>JAVGVS010000217.1:465720-643497 GCA_032718565.1 Distichodus sexfasciatus | reverse complement strand
CCCCGCCGTCCGGCCCCCCCTCGCAAACAGAAGAGCATGCCGGACACAGCGGTCAGCTGGATCAAAGCCCCCCAAGAGAAAAGCGGCCTGCTGGGACGCTTGGGATCCTCCTTCAGCTCCTTCTCGCCCTCGTCCTCGCCTCCCAAAAAGATCAGCTCCTCACCCATCCCCATGCCCTCGTCCCGCTGGGTGAAGAGAGGAGCGCCCAACCAGCCGGACGCCGAGCGCCACCGATGCCATTTGGCACTGGACGACAGGACCATCGAGGAGGCCGTGTCGCTGAGCATGGCCAAGATTGCGACGAGGCCGCCCGTTTTGGACAATGGAAGCCCCTCGACCGTCGACGAAGCCGGTCCAGTGGGCCGGGAGCGACTGAGCGACATCAGCATCTCCACTTCGTCCTCCGACTCGCTGGATTTCACTCACAGCTTTTCGCTGCAGACGCCGACAGTCACCCGTTCTCAAAACGGCCAAGCATTGATGGACAGCAGTAGTCCGGAAGAAGAAGAGGAGGAGGAAGAAGAAGAGGAGGAGAGAGAAGAGGAAGAGGAGATCGAATACATGGAGAGTGACCCGGAACTGGCCATGGAGCCGCCCTTCAAGTCCAAGAAGCGGCACAGCGCTGGGACGTTCGTGCTACGTCGGGCGATCAAGGGGCACCTGCGCAAGGTCAGCGGCGTCTTCAACTCGCTCATGACTCCCGAGAAGAGGACCATACGCAAGATTCAGGAGCAGTCCCGAGACAAAAGCACGTACTTCGGCTGCCTGGTGCAGGACTACGTCAGCTTCGTGCAGGAGAACCGGGGCTGTCACACTTCAGGGCTGGATCTGCTGCAGACCATCAGACAGTTCATGACGCAGATGAAGTCGTACCTGCTGCAGAGCTCCGAGCTCGATCCGCCCATCGAGTCGCTCATCCCCGAAGATCAGATCGGTAAGAACGTAACTACGTTTTCAGTCATCCAACACGTGGAACTGATCATGAGAGCTTAAATCGAAGGCGTCTGGACTTGTTTAAGGTTCTTGAAGACGTTTCACCCTTCATCCGAAGACTTCCTTTTAAATTTTGAGAACTGAAAAACGCTTTCGGATGAGCGGTGGAACGTCTTCAGGAACCTAAAAGAAGTACATGCTCTCAAGACTAAAGAAGGGGTTACAGGGGTGTAACAATACGTTCACAAACGATACGACCGTCATCGATACGTTGATTCAGTGAGTCTGTAGCCTCAATCCAAAATGAAATCATTGATCATACACACGTACACATTCCAACCTCACTTTATATAGATCAGAAGATTTTTCGTTGAAATGCCTGGTTGAGCTCAAGACTAAAAATGCCAAACGATATGTCAACGCAATGCGTTGGGGCAGTCGGTGGCGTAATGGTGCTCGTTCGCCCATGATCAGAAGGTCACTCGTTCGAATCCCAGACCGGTAAAGTTATCACTGAGGTACTCATGAACAAGGTACCGTCCCCAAGCACTGCTCCCCGGGTGCTGCCCTTGTTAGCTGCCCACTGCTCCTTCACGGATGGGTCAAATGCAGAGCTCACATTTCGTTGTGGTGCGCTGTGCTGTGGTGTGTTCACAATGACAGAATAGTCACTTTCACTCACTTTCACTCAAATGGAAATCGTATCAGACTTTGTGACACTGGCAGACATGAAAGGCCATTGAATAGATATAATATTGCATTGTATAATATTTTATGTATCATTCCTTTGTTTCACGTAAGTCATATCAAGATCATCTTCATTGCAAACGAAGCGCCAGCAATATCTGTTTGCGTGTTTGCATGAGCGGTGTAATTTTGTAAACAGCTCATTAATTGGCCACTATTTTTCTAATCAATTATGGCAGCCCTATCATGCAGATTAGCCCTGAAAATGTCCAGACTTTCAAATGATCAGATATTTTAAAGTCTTGACAGTTAATCGAATCACTTCGTAGTGCACAACATTAGAAACATATACTAATAGAATAAATCTTGCTCTGGTTTCTGTCTTGATGGCACCTCCTGCTGTCCTGACATAGCCTGCTGCCATCTAAATGAAAACATATCAGCATCAGGAATACTCGGTTGTTTGCTCCTGAAGAGCAAACTCGCCAACATACTCACATAAATCGCATTATGCAGTTCTACGAAAAGTGATCATCTGCTTGCAATGTGTCTTCATGCGTTTTTGTTGTGCTTTTACTTGAGGCAGCTTTCTGCCGATTCTCTCGGGTTATTCTTGGCCTGCAGGCCTCTGAGTAATCGAAGAGAAATCGAGGCAACGTGCCTGGAAAGTGAGTGAGCAGCTTTTCATGTGCAAGCATGCTGCTCCACCCCATGCTGCTCCACCCCACCCTTTAGGGTCAATACGCACAAACAGATGTTGTAAAAGACCAGCAAACGGTTGATGATAAAAACCTTTTAAATCTTCTGCACCTGCACAAACCCGGGCTAGTCGTGAAGGCAATAGAATATGACTGAATGGCTGCGTCGGACTTGAATAGCTCTTGGAAAAACTATTATAGTCATGGGTTTGCTTTTGATTACGACTGTTTGGGATAGTTCAGGAACTTTGCATGAACCAGCCTCGTTTTCTTTGAAGGTATAAACGAAAGTTGAGTGGTTTTTGATGAGCAAGGATCAAATAGGCTGCAGTAAATCCAGATGTTCCTGAGCTGGGTGTCAGCCAAGTGGGCCATGGTCTCCTGGCTTAGCTTTCCTCCAATCCCTGCCAGTGCTTTTGAGGGCAGCACCTCTTTCTGGTTGGCTCTAGAAGTGTGTGTGTGTGTGTGTGTGTGTGTGTAAGTGTGTGTGTGAGTGTGTGAGTGTGTGATTGTGTGTGTGTGGGTAAATGAGTGGGTGGGTGGACGCAAAAACCAGAATGTAGTGAAAGGGGGGGGAAGAAAGGACACTTGTTTTCTGCTTCGCCCTCTGTTGTTTTTCTCGCCCAGTACATAGCATAGCTGCCTCTAATGGATGTAATCTTGCACATGGTGATTATTTGTATTATCTAAAAATTCTGTTAATACTTAAAAACAAGAATTATCTCCAAAAGATATTCACAATATCCCAGCTTTAATAGTTGGCATTTTTACAGTACAAACAATATTTTTAGGACAAAAGTTGTAATGTCAAGCTATGAGGGCTAAAACAGAGCAGTTCTTGTGGACGGTGCCTTGCTCATGAGTACCTCAGTGGTAACGTTACTGGTCTGGGACTTGATCCGGTGACATTCTGGTCACAGGGCCAACTCCCTAACCGTTATACTACCAGCTGCACCTTTATTGGACGTTTGCTTGTTCGGTCTCTTCAAATTATCTTTCTAAAGACAGTCGACTGTCAGGGATTCTATTTTTGAACTTCTGATCTTGCGTCTATCACCAGCCCGAGTGGAGCTGACACTTCAGATAAAACTATTTCCTCCTCCATTTTTAAACTGGAGTCTTTGTCTATCATTTCTGATAAGACGAAGAATTTGTTGTTTCCTAGATGCCTCAGGAATTATAGACACATTAAACAAGTTAAAGTTCCCATATTCTGAAAAAATGCTCTTTTTTCTGTTCTTTGGACATCCATTTGGGTCTGTACTGCCTCTACACACACTGTAAGTTTGATTTAAAAAAATGATCAATTGTGTTAGTATTAATTTAAGAATGTCAGAAATCATGTGCTTAAACGAGCCGTTCCTAGCGCTAGCGCTTCCAGATCCGCCATGTTTTCTCACAGGCGTTAGCGTAGGAATCACAGTGAAGAAGTCTAGCGGCGGAGTGTTGTGTTGAACATGTATAGCTGTATGGATGGTCTGTTAGCAGCAGCCGTGTGGATCATTTTCACGTGAGGTAAACTCTCGCCGTGCTGTCTACACCCCAGTTCCGGAGTGAGGGGAGTGTGAGGGGAGTGTGTGGGCAGCAGCGGCTCATTTGCATTTAGGAATGCTAATGAGAAACAGCCTGTTGTGAAAGGGACTGAAATAGAGGAGTAAAAAGCAGGAAAAAATGCCTGATCTGAGAGGGATTTACAGCAAACTACTTCAGAGACATGTTTAGTGAAGCTCATAGACCTATTTTAACTTGTTGGAATTAAATGTATAACAAGAGACCTTTAAATGTGTTCTTAATAAAGTTAAGACGTGTTATTACACAACTGTAAAATTGAAGAAAATGAGTATGCAATGAAATTTGCGCAAGAGTGCTCCTCACTGTTTGTAGATTATGTTCTTACCTAAGAACAAATCCCAAATAAAAATGTCAGAATGAAATCTGTGTAAGTGGGTTTTATGAACTAATTGCTCCTTAAGATCGAATAATGAACGAGGTTCACATTTTTAAAAAATGTGTTCTTAAAACCCACGTACACAGTTTGTTTTTTTGCTTGAGATTTGTTCTTACGTAAGGAACATAATCTTAGAACACTGAAGAACGTTCTCATGCAAAATTTATTGCAGTGCATGTTTCTGTAGAACATTAGCGTATTGAGAGTTCTTCAGTTCAGCAGTTGTATAGTATTATTCTATTAATATGTAAAGAGATCCATAAATAAGGCCCATTGTTTTCTCTCATTTCCTGTGTGGTCTCTCCCCATTTTTCCTCGTAATATTTTTTTGATTTTGTTCTCTGAAATCCAGAACTAAGAACGGTGGCCAGTTGCATGAAAGTGTGTGAGGTGTTTATCAGGGAAGTGAAGAAGGGAACATGCAGAGTCTGGGGATTATTGTGTGGAGGTTTACTGGGACAGTGACGCAACGTGTGGCCGTACCTCACTACGATGGCATGCTGTGAGTCGAAGCGAGTTTGCTGTGTGGGAGGTGAATGTGGAATCACTTCGCTTTTCTTCTCTCTGCTCTGAGCCCGGGGTTGTTTTTGTCTTTTGGATCGTGGCTGGGGAGATGGGGGGAGTGGAGGAGAGTGTGGGGGGATGTTGTTGTGGCAGAAGAGGATGTTTGCAAAAGTGAGGAAGATGCTGATGGCCTTCAAGACTCTCTCTGGCCTTGACTGTAAACTTTCCTCCGTCTTTAGGCGATCTGTCGCCGTCTGCTTACGGAAAGGGCCTGTTTCTTCCAGGGAAACACCCTTACAAACTTCTCCCACTCCCTTCCGCTGATGAGGAGTGGGCCAAAATATTACTGGCATGTGTGTGTGTTTGCTCAAACATTCATTACCTGGCAAAGACTAAAGCCTTGCTCAGTAGGAGAGCTTGTCCTCATTTAACACAAGCAGAGCAACACCTACACCTTCTTCCAGCGATAGGCCTCAAATTTGTATATACATAAGTCTGACACACGATGTAGAGCCTGGCGATACGACGACAAATATTACACAATATTTTGATTCATACCGATATTTCTCACAGTGTGGAATTTCATATTCTGGTTGCAGTTTATACTGACTGTCTGTGTTCTTTATTCACAGAGAGTAGATAAAAATGTGATTTTTTTTTTTTTTGTGAATCAGTATCAAACAATGTGCAAAAGATTTTTATGGAAACACTTGCAAAGCTCTCTACAAGTGCACATTATTCATATTATTGTAATATCTTCATTGTGTTGGCGTTAAGGTCAGCCTTGTACATTTCCATCACATGAGACTAGAGACTGTTATGCTGAAATTGTGCTGAAAATGTCAGAAAGTATCGGTGAGTGTGAATGCTTGTGCTTTCTTGGAAAATCAGATCAGTCATGGACGATAAGCGTTTTACTGTAAACATTACTACTCGAAAAAACTGATTTCCACTGAATTCTTCCCCGCTTTCAGCCTGAAGCAAAAAGCTGAAGGATTTCATTGTCTGTTTGTAAGAAGAGGTGCGTACAGCTCATCTCCAAACAAGTCCAACATGTTCATTGCTGAAAGCTTTGCGCTTTTGTCATTCACCAGGTTGGGCAACACTCCGGTTACTGGCAGACCTTAAAAAATATCAAAGATTTAATCGTGGTTAGCTCACCTGAACACAGTGTGTGATGGAATGTTCTTCAAGGTAATGTCCATGTGGGTAGTGCTGGGAATTGAGTAAAAAATACATGTATTAATTGCAGCAATCAAATGCAATTAATCGCAAGTTTAAATCACTTTGTTTTTGATCTTGATTAAAGTGAAAGTGAGTGTTTATTTGTCATTGTGAACACACCACATGACGGCACACTGCACCACAACGAAATGTGACCTCTGCATTTGATCTATTCATGAAAGAGCAGTGGGCAGCCGACATGGGCAGCACCCGGGGACGGCACCTTCCTTGCTCATGAGTACCTCTGTGGTAACTTTACCGATGGCAGGGCGGATGCCTTAAGCGTTACCCTACCAACTGCGTCAATGTGGGGCTCAAACCCACGACCCTGAGATTAAGAGTCTCATGCGTTACTGACTGAGCTAGACGGGCTTAAACACACACACACACACACACGCGGTACTAGAATAAAGAAGTGCAGGTTAAGTTCATATTTGGTTCATTGGAAGAGGTGCAGACGGTTCATCTCAAAACAAGTTCAGCATGTTTTTTGCGTACACTGTCGTCAATCACCAGGTTAGGCAACATTTAATATAGAAAAATATCTGGACCATTCCATTAATGTCTTTGTTTTGCAATGTTCCAATGTTACATGTATATACATCTCACTTTTAGATATTTTTATAGTGAAATATTTATGGTTCTTATTTATTCTTTCCTTAATCTGTTCCATGTCTTCACCCAATGCTTTATTCGGACTACTGCACAGTTACTCAAGTCTTCTTTATAATGACGTACAAGTCACCGCCTGTATGTCCCAAGACTATGCAGCTGCAGCAAAGAGGCTGAATTCTGTTTACAGGCCTGTGTTAGGTTGAAGCATGTACATTATAATCCAGGCTTCAGTCAGATAAACATGGTGGCTGGAGACACTGATAAAATATTGGGCCAAATTTGCACAATTTGTGTTTTTTTTTTTAATGAACTTTTTCCAAATTAATTACGTGTGTCAGTGCCTCAGTGTTCCAAGTTAAACGTAGATATACTTTTATAGAGTTATATTTTTGTTGTTTTTCTCAGTACACTGTCGTTACCTGAACACTCAGCAGAATCACACTTGTGTACCGCTCTCTGTACTGGCTGCTCTTTAACACTACTTTACATCACAAAGAATCTGCAGATGGTAAAAATCAAGCAAGAAGAGAGAGAAGAGAACGAACGGACCCCACGTGCCTGATGACAGGGGAAAAAAGGCATGACCGCGTGCTTACTTATGCTGATGCAGCCACATTTTACCTTGCAGTCAGCGCTTTCTTAACCACCGCTGGACAACGTTGCACATTAAACTGCACATTTTAGTCCAACTCCTGCAGCCATATGATTTTTATTTGCGCAGCCACTCTGCAGGGTGTTTTGACTTTTATGTCATGAGCGTTGAACCTGGTTTGCATAATCTGTGCAGGAAACTTTTTATTTGTTTATTGAAACCATTTGAGTTCGTACCTGGCCTGAATTCTTGATGCCGTTGAACTCGTGTTTTGGAGAACAGGCTCTGGAAAGATTGAGAGCAGGTATTCCCCTTTCTGAAGAGGAAATGGAAATATTACCTTTGTAGGAGTCTTGTTTACACACAGTCATATTCACTTCTGCCAGAAGTGTCTAGTGCTTCTAAATGCGGCTCTTACAGTCATGTTGACGTTAGGAAATAACTTGATTTGATTCGTTTGACCATTTCTAATAAATGAATTGCGCTTGCTGGGATTCCACTGTCTAATTTTGACTTCTTCACATACAGGGGCTTCAACCCAAATGGATTTGTTTCAATTTCTGTGTTCCAATAATCACCTTGTTCTTCTTCTTTCTACTTCTTCTTTCCACTTAACGTCCACCGTTTTGGTCATTCATGGCTTAAAATTCTCAGCTCATTGAGGTGAATTTGGGTATTACTGTTGTCAACAATGCAACTGCAGTCCAGCAGGGATAGTTGGTAGCGTAACGATTTTGGAGATGGTTCCATAGTCGGAAGGTCACCGGTTCGAACCCCGAACCGGTAAAGGTGACACTGAGGTACTCACGAGCAAGGTACCGTCCCTAATCACTGCTCCCCGGGCGCTGCCCCTCAGCTACCCACTGCCGCTTCACGGATGGGTCCAACGCAGACTCACTGTGTGTATCCATTGTGGCAAGTTCTTAACCCTTTTCCTCTTTCTTCTTTTCTCTCTTGCAGATCAGGTCCTGGAGAAGGCCATGCACAAGTGCATCTTGAAGCCGCTGAAGCCCGTGGTGGAGGCGGCGCTGCACGATTTCCAGGTGAGCAGTGGCGCGTGGCATCAGCTGAAGGAGAACCTGGCCCTGGCCAAAAGCAAGCAGCCACGGGAGCTGGGTGTGGACGGAGCGCTGCCTCCCGACCCGGTGGCCATCGACAAGATCCGGCACAAGTTCCACAACATGAGCAAGATGTACTCGCCCGAAAAGAAGGTCTCACTGCTGCTGCGCGTCTGCAAACTCATCTACACCATCATGGAGGACAATTCAGGTAGGCCAGGCTCAATCCGGGCATTATTCCTTAAACCGAAACCCAAAAAGCAAGTTTATATCATGGTCTAATCATAGCATCTGACCCGTGTGTGTGTGTGTTTGTGTTAACAGGGCGGTTGTATGGAGCAGATGACTTTCTACCCATGCTGACCTACGTGCTGGCCCAGTGTGACATGCCTCAGCTGGACACTGAGATCGAGTACATGATGGAGTTACTAGACCCATCACTGCTGCACGGAGAAGGTACCACACCCCACTTTCACACTTCAATCCAAAACCGGGTTGAGCAAAACGGCCTCAACGCAAAATCTGGTAGTTGGTAGCGTAGCGGTTAGGGAGTAGGACCTGTGATTGAATGTAACACTAAGGTACTCGTGAGCAAGGTGCTGTCCCCAAGCACTGCCAAAACAGCTGCCCACTGCTCCTTTATAGCTGTAAGTGAGTGATTATTTGTCATGGTGAACACAGCACAGCACACAGTGCACCACAACGAAATGTGACCTCTACATTTGACCCATTCGTGAAGGAGCAGTGGGCAGCTGACTTGGGCACTACTCCAAAACCAGCTACAATCCAAAACTACACTGATGGTTTAGCAGTTTGTTAAAATGTAATCAGAATCCTCAAGGAATGTTTTGTGTCTTGTTTGTTCAGGAGGTTACTACTTGACCAGTGCATATGGAGCCATGTCTCTCATTAAGAACTTCCAGGAGGAGCAGGCAGCGCGAGTGCTGAGCTCTGAAACTCGCAACACCCTCCACCAGTGGCACCGGAGACGCACCACACAGCGTGCCACGCCCTCCGTCGACGACTTCCAGGTGAGACTCGCATTACCGTGATTCACGTTATGGTTTTAACTCAGATTCCACCGTTTGTATCAGTGAGAGTGTTAATTAGTCTTTACAGTACTTTTCTGTTAGCTTCCAGACAGGAAATATATGTTTAAAATTAGATCTTCAAACTGTTTAGAAAAAAGTATTGGTGTAATTATGAAATGTGACCCAATCTGCTGTAATGAGTCGGAAGTCGGCGTTCTATTTATTTAGATACGGGCCGATTATGTTGACAGACATCACAAAAATATCGATTTTTCTTTTTTGGAGACCAGATTAATTTTGAAGACCTTTTCTTTCATATGAGACCAAAATAGAAAAATCAATATTTTTGATGTTCGTCAACATAATCGGCCCGTATCTAAATAAATAGAACGCCGACTTCCGACTCATTACGGCCGATCGGGTCACAAACGATGAACAAGGCAGACAAATGTCGAATGATTTTCAGTTTAATAATTGAGAATCTGATTTTAAAAATGTCTGACAAAGTTTTTAGAATTGTTTATTGCATTAAACAAACATTTTGAGAATTATGCTGATATTTTTTTGTAAAACGTATTAGAAATTCTATTGTATACTTCAGTGTACTATAAAATCCTAAAAGGCACATCTGTTACTCTTCAAAGAAACCTGAACCTGAAGTATTTGTTCTCCTCTCCTTGTCTGGGTAGAACTACCTGAGGGTAGCGCTGCAGGAGGCGGGCAGTGGCTGCACAGCCAAAACGCTGCAGGTGCGTCCATACGCCACCACCGAGGAGGTGTGCCGGATCTGCGCCGAAAAGTTCAAGGTGTCCGAGCCGGAGAGCCACGCTCTGTTCCTGCTTACGGGAGAGACGGTGCAGCAGCTGGCGCCCGACACTCACCCGCAGAAGATCAAGGCAGAGCTGCACAGCCGTCTACAGCCGCTTCCCTTTCACTTCGTCTACCGCCGGGTTCAGAACCTCAACCTCGCCTCGGTTCCCACTGACCACGACAACGGCAATGCGGAGCCAAACTGAAGCCGGAAGAACAGCATAGAGCTGCTTTTTTCACAAAGCACACCCAGTTTGCGTCTAAGAACAACTCCCTTTGTCTACCGCCGGATCCAGAACCTCAACCTCACCTTGGTTCCCACTGACCGCGACGACGGCAACTCAGAGCCAAACTGAATCCGGAAACACCAGGGGAAAACCCCACTTTGCTCTACTCTTTCCATGACTGAAACAAACTTCTACTTCGTCTACTGCTGGATCCAGAATCTCAACCTCATTTTGCTTCCATTTGACACCGACAATGGCGACTCAGAGCCAAACTAAAGCTGAAAGCTTCCAGAAAAGAACTAATTTGCGCTTCTCTTTCCCTTTCTGCCCTTTCTGCATGGGAGAAGCTTTCACTTTGTCTACAGCCAGATTCATAACCTTAACCTCGCCTCGCTTCACACCAAGGAGCCAAACTAAAGCCGGAAGCTTCCGGGAAAAGAACTGCTTTGCTCTTTTCTTTCCTCAATGCACAGCCAATTTACTGTGTTTTGAAACCCCTTTTGTATCCGAGAGAAATGGAAAAATGTGTTGCTGGATCAGGAGGAAAGAAAGAAGGAAGGAAGGAAGTGTCTGACAGATGCAGTGTGTTCTCTCCTTCGTCTCGACTATTTTTGGATCTTTTTGGGAAGTTGCACGCAAGCGTCACGTGAGGAACGGCCGTGCTTTGTGGACACTGGTTTAAGAAAAAGTAAAAAAACATCCAACTGCCAAGTTCAGTACATGAAACTGTTATATTTTTGATGGTGCCATGTTTTTTTTTTTAATACTTCTACTTTTTCATATGCTTTCCATAGTGCAGGACACTTGCTACGCAGTAATAGACATAGATAATGCAAGGCTCTGTACGACTGCTCTTCAAACATAGAGCAAGAAACACTTTATATGCCTCAACGGCTTGCTAATACTCAAAAGGTTGGAGGAAGCTGCTTACCTCAGCATGTGGCGATGTCAGGGATGGAAACATTTGACTTTGGAAAGTAAAACTCTTTCTAGATTTTCCTTCTCTTAAAAGAATCGATCTGCCCAAGTGACTGAAAATTGAAGCTGATGTCTTCTATCGTGCAAATAATGCTAAAACTCTCTCTTTCCCCCAAAAGAACTCTACAATGTTTCTGTCTGCATCAGGTGTTGGGGAAAATTGTAAAAATTTATAGCAAACCTCTGGTAAGGTTTTCTACTTCCGGAACCTGGATTTTTTCCCACCCCTGCTCCTTGTCATTGCCTTTGACACACAAATGAATATTCATATCAGAATTCAAATGTAGTATTTTTTATAACAGTGTGAAGTTAAGTCATAACAGTGTGTCTCTTAGCAGTTGCTGGTAAACTGCTTTCTTTATAAATATATATAAAATTGTGTAATATTGCATGTGTTTATTCCAGGAAAAGATCAGTTAAGAACCAGGCCTTTGTTGCCAGTGATGTTTTATCAGGTTCATTCAGCTCAATCAGTCAGCTCTGGTATCATTAATCCACAAAATCATACTTTATACTCCTCTCCATGTGTTATTTATAACAAGGTTTGGGATGGTGATGATGGAATAAAAATCACGTAACCAAGTTCTAGGAAATACTGTACTACTGACAAGCTCAGTGCTTGTGTGTGAATATCGTGATGTGTGTTTCTGGTTATGTTTGGTCCTCGCTAGCAAAGTATCGGAAAGTGTGAAATGTAATAAGAGACGGTTGTTTGAAAGTAGGCAAGTTTAATGGAGCAGAAGGCAATATGTAACGGAGAAGATGGATGAGACGAGATGGGAGAAAACAAAGGATTAGCATTAGAACATATCAGGCTGTTAATCATGTTTTACTGTAAAGTTTGATCAGGGAATGATGTGCTAAAAGGAGTCTCATTTGTTTTTTCATAACTGTACACACAATTACAACTGTTGATTGATCATGTGCGACTGTTCTACTAAAATGTTGCCCGATGTACACCTAAAGTCGATCACATCAGAAACTCCTGAAATGTAAAGCAAAAATAAAAAGAAGAAGAAAAGAAAGGGATCTGTAGGCTGTTAAATGAGAGATAAAAATACTCTAAAAAATTGTGTATGTGATAGATGTACTTGCTATTCGAAAACACCACATTAGATGTGATGTTAAATGGCCTTTAAAACGTTTAGGTTTGTAATGTAAATGTGAGTTTAAGATTTTTTAAGTTTGTATTTATATTTGATCTGTGCAGGGATTTTCACAGACTTTCTAAAAGAGGGGGGAACGAAAACCTCTTAATTCAAATGTATTAAAGTGTATTCTATTTGCCAATTCTCCACTACTACCTTTAGAGTTGGTTTTTCTTAAGTGGCATTTATTCATGAGCAGTACTCTTTTGCACACAATAAATTGAGAATATACTGTACCCATATCTGCTTGGTTTAATACTTTCAGAAACCTGTCCGATGACTATTAGGAGTGTAAATCATGTTTCATCATGATACGATGTTTTTTCAATTAAGTGGACACTGATACAATAGCAGAATATGGATATGTTCATTAACTCAAGTTCTAGCTATGTGTAAAAAAGGTTTTCCTTATGAATCTGTTGGTTATTGTTTATCTCACGTAGTTAAAAAATATTAAAGCTCGGTGTTGTCTGCATTTGGAATGCCGTTTGTTAGCATTCCCTAACTTAGCCTTGCTTCTGTTATAGAAGTATAAGGGACTTAGTGAATAAATAGATTGAGAAAACGTAAATATATCTTTGTTGGAACTTAAATCAGCCATTTCATTACAGACATTATATAGAAGAATTTTCAGATTTTGGCATTTTGTAAGCCTGAAAAGTGTCTTGCTAACGACTTGCTAAAGAATGAGAATGCAATGCGTGACCTGCACAGATGAAGCAGTGATAAGTCTCTAAAGAAACAACATTTATTAATATTTTCCTGTAAATGCGTTAATAACCACAATAACATGAGGGAGAGTCATGTGTATATATATATATAATATTCTGATGAATAAAATGAATGAATTTAGGACAAGAGACTGCGATCTATATCTACTAAAACGGAAAGCTCACTTTAATGTGCGAGTCGTCCTTCTAGATCGTTCATGAATATAACATGGACGATGCGATTCTGAATCATACAGGGTAAAGGATGAAAAAGTCTACAAAATGTTGCTTACTGGTAGTGCGGGAAGTACAGTAATGTTATTTATTATTAAACAGTCAACATCCCTTATCAATCAATACTGTATTGTTCGTTTTAGACCCTTTTCCCTTGTACGTCATTCTTGGAATCCGTCATGGACACTTGGAATCGACTCAATCGACTCAGAACTCGTTTGTCGGTGTCGAAATCCAACTTCTGGAATCGTACGACACTACAAAATAATAAGTGGGAATATATTCAGAAATGGTTATCAGTGGGAGGAAAGCGAAGCAGACATACTGTAGTACTGTCTGTATGTGGCCTCATAGAGTGTTGGTTCCTTTACAGGAAAGAGGAAAGAAAACCCCTTTGGAGAACAGTTCGTCATTTACTTAAACCCAGCTACGACGTTTGCTCTCAGTTTTACTTACTGGTTGATGCACATGTCTATGTTTGGGTTAGATCCGTGGGTGTTTGTTAGGTTAATACTTGGAGAGCAGCATATGGCTGCACCATTTTCCATCGTGTTTGGGCGTAAAACCAACATAGATGAAACTTGCGTTTTAGGAAACAGTGGTTAAGCCCACGTTATTCTACTTAAACGTGTATGTTAGCACCAATATCTTTTTTTTTTTTTTTTTAAATAAATGACACCCTTTCCCAAACGGTGAACTTTTGATTTGGCAAGAACTACATTCTACAGTTTTGCGTGTACAAAACTTTATAACACCCGCAAACAAATGTGCATGCCAGTCTAATAACGGCACTGAGGAATGCTTGATTCAGACGTGAGAAATATCACATTAGTTATTTTGCATGTTTAATGAATACACTGTTTGGAGTGTGTGTCCCCGAGTGTGAAAAATACTGTGAGGAGGACATGCAAATAGGTTTATTTACCATACGCAATTTAGTACGCATTATAAAGATCTTGATTAATCACGCCCATATGCTGTTTTTCTGCTTGGTGGTCTTTCTGCTTCGCTGTGGAGATTTATCTCCATCTAGTGGTTGTACCGACACCATAGATTAAACGTAAAGAACTTGATTTCTGTATATAAAGAGATTAGAACAGTGACATTTAACAATCAAAAACGAGCAGTTATTTTATTGACTGGTTAATACGTGGGGCACCACACATTTCTTCACATTTTTGCACATTGAATTAATAGTACATGCACTCATTGTGTCGTTTTCCTAGCAGTTCATACAGCAGAGGGGTAAGTTTAAGATTATATGTTTGCATATATTTTTTCAACATTAATCTTTAGTGGCATGTCTAGATGAAAATAGTCTTCAAGGGGTTTTTATTTTGAAAGTAATAAAGGCGGCTTAAGGCTGTGTTCGAAACCGCACACTAGCATACTAAAATTATTAAGAACAGGCAGGCCTAGACTCTTTGGCCAAGGAGAGTAGTAGGTTAGTATGGGGTTTAGGACACAGCCTCCGCTTCCTGGTTTTTATTGACGGTGATGACGGTAACGTTGGTGTCCGGGTAGTAAACAGAGCGCTGGGGCTGCCGATGCAGGATGGATCCCTCCGAGTCAGAAACCGATGATTATGAGCAGCCGTTGCTCCATTCTAAAGACAACGATGCCGTAAAAAGAGGTGAAAATCACTTCCGTTATAAATGTGTTTGGGGGCAGTGGTTAATGTAGAGTGCGTTACCGTGAGTCGTTATCCGTGTTACCTGCGCAGAACAACAGCTATTTATGTGCGAGGGAGTGTCGCTTGGTTTCTTTGACGCTACATTTCTTTTGGAAGAGAAGATAAAATACTTCGAAAAAGTCATCACTTCATAGAATATGTCTTGAGAGCTATATCACAAAACTGTATATCCGTGCACCGATTGTTTCTGTTGAAGTTTAATAAACTACTTTCTCTTATTATTTAAGTGTTATTGTTCAGCTTCTGTTGTAAGAAATTGCAGAAAGCGGTATTACTAAATTAGCCTGATGGCTTAATAAAAAGTCGAGTCTCCTCTGGTTTAAGGGGAAGTAAAAGACCATGTATTGTTTGTATGTCTCTAGAATTGCATTTACAGCATTTAGCAGATACTTTTATCCAGAGCGACTTACAAGAGTGCTTTATAGTCCACGACTGTTCTTAAATATGTAAAGCTAGACTTAAAACCAACAATGAAAACCAACTTACCACCAACTAAGTTATATACTTTAACCAAAAATCATGTTAGAGAATAAGGAAAGTTAGTGCTTACTAAATTAAGTTAGTGTTTACTGACTAGATGCGAAATCCTGCTTTCTGTAATATGCTTTTCAGCTTTAACTAATCCTCAAAGAATTTGTTTAAACTGAGACCAACATCCAGGATTTTTAAATTCATCCATTTTTAATAGCTTGGCAAAAATCTCTGCTAATTAGAGGAATTAAAGCTGCAAATGGGCAACCGGTTTATTGCTTATGCTGTTCTTTTTAACAGGGCAGATTTTACCTTATGGTAACACGCGATTCAGATATATTGATCTTAATTTATCATGTTCTGTCAGTAGTTCCCTCGGCAAAAGCAACATAGATTGTAAAAGGCAAACGCGTTTGTAACCGAACACAAAAGGCGTTCATACATTGTGGACACAATAGACCTTTGGGTACTCTTTAGTACAGTAGTATGGGCTGCGTAACGCATGTAATGTGGTGTTGGCGTACTAGATAGTGCGGTAGGGTTCGGTCTATTAGACGATACAGACTCACTAAATAGTACGCAAAGGTCTATTTTAGCCACTATATAGGTCTAACGATACTAACGCCTTCAGTGTTGGGTTACAACTAGACTTGTACGCGCTGTTTAGTATGGGCTTGTCCACGCATGTGACCGGCAAGGTTGGTGCCCTAGACAGTGCGGTAGGGTTCTGTTGTGTTTGGAACGCAGTCTCATGCAGAAACTGGTGACTATGAGCAGCCGTTGTTCCATTTTAAAAAGCTGGAAAATGGCTTTTACGTTGAAAATGTTAACGTCAATGTTGGCGCGTCGTTATCCATCCTGCCGGCTCTGTTTGCGTACTAGATAGTGCTGTTCTGTACGGTTTCGAACGCGCCCTCATGCCGGCTGCTCGTCACGCGACAGGAAGCTGAGAATCATGCAGCCTTCACGCGCCAACAAAAATAAGTAAACAAACAAATAATACTAAAAGTTTGAAAGGTTGGCAATGAGACAGGGTAAAATGAGTTTTAAAATGTACCTGGTATGAATATAAATAAATATTACAGAGAAATATGGTGTAATGTGGTGTAACAATGTGCAAATTGAAATAAGACATTGATATTTAAACCGAGTGCAAGCGTACATAAGTCACAGAATTTACCTGAACAGGTCACAGAATGAGAAAGAAGAAGTGCACTGGTTTGAATGGATGTGCACCGTTTACAAAAGTGTAGATACAAAATTAAGTTTAGATAATCCTTAATACAATATTTATAAGCTTATTCTCATTGTGAGTAATGAACGAGTCAGGTCAGCAGTTTTCAAACTCATGACCTTTTTGTAAAGCTGCAGTACGTTGCTGACAGTAATGACAGTGTCTGCTGGCAACAGTAATATATATTCACTTTTGTGAATATAGACATTTGTTTAAAAAAAAATGTGATTCCAGAAGCATGCCTATGATTGCATACCCAGGTTAAATAGACATGAAAGGAATTTAACAAAGTGTTTAGTTTTCCTGGTGTCGTGTAACACCTTCTGCATAGCTGAAAAGCATATTTGTTTTATTCTTTGACGTCTATCTCTTAACATTTCTGAAAGCTTCATAAAAGGTGAAATACTTTTGCTTTCAAAGCGTTTAGCACGAGGCATTCGTTCTTATGCATTGTGTTAAGAACCTTGAAACCCCAGCATGCTTATATCTAACAGCCTTTTTTGTTAGATCTGTATATTGTAAATAGAAAATTTGTATTTGCAGCTTTTAATGTAACTTCAAGTCCATATTACAGTCTCTCGTGAGCAACTTAGGGTTAAGGGCCTTGCTTGAGAGCTCAATGTGGCTTTTTAGAAGCTTATATCAATTTTCTAACCCCAATCTTATAGTCAACAACAGAGTTTTAGTCACTTATAACACTGTGTCCCATCACTTCAGAATGAGAATTGGTTGAGTTGTTCTCCTGTAATGCAGCTTGACATGTTTGATTTAATTTGCCTTCACTTGACTTGACGTTGCGATTATCTTCTAAAAGGATGTATTGTGCAGCCCTCCTTACAGTGCTTAGTTTGCCTTGCAAAATATAGGGAGTATTTAGCAAGGATGAGCTGTTATTTGACTAGTTAAGACTCGTCTCTGGTCTCTGCTGCAGTGATGTTGCAAGTGATGTGGGAGTGTTAATGCTTTGTGCAGTATCTACAGGTGTCAGCTTTTCCTTCTCTCTGCTGAGTATCAGTAAACAGATGAAGGATGTTTGTTCCCACAGCTCCAGCGCTCTGCTCTTCACGCTACGCCCTGGCCTTACTGTCCTGTTACGGCTTCTTCGTGGCGTACGCCCTGCGTGTGAACCTCAGCGTGGCCATGGTGGACATGCTGAACAGCAGCAGCAGCAACCACGTCAACGACTCCGTCTGCCCAAGGCGGCCCAGTCCTCCACGCCCAAAACACAACCACACAGTAAGAACCTTTACCCTGTCTAACTTCATGCACATTCAGTGAAAAAGTCAGCTTCCACTTTTGTAGGTAATACTGCATCCACATTGTCTCTCTTTCTACTTCTATTTCTGGTTCTAGTTTAAAGTTAGCCACATCGTCTTGTCTCTCTGTATATCTGTACAGTATATAGCAGCGATGACAAAGTTTACTTTGACTTTGACTTGGTCATATGTGGATTTAAGCTTTTTTTTTGCTGTTTTACAGCATTCAAAGCTCATTCAGAAATTTGGTTTAAGGTTTTTTTTAAATTGTCATCAGCAGATTTTTACATGTACAAAGTGTTAGGCAATGTTTCTCTGTGACCTCTCAATATTTAACAAGGCACAAGGCGCAACAGACAATACAATAAATAGAATAGTTAGAATGGAATGTAAACCTTTGTATGATTTTTATGCCATTTTATGTGAAAGAAACGATAATGAGATTTTAAAACTGAAATGTCACAGTCTCATTTCAATCTAAATGTGTGTGACTTTTTTCTGCTTTATCTTCATTATGAGAATCTGGTTTACACTGGTGTCATTTTTAAAAATAAAGAATATACATAAGAGACGTTTGTCTCCCCTGCAGGCCAGCGTGTATGACTGGGACTCGGAGACTCAGGGCTGGATCCTGGGCTCTTTCTTTTATGGCTACATCTTCACTCAGATCCCAGGAGGCTACATGGCACGCAAATACGGTGCCAAGTGGCTCTTAGGGCTGGGGATTTTGGGGACCGTGATCTTCACTCTGCTCACACCGATAGCTGCAGACCTGGGGGCCGGGTGGCTCATCGCAGTCCGAGTTCTGGAAGGCTTAGGAGAGGTAAACGTGCCTCAACAGGAAACTGACCCAACATTGTGAGCAAAGGTACTGAGGTCACAGTGGATTTAGGTAAATATAGATGTCAATGCTGTACAATTTGTGGACTTTCAGGGGGTGACGTTTCCTGCTATGCATGCCATGTGGTCGTCATGGGCTCCACCATTAGAGAGAAGTCGACTGCTTACCATCTCCTACGCAGGTAAATCTTGATTTATTTCTACCTTTTGGAATGCACTTATGTTAAATTTTTCTTTGTTAGTTTTACCAGTTTAATAGCAAATCAATCCTGTCTTTTTTAGGGGCTCAGCTTGGCACAGTCGTAGCCCTCCCCTTATCTGCCCAGATCTGTTTTTATTTGGACTGGACATATGTCTTCTATATTTTTGGTAAGCTGTTTTTTTTATACTGTGATTTTTTTTTTTTAAAAATCCTCTAGAAGAACACAACAGCATTTTGATTGCATGCTGTTTTTATTCGCAGGAGCTGTCGGGCTTCTCTGGTTTGTCTTGTGGACTTTTCTGGTCAGCGATACTCCAGAGACAGACAGAAAAATATCAGAGCTTGAGAGAACATACATAACAAACTCCCTAAAAAATGAGGTACAAAGTTATTGCAAAATGTAATATGCCAGACATTTCCCATTACACCTTTGTAAGTGTCAATGCAGGCAGACGGACTTAACTGAGTTCCCTTTGAAATGTACATGCGTTATTTAGAAGAACTACGTATTTATCACTCTTTCCAGCTTTCTCCATCTGTAGACTATATACCCTGGACGTCCATCTTTACATCCTTGCCACTCTGGGCCATAGTCGTTGCACATTTCTCTTACAACTGGACATTTTACACCCTGCTGACCCTCTTACCCACCTACATGAGTGACATCCTGGGATTCAGCATTAAGCAGGTCGGTGCTGCTCACAAGAATTTTCATGCTTCAGGGTTGTGCTTTGTAAATAGGGGACCTCATTTGCTAAGATCTTAAGTTTTTTTTTTACATAAGAAAATTTTCTAGGAAAAGTCTGTCGGATTCTTGACATCATCTTAAGTCGTAAAATTGTTCGTCATTTTATAATGACAAACCCCCCTGACTTTGTAAATTGATAGCATGTGATAGTGGTTTTTAATTTGCATAGGTTAATACCTCACAAATCCCCATTAAAGAGTCGCGAAGATACACACGCGCAAATTGGGATGTGAAGGTGACAAAACCTTTAATTGTAATTATAAAGAGGGCACAGCACCGGGCTTCTGTAAGAGGTGAGCAGAGGCATAATAATTAACGTGAGTTGAAGTGTTATTGTGGTGTGTATTAAGTTTAAATGAACGAAGTCAGAGATGATCATTGTGAACACAGCACAGCACACAGTGCAACACAACAAAATGTGCATTTGACCCATCCATGAAGGAGCATTGGGCAGCTTTTTGGACTGTGCCCATGGAACAGCGCTTGGGAACAGTATCTTGCACATGAGTACCTCAGTGGTACCTTTACCGGTCCAGGACTTGAACTGGTGACCATCCCATCAAACGGTGAATGCCCTAACCATTACACCAACTGCCCCAGGCCAAGCATTTGTTGATGGCCAATCAACAATACAGTCAGCACAAAAACAGGAACATGCTTTGTAAAATAATGAAAAATATCTTTATATACTTATTACATTCAAATAGTATCATACTGTACAACTGTAGAATTGGAGAAACCCAACAATTTATGTTATGCACAAATACATATAAAATTTACATGAGTGCTCAGCGTTTACAGATTCTCTTCTCACCTAAGAACAAACCTCAAGAAAGAAAAGATCGTTGAATGTCAGAATCTTTGAAGAACTGTGTGGGTTTTAAGAACATTTTGGATGGATGAGGCTCAGACTTTTTCTTTCTTCTTGGATAAGTTCTTTTGCATAAGTGGAAAGATATCAAATACTTGCAAATGGAAAAGATAATTGGTCGATATCGCGGGCCATGAAAATGAGTTGTACGGACTGGATATCTCTCACTGGGCCTCATTCAACAACCACTCCTGAGAAGTTTTTAAAAGCAGGACGGATAAAGTTACCGCTGAGGTACTCATAAGCAAAGTTACTGTCTCCAAGCACTGCTTCCCGAGCGCTACCCATGTTAGCTGCCCACTGCTCCCTCACGGATTGGTGAAATGCAGGGGTCACGTTTCGGTGTGCTGTGGTGTGTTCAAATGGTGACAAATTATCGCCCACTTTCACTTTTTTCCACTTCCGCAGTTTCCAACATTCACCCATGTTTTCTTTTTAAAGCAAGAACTGAATCTGCAACTGCTGAAGAGCACTTTTAAACACATTTAATTGCACGCATGCTTGTGCACAACATTAGCTTAACTTTTAAAATGTCAACAAATTTAGGAAAATGTAAGAAAATCATAGTGACTGAAGCCCATTGTTTTAAACCGGTCAGTCTGTGACTTTGTGCTGTGAGATGTTTGCGTTGTGTGTTTCAGAACGGAATGCTGTCTGCTTTGCCGTATCTGGGCTGCTGGCTGCTGGCTCTGGCTGGGGGTCAACTGGCAGACTACCTGAGGGAGACCTGTCTGTTCCGCACCGTGGCCGTCCGCAAGGCCTTTACCATCATAGGTGAGCACCACTGATCTCCCACTCAGACCTGGGCCTCTTTCTGTTATATCACAGTTTGAAAGTCAGTTTAAAAACAAAACCACAAATAAATCCCTCCATACCTTTACTGCTAGAGCTGGGTATCGTTGCTGATTTCCTGAATCGATTCGATTCCGCTTCACAAGGTCATGATCCGATTCAATTCTCGATTTGATTCGATATCGATTTATTTAGAGATTTCTTTGCATCAATACTAGTTTTGCTTGGTTATAAAATAACTTGTTTTAAAACCGAAGTGTTGCCAAACATTGGCCTATAGGCCCGACGGTGATCTCGGCGGTGAATCGATTTTTTTTTTTTTTGAACCCAGCCCTATTTACTGTAGTACGAGCCGCTTTTTATGACTTGTCAAAGAAAGAAGGTGCCGGAATCACTCAGCTCATGTGCAGTAGAGTAAAGCCTCAGTGACAGCTACACAATACACAAGTCCCGGACCAGTAAAGGTACCCCTGAGGTACTCGTGAGAAAGGCACCGTCCTCAAGCTTTGCTCCCCGAGCGCTGCCAAAAAGCTGTCCACTGGTCCTTCACGGATGGGTCAAATGCAGGGTCGCATTTTGTTGTGGTGCAGTGTGCTGAGCTGTGGTGTGTTCACAACACCACAACATGTTTAAAATGATCACTGACTCACTTAATATCATAGTGCTGTGAAACCAAGATTTACAGTAAGTATTTTTGTTTAAGGTATCATACAGTCAGAATATCCAGCTGGCCCATGCCTACTTCCAAGGCTTCTGGTGCGTTACACTCAGCAACTTCGCAGGTAGATAAGGGAACACGGGAGCTGCTGTGTCAGCCATGGAGTATTTCACTTCTCCTGCAGAACTGCTGATGAGCATTTCAAGCAGTCATGTGATTAAGCAGTATTTTGAGCTTATTCCTCTCAGGCAGACCACAATTTCTGACGTCAGGGTGTATGTGTCATATCCAGTACTAATTCCACTGGAATATTTCCAGGAAACCAGTATATGTTCAACAGCCGGTTATAAGACAGAGCATTTTTCCTTTTTTCTTTTAGTGCTGGTTTTAAGGTTATGTTTAATTAGAATGCCAGGCTTTGGGATAAGTTAAAGCATAATGATATTGAGTGCAATGCATTAGGAGCAATGGGCCTCATTTACCAAAGCGTTCTTAAGAAGAAATTTGTTGTTAAAACCAACTTGAGCAGTTTTCAGGAAGATTGAGACATCCACCAATTTTGTCTTACCTGACATTTTTTTATGTTGGGTAAGAACAGAACCTACAAATGCTGAAGAGCACTCTTACACAAATTATATAGCATGCACGTTTATGCAAACGCAGTGGGGAGCTTAATTAATAGCTGAAGAAGCTGTTCAGACGAGAAGTGTAACCTCTTCAGGAACCTAAAAGGAGTCCAGTTGTCTTCAATTCAAGTACTCAAGACAATTTCCTGTATGACTAAGGAGCTTAACATTTTTCTGAACACACACAACATTAAGTTACATTTTTATTTTAGAAAAGCAAAAAGTAATGGCGAGATGGTTCAGTCAACTGTGGGAAGCATATTTGAAACTACGGTCTTAGTGTCTTAAAAACATGTTTGCTGGACCAAACAAAGTGTTCAAAAGTGAGAGTGCTTTAAATGCAATAGACATTCTGTTTTTTTCTGTGAAGTGTATGTGGGTTTAGAGTAGGGGTCCTCAACTACCGGGCCGCGGACCAGTAATGGGGCGTGGATTGTTTTGTGCCGGTCCACACAGAAAGAATGAAAACTGGACAACATATTTAAAAATGGGAGTGATACAGACATTTGCTGAGATGGTAACTTGGTCACAGAAGAGTAAGAGCTTTCCGGAAACCCTCAGGCAGGTTCCTATTTGCTTAGTGCTGAAAAAAATAGAGGGAATGTTGATTAGATGTTGAATGTTCATCCTGACATTTTAGCTGTGTTTGTGTGTGTGTGTGTGTGTAGGTATGCTGGGACCGGCTGTGTTCCTGGTAGCAGCAGGCTACACTGACTGTAACTACATCCTGGCTGTGGTTTTTCTCACCATCTCGTCATCACTGGGTGGCTTTTCCGCCTCCGGCTTCAACATCAACCATCTGGACATCGCACCATCGTAAGCTTGGTGGAGTATCTGTATTTAGGGGGTTTGCTGAAGTATTTTAACATAACAACGTATAAAGTATGTTTTTGTTCTCATTTGATGACATAATATGTGATCCATGATTAAACGTTTTCTCCTCAGTTATGCTGGAATATTGCTTGGAATCACAAACACGTTTGCAACTATACCAGGCATGGTGGGTCCTGTGATAGCAAGATCACTAACCAAATCTGTAAGTCCTATTTTTAAATGTTTACCTCCTATTTAGAAATACCCTAAAGAAAGTTCAGTGGTTGTGTTAAAACGACAGTTTGAGTATGCAATATAATAATCATATTTAGTCAAATTTCAAATCCTGTTAGTGATATCAGACTTAATTCAAAAATCTTTTGCCTTTACATAAAACTGTAGCAATATTTTTAATCACATGAGGACAGTGTTATGTCTTGAATGTTTTCCAGTCTGTAGAGATCTGAATTGATGATGTTGACCTTAGTTATAAATTTATTTACTTTGGGGTGACAAAATGATGCAGTGGTTAGCACTGGCACCTCACAGCAAGAAGGTCCTGGGTTCGATCTCCGGGTCAGCCGTAGGGCCCTTCTGTGTGGAGTTTGCATGTTCTCCCCGTGTTTGCGTGGGATCCTCTCACAGTCCAAAAGCATGCACTATAGGTTAATTAGTGACTCTAAATTGGGTCCATGAGGTGTGAATGAGAGTGTGAGTGTGTGGTGTGTTGGCGCCAAGCCCTGGGTTGGCCCCGCCTTACGCCCATAGTTCACGGGATAGGCTCCGCTCCCTGACCGGTTCAGATAATGAATGAATGAATGAATTTACTTTTAACATAAAACACTGTTATAAAATGATTGTGTTTTCTTTCCAAATGTCATTCCACATTCCAGCCTCTCTTTTATGTTTCTAAAATGAGTAAAAACATCTTGGTTTCATCGAGCAGACTGCAGCAGTGATGTAATGGGCTGCATTTAGTAACTGTGTTATTTATTTCTCTTCTGTTTTTAGAACACTATTATCGAGTGGAGGACGGTTTTCTTTATCTCAGCTGGGATCAATCTTTTTGGAGCCGTCTTCTACACAATGTTTGGGAAAGGTACAGTCCAGCCATGGGCAGTCCATAGAGTTCACATACAATAAAGATTTTTAGGGGCTTTAAAGGGACACTTACTGAATTCACTGGATTTATTCCTGATAATTCCAAATGAAAAGCTGAGCACAATTGATTAGAATTGTGTAAATGAATTTTAAGGTTATTGTAATATTTTAAAAGAATGTTCCAGATGATTTATTGTCTTGTTTTTAAGCATATCAGGTAATTAATTAGGAATCACAGCTTAAATATGCACCATAGTTTTTTTTGCATAGCCTATTCTAAAGACTTGCAAATTCCCAGCCAAGAAATTAAATGTTCTCACATGTTAATATTGTTTGTTTGGCTGTTGGAAACATAGTCAGGGTTCAGTTCAGCATAATCTGTTATGAGGACTCAGGAAAAGATATTGGAAAGATAACTAGGTAGCACAGTTACACATTTAAATAACTAACGGTTGGAAGAATATTCAGTAGATGAAATGCTCTGCATTCTGTTCTACCTGTGTTCATCCATTTATCCGAGAACAGAAATTTAGTCAGAGATAATGCAAAATGTTGCATTAGAATATTTGGGTTTGTCCTGAAAACCACGAGGATATTGGACATAGCATATAAATGGTAAGTCCCTTTGAGGGGGTGCTCTACCCAAAAATGATGACATTGGTAACAACTAAATGGAATGACTGAATCACATTAATGTCTTTGTTACGAATGTTCCTTTTTTATTTCAAGAAGCGGTATGAGATGACCTTGTAATTTCTCTTGTGCCTGAGCTATGATGGAATGAGGTTATTTAATAACTTAGTTATTGTGCCTTATTTTGATATTATAAACCCCTATGAATTAGTTTTGCTATTTCTTTTTATCCAGATTCTGGAATGGTTTCCTGTGATAAAACCGCTCTCAAATTGTTTACATACTGTCATTTTGTGTCATAAAGGGAATAGGGGCAATCTGATTGTTTACCTTGCCCTTTTGCACAGTCTTTTTTTTGTTTTTCTTCGATGTAGCCATTGTTTCCATAAAGAAGTGAAGGCAGATGTTTAGTGAATAAATTAGGTGGAAAAATTAATTGTGATTTTGTTCAAGTCAAGCAGAAATATTTTGATACACTGTGCAGTACAATGTAACATCTGATTTATGTGCTTTCACCTAAATTAAGCAGTAAAAAAGCTCATGCATGTGCAATATGTCTCAACCACCAAAACTGTTTATTCAAAACGGTATTAAAAGAAAAAATAAATACTGAATAGTTTGTCTTATAGTTTGTTTTATTTATTACAGTGAGGTTTATAAGTACGGAAATAACTAGCAAGCTCAGTACACATGCTGACTAGACTATGAAGAGACCAACCTTCACCACAACCTGCTGTATTTATATCAGAATGCAAAAATACATGTTGTGTTTCTCAAAGTAATAAGAACCAAGCCAAAATTCAGTACAGTGTGCAAGCTGCAGTGTTTTAATATATTGTTTAAAGTGTTATCCCTTTTAGCTGAATGAGGGTTTTTTTTTTAAAGAAAGGTTAAAAAGGGTGGTGTGTAATGTTTGGGTGTGAGGGTCTTTTTATGTGAATGTTTACATTCGGTTGTTGTATTACTTGGAAATACAACCATAACATTCAGAACGACTAACTTTTCTGGCAAAATATATATTACTACTTATCTTCTAATGCAAACACATAACACAAGTCACTGTAAATAACACATAAGTCGCTGTAAATATAAAATTTAATTTTATTTTCCAATAATGGCAAACACACCTTTTCTACTTATATTTGGTATTACACTTAATGGGTCAGTTTCCCAGACTATGATTAAGCTTTATTCCTATACTAACTTTGAGTTTCAGTGGTGAATCTCTGCAGTTCAGTCCAAGACTTGTTCATTAAACCAGTCCAATATATATATTGTATATGTATACATATTTTAAACTTAATACATCAGATTTGTGCGTTAAAAAGAAACAACATAATTGTTAATAGCACTGATTCTAGACCAGCTAAAGCACCAGCAACTCAGGTACAGACACAGAGATTCCTGTATTACTGTCTTTCTGTGCTCCCTCCATAGACTCCTATAATGACTAGATGTATATAATTTTACACCTAATCCTAACCCGAACCTTAACCTCAGTAACCAAAAGCACATCTTTTACCTCTTTTAGTTTCACAAATAAAACAAGCACATTTTCTTTAGTCATTATTATTCATGGGGACCTCTCAAAGCCCCCAAAAACCCGAATAAAAGTGATTTTGGGGACAAAAAGGTCCCCCCGCGCACGTCCAGTGTTTTTCCCTCTGGTCGCCATATTATTACCTCAGGCACATATTGAAACGTTTGTTCAACCAGTTAATATAGTTTTGGTTTTACTTTGAATAAGACAGACACTTGAATATTCTGTTCTATGTCTCTCAAGTCCAATTATTAGTCACTAAGGTGGGTGTGACTAAGTTGTGGGGATTTTTTTTTGTAGGCTCGATAAAGTGTCATAAATTTAGGTAGAAACTACTTACATTCATAACTAGAATAACCTTTGTCGTGAGCTTTGTTATTAATCAGCTTGTACATAGAAAAAATCCTTAACTTTCCACCTTCGTCCAAACAATAGTCATAGTAGGTGATCAGCTAATTTTAATAATAGCAAACAAACTTTCATAATACTTTATTATTACAAGACCTTTATGACGTTCAGTTGCCCCAAAATAACGCCAAACGTGTGATATTGGCATATAATAGTGGCAATTTAATAATAACAAACCTTTTTATTTATCTTATGTAGTCAAGTTATTAGACATTTTTGCATTTGGGTTTGGGTTCAATTTCTCGTCACAAAATATGTCATAAGTGTAATAGCAACGTAGTTCCTAAAATCGCGTAATTATTAATTGCCCGTTGACCCTGCATCAGCATAAGCACCACGGTCGAGTTCAGGTAAAACACACACACACCTCGCTGTGCATGCGTTTTACTCTAAATGCATGCTGTGTTCTCAGATAACAGTTTTGTTCTTTTTTTTACTGTATTGCAAATGTCATCAGGATTCAATGTTAGAACAACTATAGATTCACTTCGAATAAGACGAAAATATAATTACAGTTGAGACAACTAAGTGGATGAATATGCAGTACAGTGTAGCTCACGCCCAAACGTTACTCAAACTGGGTGTGAGTGCATATTTACAGCACAGCAAACTACCAGAGTAAGAGAAACGTCCGCTAACATTCAAAACTAGAATAATCTCTCTCGTAAACATTATTAATCATTTTAACAAAGAAAAAAAAACCTATAACGTCCCACCTCCGTGCAAGCACGTTAGTCATTGTAAATATAGATGGATGCTATTTGTATTACAAATAACTAACTTATCCCAGAAAATACATTATATTAATGGAAACACGTGTCGTTGTAAAAATAGATGATGCGTTTTATTAACAGCAAAAAGACCAGTCTCTCTCTGTGTATGGGGTATACTGTTACAGTATGTACAGTTTGTGCAAGTGTAAATGTCTATTTTAGCAAACGTTTCTACAACTAACTTGTTTGTCAATTTTAATGCTAGTTCTTGAGAAAGAACGAATCAGTGTGCATTTTATTCATTATACTTGTATAACTATGTGATGATAATAGATACTCGATTTTTATTCGTCACCCTTTAAACGGGTGCGTTTGTTCTCGCCGCGCTGCGTCCCAACTGCGCAGCCGCTCTCATGCGTGTTATAACCAGATAACAAACGCAGCTCAGCCTCTTCAGCACCGCGCACGCAGGTCCCCTACCAGCAGCCCAGGTAAAACACACACGTACTGCAACACACACACACACACACACACACCACCGTGTTTGCATGCATTCGCCAGTTCGACGAGGTGACGCGTTAATTGCGTGTGGTTATCGCTGTGGATATTGTGTCGTGCCTTCTGAGAAACGGCGTGGTGATGCTCGGATTCGACGTTGCCGTCTGTGGGATGAGGGAACATGGCGCCAGCCGCACTGGAAAAGGATTGTGTTAAATCCCTCAGCGATCTGTCACGCTGTAAACTGCATGGCTGTTCTGGTAGAATGTTCCAGAAACTCAGTCTTTTCATGAAAGCACAGTTCTACGGCGGACGAATGAGAAATGTGGATGTAGGAATGGCGTAGTAAGAAGCGTTTCGAGTGATATTTTTGTACCCGTTAGTCGAGCTGGGTGTTGGGTAACAAGAACAGCCTCCTGTTAACCTCTGAAGTTAAGCTCGGAATTAGGTTACGAGCAGTATCAGCATGACGCATTTACCTACACGGCAAGCACCAGTGAAGCTTGATGTGAAATTTCCTTTCTGTTTAAAAAAAAAACCCCAAACCAACCCCGGACCCATCTTAAAAGACTTTGTTTCACCTGTTCTACCTATAATAAACAAGTAATTTCTCTGTAATAGTGCTGTAACACTTAACTGTTCTTACACACGTTATTCTAAACCTCAGACAAGTTTATCAGAAAATACATAATTATATAGCTGATGCAACACCAACAGTATCATTTGAATCATGAATGAAGAAAAACAACCGGTCATATACAGGCCTGAAGGTCTTGAGGCATGTTTAGATTCATGTTAAGTAAAGACACCTTTGTCGTTTATTTGTTGCACTGCCTGCTGGGTTGAAAGCAACAGATTGTGATGCGTTCAACATGCGTTTTCATCTGAAATGGCTGCTCCAGGCTTTAAGTGTGAATTGTCCTTACAAAATGGAGGTCTGCATGACTAGTGATTTATCAAGTATCAGAGAAAGCCAGCTCATTCTCTTACATCAGCCCGGTGTCACCCGAATGGGCTGCACGACCGAGCGAACAGACGTCGTGCGCTTGCAGGATGGCAGGAGCAGGGCAGGGAGTGGGAGAGCCTTAATGAGCTGAGACATGGGAAGAAAAGGCTTGTGAGAGCCTTGCCTCATGCTGTTTAATTATAGTGTGCAAAGGAAGCAGCATAACAATTCAAAATCATGTATACTATTTTAACTTTGTGTGAAATCCAAAAATAATCAGAAATGTTCTGGCAAATAGCAGCTTGAGTGTGAGGACTCGGGTTCTGCCCTTGTCCATGGTGCTGTACAGACTCTGCTGTTTTTGTCTAGAAGGTTCTTAGAGCAGTGTGCATTCATAGTAACCTCCGTTTCAGATTTATGTATGGACTGCACAGAATTGGAAAAAAAAATGTCATTGCACTACTGTGTAATTTGGATATGTAATGTAAATTTATGTAAAATGAGATGTTAACTAAAGATCTTGAATGACACTATATGGAATGAATGAACCATTCTCCAATGTTCTTGGAAAATTTTGTTGGGGAGTGCATCTGCAGAGGAAAAAAAAAGTTAAAGGTGAAGAAAAAACTGAAGAGTAACATGCACTTACTTAATGTACAAACCATAGTTTATTCAGCATTTCCCATAAAATGTTAAATTTGAGTACATGTAATTCAGATAGAACTGTTTTATAGATTAGTCATGTAAAATTAGAACCAGGCGAGTTTTCTTTTTGTATTAAGTAGAAAACAGAGTTGTAGCATATTGTGTTTGATTTGTCTTAACTTTGCAAGTCCTGGGATGTAAATGTTGCACATGAACACACATCACAACGTCAGTGTTAAAGTGATATATTGTGTAGCCCCAATTTACCTTAACAACAAATACTTAAATACTTACCAAGTGTTGTATTTTGTGGTGTAGATTTTGTGCATTGGTACTGTCAAGTCCAGTTTAACCAGCAGCCATGGGAAAGGAGAAACTCCATATCAACATTGTGGTCATTGGCCATGTCGATTCTGGCAAGTCCACCACTACCGGCCACCTCATCTACAAGTGTGGTGGAATTGACAAGAGGACCATTGAGAAGTTTGAAAAGGAAGCGGCTGAGGTACGAGTTTTTGAAAGTGACTTTTGACCTCCTGGATTTTTGTATAGAGATATGAGAGATGGTAGGATTTATCCTGACATGTTCCTTCTCTTCTGTTTTAGATGGGTAAGGGGTCCTTTAAGTATGCCTGGGTGCTGGATAAGCTGAAGGCAGAGAGGGAGCGTGGTATCACCATTGACATTTCTTTGTGGAAATTTGAGACCAGCAAGTACTATGTCACCATCATCGATGCTCCTGGTCACAGGGATTTCATCAAAAACATGATCACTGGCACCTCCCAGGTAAGTCATCTACGACAATAACATTTTTCCTTTCGTTTATGTTTAATATGAATTAACCAACTGGAAGAAAAAAAACCCTGAATATTAGTGTGATTGCTTGCTGGATATTTCTTCTTTTTCTTTTTACCTGCTTTGTGCACCTTTTAACAGTTTTTGTCGAGGAGATGCCATTCAGGGGTTAATTTTCAGACCATTCAAGGCTTAACATTTTCAGCTCTTTGAGGAGGCGTGGATTATTATGTTTCTTGCAACTGCAACCCTATTTTGTCCCTTTTTCCAGGTCGAAAAAAAAGAAATGTTGGTTAGTCTGTTCCTGGCGTGAGCTCAACATTAATTCAACAGCTCAGAGTTTAAACATCTAGTCCAACTATAATCGGCAGCTTTTTTCACTTTTCGTCCTTTCATCTCTTTGTGTTTTTTTTTTAGCACACAACATTCACTGTTTCTGCAGGAATTGCTCATCTAGTTCTTCTTCTTATTCATCTGCTGCTTCTTTTTCTTCACACTTTTTGTTGCCTAAATTCCTTTGACTGTTTTTGTCGAGGAGATGCTGTTCAATGTTCGTTGGGGCAGCACCGTGGCACAGTGGTTAGCGCTGCCGCCTCACAGTGAGAAGGTCCTGGGTTCGATCCCTGGGTCGACCGTGTGGTCTTTCTGTGTGGAGTTTGCATGCTCTCCCCGTGTTTGTGTGGTCTCTGTCTTGCACCCGTATTTCCTGGGATCCCAGCTGGGATAAGGTGGTTCAGATAATGAATGGATGAGGAGACGTTGTTATTGTGTTTTTGTCTAAAGGTTCTTTATACCCTTTTCTTTCTGAAGTCAAAATATTAGCATTTCTCTATCTTGGCCACATGGGGGTGTATTAACATTAATTCAATAGCTACAATCAGTCTTTATCATTTCTCCTTTTTACCCTTTCTGCTCTTTTGTAGCCCTTTCTTGTCTAGTTATTACTCTGATATATACACTTTCTCCAGATTGATTTTATGACCTGAACTTTTTTATCGCCTCCAAGGCCGACTGTGCTGTACTGATTGTGGCTGCTGGTGTTGGCGAGTTCGAGGCTGGCATCTCCAAGAACGGTCAGACGAGGGAGCATGCGCTTCTGGCGTACACGCTGGGCGTCAAGCAGCTGATTGTAGGAATCAACAAGATGGACTCCACCGAGCCCAACTACAGCCAGAAGCGCTACGAGGAAATTGTGAAGGAAGTCAGCACCTACATCAAGAAAATTGGCTACAACCCCGAGACGGTGGCGTTTGTTCCCATTTCTGGCTGGAATGGTGATAACATGTTGGAGGCCAGTCCCAATGTGCGTGCAACTAACAAAAAAGCATGAGCTTTGTTTTCTTTGAAGTGTTATGTCCTATAGGTGTGAACATACTTAGTAAACGTGAGACTTCTTTTTGGTTGTATAGATGACTTGGTTCAAGGGCTGGAAGATCACCCGTAAGGATGGAAGCGTGTCTGGAACTACGCTCTTAGAGGCTCTGGATGCCATCCAGCCCCCGACTCGCCCGACTGACAAACCACTGCGCCTCCCCCTGCAGGACGTCTACAAGATAGGAGGTGATAGATTCTGGCAAAATGTATTTAAAAGTTCATAGTTGACAGCTAGGTCAGCTAAAATCAGCAGAAACATTTAAACTGTTTTTATCATTTCTCCTATTTCACCCTTTTATCCCAATTCTACTTTTTTAGCACACAGCTAGATTACTAATCAGCGTAATCCTGACCATGGGAGTTATTTTAATTAATTTTATTTTCTGTTAATACTTAAAAAAAAAAAAGATCTGTCAGTACTTTCCACTGAGTGTGTTCCTCATGTACTGTTCCCTTGAAAAAGCATGTGTGCTCATATATATATATATATACACAGTGGTACCTTGCTACTCAAACTTAATCCGTTGCAGAAGGCAGTTCAAATTCAAGTTTCAAGTTTATTTTCCACATAAAAATCAATGTAACAAAAAAATTTGGTCCCACCCTCCAAAAATACACCAACAATTTGACAGTTCTACAAATGAAAGGTTGTTTTTTTGGCTGGTCTAAAGACAAATTAAATGATTTAATTCTGACCATTTCTATCAAAGAGTCAAGGTATCACTGTTTATATATACTGTATACGTATATGTGTATATTTTTCCCCCTAGGGATTGGAACTGTGCCTGTGGGTCGTGTGGAGACTGGCATTCTGAAACCTGGCATGGTGGTGACCTTCGCCCCTGTTAACGTGACCACTGAGGTGAAGTCTGTGGAGATGCATCATGAGGCTCTGTCTGAAGCACTGCCCGGGGACAACGTGGGCTTCAACGTCAAAAATGTGTCTGTGAAAGACATTCGCCGTGGAAACGTTGCCGGAGACAGCAAGAACGACCCGCCCCAAGAAGCTGCTTCCTTCACTGCTCAGGTGGGGTACATTTTTCACTAATTCCCCAAATATTCTGTAAAATCAGCCTGAAAGCGTAGATGTAACAGTCAGAGTCAAAAGTAAACTTTAGACTTTAAAGAGTATCTCTTTAAAGTCAAAGATGGAATACAAAAAGATGTGCAATTTTATTATGTGAGGAGTCCAGAAATATGTGCAAATACTGTAACAGCAGTCAGTGAAGAAAACAGCCTTTATACGTAAAGATTCAACATTCTTTGACACGTAATATATGTAGTGAATGTACCCCAATTTATTTTAAGACTGTGGAAATTAGAACTGTAGAAATGATAAATTAACACAGGTTAAGTTAAAGAAATCAACTAAAGAATAAAAGAAAAAAGATATATAGTAAAATATGTTCCTAAAGTAATTAAATGCTGATGATCTTTTACTTCTTCTAAAAACTAATATCTATATATACACATCTTTTAAAAAACTGCCATTATTACGCATTATTCTGTCTTTAATGGTTTTATGATTGTTCGTAATAATGTGGGAGACGAGATTTGTTGTTGAAAATATTTGTATGAATTGTGAATATTCCTTTTAAAAACTGTCATTATAATCTTGTACATAACAATGTGGGGGATGAGATTTGAAGTGTAAAGTGTTTGTATCAACAGGTGATAATCCTGAACCATCCAGGGCAGATCAGTGCAGGTTACGCCCCGGTGTTGGACTGCCACACCGCACACATCGCCTGCAAGTTTGCCGAGCTCAAGGAGAAGATCGACCGCCGCTCTGGCAAAAAGCTGGAGGATAATCCTAAGAACCTGAAGTCTGGAGATGCTGCCATCGTGGACATGATCCCTGGAAAACCGATGTGTGTGGAGAGCTTCTCCGAATATCCTCCTCTTGGTGAGTGTCTAGGGCGTTTAATCAGTGGCGCCCAAACTTTTTCTGCAGGGCCCTCCTTCTGTAGACTAAATCAAATGTTCTTACCTAAAAATTCTTAATATGAACTATTTTCAAAGATTTTAAAATAAAATAACTATACTCTTAAGAATATTTTAGATAAGAACATTTTATTATACAGTGCCTTGCAGTCACTCTCATCTGGTTTATAATGTCGTCTCAGGCGAGCACAAGCTGCCTGTAGTAGATGTCTGTAATGAATAAAATTATGTAATTTATGTAAATATGTAATTTGCTTTAAAGAAAACTTTGTGTACATGTCTAAATTAATCGCCTGCATTAACGCAAACTACCTACTTCCAACAAGCTTTTCTGCACAAGAATGACTTTAAAACTTGACCAGCCCCTGAAAAATGTGGCCAAATTGGGGTTGTAGACAGTCACTCTTACTTCCTCTTCAATGTCTTTGATTTGCTTCGCTGTGCCCCACACTTTAAATAATGAGACAAAGCGCTGAAAGCTAACTGTCATTTGTAATAGTTGTATTACATTTTTCTACCTTGGGTTTGCAGGGCGCTTCGCTGTGCGTGACATGCGTCAGACGGTGGCAGTCGGCGTGATCAAGGGCGTCGACAAGAAGGCTCTGACCGGTGGCAAGGTCACCAAGTCGGCTCAGAAAGCCCAGAAGGCCAAATGAATATTGTGTTTAACTGCCAACTCCAGAGTCACACCGGGCAGAACAGAGGTCACCCAGCTGTATCCCATTGGCTGCTTAAACTCCATAGTCAGAGACTGGTTAATTGTTCCAATGCATCGCAAAAGTATCAGAAGGAAAAATAATTACAAAGGAGAGCTTGATTTTACTTTTAATTCCGTACTGTGTAACATATTTGTGATAATAGCTTGTTACTGTTCGCAACGTGAGCTAATCCATGGGGCAGTTACAGTTTACTGTGTGATCTTAAACAAATTGTTGAGAGGAAAATCTCCCGACCTCTCCTCTACTCTGGAGTGCAGTTTTAGTTCTCACACTTCATCTTGCTTCTAGTGTTTGCAGATTACTGTGTTTTCAGGTTTCGCTGCTGTTAAGTTACATTACCTAGTAGTTAGAATTCAAGTAATGTGATATTATCTATCTTTCCAACTCAGTCCATATTGGGCGCATGCTAGTCTTTGGTTCACTGACTGAATCTTTAAGCACTTTGATTGGCGTAAAGCTGGTCCGGCACAGGCACTTGTTAACTTTAAATTGGCTTTAGCTTCTGCACCTTACTGTCCAAAAATATTAAAATCATTCCCCATTAAAGATGTTCTTACCATAACTAATGTTTGATGTGGTTTTCTTTCCCTTTTTGTATCGTGCGCAATGCAAATAATTAGATATGATCTTATTTATCCTATTACAATAGTTTGGGCAGTAAATACCATATAAATAGAATAAAGTGTAACATTTAAATTGATAGTTCTGATAAGCATGATTAAAGGTATATGTTAAACAATATATATATATATATATACACACATGTATGTATATATGTATATATATGTGTATATATATACATACATACATAATGCACACACAGCTCTGGAAAAAAAATAAGAGACCACATTATTTCTTATTCATTGGTTTTTACAATTTGTGGCTGAATGTCTTTGTAAAATATACGTGATTTTTTTTTTTTTTTTACAAGTTAATAATCAAACTTCTGCAGTAACCAATGTTAGTCTAACCTAGACGTTTCAAACTACACGTCTTGTTTTACAATTATGTCATTAAAAGAATATGGTCCATGAGTCCACGGTTTCCTCTAATCAGCAAATTGAATCAGGTGAGTATAACATGAAATAGCCGCTATAAAAACAGAACTGTAGTAAACTATTAAAATATGGACTGCTTGCTTGTTTTTCACAGACCTGTAACCACAACAGGTCATAAAAGAATAGCAACCTGCACATTTTACACCCAAAACCACATATTGCAAAGTCAATGAACAGAAAAAAGTGACGCGGTCTCTTATTTTTTTTCCATAAGACCATCTCAAAAAAATTTGAATATCGTGAAAAAGTTCAATATTTTTTGTCACTCATTTCAGGAAGCAAAACTCATATATTACATAGATTCATTACACATTGCGTGAACTATTTCAAGCCTTTATTTCTTGTAATTTTGATGATTATGGCTTACAGATAATGGAAACCCAAAATTCAGTGTCTTTCAGGGTTCAGGGTTTTTTTGAGATGGTCTGTATATATACAGTATATATTAAAAACTGACCTTGCATGTTTTTCTTAACGCCCCACCATATGGTAATAAACCCGCAGTTGGCCAGTAGATGTCGCCAGACACTTCACTGTGATGGATTTTATTTTATTCAATTATATTCAAGTATATTCATTTTATTATATTCTTACAGTATAAGTAGTTTTTAGACACCTCATATGTATACATTTTCTGACACCTATTTTGAGGGAGCCTCTCATCTTTGCTCCTCTATTCTCCAGTTGTCCCTGGTACATTCATAACCTAACCAGCCCCTTGCCCTTATATCTTGTCCCCCCAAATCTATATATCCTGTCACCCTTAACCTACCATTACCAGAACCAGCCTTGTTGTTTTTTTTTACCCTTTCCCCTAGTAAAGAATATCTTAAGACAACAGACCCTCTTGCTAGACTTGGGAGTCTCCAACGGGCGTCCTTGGGGCCCCGGAGGAGTGGATAAAAAGGTACATTCTTGGGTGCTAGAATTAGAGTTTGGACACAGAGAGAGAAACACTGAACGGCCGAATGAACATCTTGTAAGAACATGGTTACTCTTCTGTAATAAAGCTTTTAAAAGACAAGTCTCCGCCTCACCTCTGGCTCTTCATCATTCTCAAACCTGAGAATCCAACAGCTGGCGTCACGAGCAGAACGCCTGAGAATCCAACTGTAAACAAATTGTAATCAACAACAATAACAACAATGTTTGAAATCAGACGCACTCAAACCCTTTCAGCCGCACAGGTGGTTTTAGCTCTAATTCTACAACAATCTATGAGCATATTCAAGGTTGTTTTACACGCCTCAATTTTGCGTTTATAGAAGAAGTGAAAATGAAGAAGGGAGCGAAGAGACAATCAAGTGACAGGATGAACCTCAGACTCGTCTCAGGTCGCGGGTGTGGTTTGTAACGCTGACGTCACGGCTGCTTTATAAGCGTGCATTCCAAAATCTGAAGTCCTTTCTCATTCTTACACCAGCAGCCACAACAGCCTGCTAACCTAATAGCAATAATAATAATATAAAATGAGCGGCAGAGGACGAGGCAGACAACCCCAAAACACGACGACTGTGGCAACTCCGTCAACCCTGTTAACCCCAGACCATGCACCTGAGCCTAAACGTTCAGAGTCGGTGCGTAAAAGAGGCTCCAGGAAGAAAGACAAGGAGCTGACGGACCGAAACCCCGAAGACCAAGTTTCTGGGACCAAATCCACATCTGCTTCTGGCTCCAAAGCGGCTGCCGAGCCTAGAAATGTGCAAAACCGCGGCAGCAAAGCGGCGCCGCTCAGTGACGTTACAACGCCGCCAAAAGGAGCGGCGAGTTCGGAGAGAAAAATGAGCGGCAGAGGACGAGGCAGAAACACGCCGTCTCCAGCAACCCCACTCCCAGACCGTGACGTCACACCGCGTCCGAAAGAGACAGAAAGTTCTGAGGAGAGAAAAGTTCCCAAAGGCGTAACTAGGAGAGGAAACAGCTTCGAGAATAATCCGGCCAAAATCCTGGAGGCGACGCTGGAGAAGATGAAGATTAAGAAGACGGAAAGATCCGAGTCCACGCGGTGTGTCAACGACATTCAGAAGCTGGTCACTGAGCGCCTCAAACGGAAGCTGGACTGGTGCAAAGACATAAAGGTGCTGAAGACCGGGAGTCATTACGAAAATGTTAAAGTGAGTGAGTTAAGTTCTCGATTACTAGTGTGGTATTCTCAAGACATCCCAACCTGCGAAAACTCATTTCAGGGAGGTCCCCGACAACCCCAACCCTAGCCCCAACCTGCCCGCACTCAAATCTGATTGGTTTATTTTGCTAAGTAAACCAGTCAGGATGCTGTTTGTCCAGCACGAGCTACTGTACATCAACAGGCACACGCGCAGTGATCCTCTCACGCGCTCTCGCTCTCATTCCGTCGTGTGCGCGCTTCTCCCAAGTGCGCGCTGCACACGCTACTGTCTCGCGCGCATGCTCTAGTTGGCGGGATATTTTATTCAATTTGCGGGATCAATATGCGGGAGACTCGGGATGTCTGTATTCTGTATGAATATTACGGACTTCCAGTTTTAGCCCTTTTTCATTAGACGGCGTGTTATTGTAATTGTAGATAATTTGAGCTGAGGGGAGCGCGATAAAGTCATTTTTCGATTAAATGCGGATGTTCGACATAAAACCTGTAAGAAAAAGTTGCACACTTTCCAAGCAGAAAGTCACATACTTACCAGACAAAACAGGAATATTCTCTGACATGGTAAAGTCATAAATCTTGAGGGAAAAAAACCCTCAAGAGACTCATACCTGATAACATCTGTAAATTTGCAACTGTAATCTACAGTTTTACTTCTCATAAATGTATAAATTAATGCCAAACAATATTCAAATGGTATTTTAGGTGCTTTTATTATTTGATACTAGTGGTTGTGTTAAATAAGCAATTGCGGACTCTTTAATGTAACCGAAATTGTATAGTAACAGACTTAATGATCGACAGACATTGAGTCGTTGTCCACAGAATCGTATCGTGATAAAACTTGTAATTTATGCCACTAATATCTACTCCCTCTATTGTTTGCTTTTGAAGCATCATCAATCAAGGCATTACTTCTGTTACCATTTACGTAATTTAGCAGATGTTCGTAACCAGAGTGACATTTTTGAATTACAAAGACCGGAGCAATTTGGGGGGATACGGGTCTTGCTCAGGGACTCAGTGGTGGTAGTGCTCTAAGTATAAATTCACACGCAACCTAACAGCTCAGATCGGACCACCCTACCACTAAGGTGACAACGCTGTTTTCACAACTACACTGCAATGTTTTATTGTGCATTTTCGTTGAAGACTGAATCCTATAGTGAATATTTACAAATGAACTACCTTTACAGATTTGTGAGTCTGATGAGTTTGATGTGATGCTGGCGATTCCTGTGGAAAGAGTCGATTTTAAGCCCTACAGGGAGGACGGTGCCTTTTACAGCGTGGCCCTCAAACGGCATGCAAAGCATCCTTTAGACAGATTTCTCAACGAAGACAAAACCATCAGAGCAAGTGAAATGCTGACTGAATTCCGGGATGCGATCAAGGAAGCTGTAAAAAACCTTCCCTGTAAGACATTGTGATTTTTAATTTGAGGTGGAATGAAAATCCTGTAATTAAGCATGTAAACTGTTTAAGAGTTTTATTGGCATATAATGGCTTTAATTGTTGAAAATGCAATCTTATAACTGGAACTTGGTCTAAATTTCGTTATCTTAAAGTTTCAAATACTTTTAAATATTTCCTGATTATAACCAGATTGACAGGATTAAAAATACTGTTTGTGCAAAAAATGATATTATCTAGGTAGGTGTGACATTGTACACTTAGAAGGTAGAATCTTCCCTCATGATCAAAAAAACAGTAGTGAGTGACTTCAAAATCAAGGTTCAAGAATGACTGAACGTGTGTGTCTTACATGTTAATATATAAAATGAACATTTTCCAGCGGTTACCATAGAGCGTAAAAAGAGGGGATGTCCAGCAGTAACACTGGTGGTGGAAGAAAATGGGAGGCAGATCTCTCTGGACTTTGTACTGGGGTTGGAGGTCCACAGTCAAAGCTGGCCAGAGTTCACCAAAAATGGTTTTGACATCGACAACTGGCTCGGAAAAAAAGTCAAACATGAACTCAAGTTGAAACCATTTTATTTGGTGGCAAAATATGAGGGCAATGGCAACACAGAGCGTAATGGAGTTCCAGCTAAAGGTCAGTCTGATCCTAAAACTGTATTTATTAAACATAAAATTTGCCGTTTGATGAGTTCCTGACATTTTCAGAGGAAATAAAGGTTGGAATATTTCTTGTGGGCAGATGCATGGCGCATCTCTTTCTCACACATTGAGAAGACAATCTTGAAGAATCACGGCAACGCCAAGACATGCTGCGAGGGCCAAGCCTTATGCTGCAGGTGAGCATGTTCAGTTAAGATAAAAATGGCCAGGATCATTCTGCTTCGTCCAGCTTCTTTTTCCACAGTGATCGGTTGATTAGTTGGTTTCACTGGTGTGACAAAGTTCATAAACTTGTTGATCCATGATGCATCACTTTAATTCTGTGGCCAACAAAGGCCAAAGAAATTCAAAATAACTATGTGACCCTCCACGGCAAAACCAGTCGCTTGTTGCAAATTTTCAAAATTGAGTTATTATGTTTTATTATGAAAGGGCATAAATCAAGCTTCAAAACGATACCTATATCGAATGAATCGGACGACATATGACTGAGATATCAACATTCAAAGGAGTCGGGTTTCTCCTGTCACGCCAAGTGAGAAACGGAGAAATCTGCCTTTGAAGTTGACTATCGCCGTAGCACTCACAGACGCTTGGTGTGGCCGCGGCTACGTTTGTATTTACGGTAGCCTACGCTGCATTCACAGCCACACGGATAGCCTACCTGCGTTAGGTTAACTGAACTCGGGAGACGGAGATGGATTCCGGAGAAATATCTTCACGCTAGTCAACCAGTGGATTTACCGTAAATATTGAAGTAGAGCGGTCAAAACAGAAACTTTTAACATTCTGCTGGAATTGAATTCCTCACCTCAAGAAAGTCACGTTTTTAGGATGGAAAGGGTAAGTTTTTCAGCCAAATTTATTCACAACAGAACAGTATAGACCTTCCACTGTTTTGAAACACCAAAAACAAAAAATCCAAAATTTTACCCCACGCAACATAAACGCTTGTTTTTCTCGGAAACCTCTGTTGCGACAAGCGACTGGTTTTGCCGTGGAGGGTCACATATGTGCTGCAAAGAAACCAAAAGAACACTTCTGTTATGCTGTGGCTGTTTGCATTTTCTGTTAAGTGCCCGGTCCAGAATACTGAGAAAATCAGCCACAAAAGTGACCAGAATAAATGACAATTTCCGGTGTGTTGTTTTATAGGAAGCAGTGTCTGAAACTGCTGAAGTACCTGTTGCAGCGTCTGAAGGAGAAGCACCCGGAGGAAGTGTCTAAATTCTGCTCGTATCATGCCAAGACGACACTGCTCCACGCCTGTGTAGCTCGGGTGACAGATAGCATGTGGGCCTTCGCTCAGCTGCACGACTGCTTTCAGCAGCTGCTAGATGACTTTGTGGCAGCTTTAAGAAAGCGGCAGCTCTGCAACTTCTTCATCCCGTCTCACAACCTCCTCAGTGCCGTGGACAAAAAGAGATGTGATTTTCTGGCCGACTGCGTTGAGTACCAGCGCAATAATGGCTTTCCAATTTTTCAGTAATCTAAAGTTCTGTTTTTGCATTTTGATTTTGTTATCGATGATGCATGCTCTCAAATATAATTTTTTTTCCACAATGAAACATTTGCTTTTCTTGTTAGCCCTCTTTATTTCAACACTGACCTGCTGACTCTGCAACTGCACTGCTGTACTTTTAAGTAAATATTTTTAACAACAGATGAAGGTGACAGGGCTTGTTTTGTCTCACTAGTTGTATTCAGGAAAATACTTGATTATATATGTTATCTGAATTTTCAATTAAATGTTCTCACATCTGAACTATAGACAACCTTAAATTATTATGAGATTTATTAAAACATCTCTCAAACCAGACGTCATCCTGCTACATCAGCTTCCTCATCAAGGCTTGTGGGAATAATTAACAAATTAATTCAGCTGAATTAACTCATATTAAAACATAGCAGTTTGTGTTTTTTGAAAAAACAAAAGCTATTTGGTGACTCAATGTTTTGTGCCTTCTTTCTAAAAGAAAGAAGTTAAACATTTATTTTGTACTTACTGTACCAACAGCAGGGAATTACAGAAACCGTGTCTACAAGTTTTTCAGGTATTTCTGTCTATGATGATTCACTGATCCAAGTTGTGGTCTTGGAACTGTGAGCATCAGCAAAATAAATGATGTGGATAATAAATCAACTTAAACACACAATATAACAAAACATAACTATAACAGCATTTAAAACTATATCATCAAATATATTTTCATTATGAGCTTTTCCAAAAACTTTTCCAAACTTCTCTGAGGTTAGAAGTGCCAATCAGGGTCTCTAAAACTCTGTCTTTCTTTTCCGCGACCCCCTCGGTTTCTATCAGCTCCCCTTCGTCCGTCCCCTCCCCTACCTCCAGCTCTGGGTTTGATGTCAAACCTTTCTTTCTCCCTCTTCTGTTTTTCGTAACGCTCGGCCATCAGCAGCAGATCTTCTGGCACATCCTGCAAACAATCCACCAGATTTCATCAGCGTGTTTAATGCATAGGCTGAGACAAATTTTTCCACTTTTAGAAGTGGGCAATACGACCTTCAGCTCAAACGTGTGTGTGTGTATGTGTGTGTGTGTGTGTGTGTTTAGTTACCTGGCCGGCTCTTTCCAGGATGTGTGTAAGTTCCCCTGCCATTCTCCAGTCTCCCCTTGTGATAAGGGTTATAGAAGCACCAGAGCGTCTGGAACACAAAGACACATGATGTGACTGTTGCTCATCTATTACTTACTATTGTCATATATATGTATTAAATTTAGTGTTATGCATGTATTAAATAGTACCACAGTAGTACCTCTCATCAGTGACTGCCTTAAGCGTGTGTTACAAGTGACCCTGACTGATGACTACTGCATGAATTAATTAAACTCTTACAAAAATTACAAGAAGAAACGGTACAATGCCAAACAATGGTATATTAGCTCATCAAACATTAGGGGTTGGAATCGAAAACCGGTTCCAATTGATCAATTCTATCAGAACTGTACACCTCCAACGTTACCGCTTCTTCTTAACAATTCTCTCACTGACAATGTTTAAACACACGCTGTGTTTGTTACCGCACACAACTCTCACAGGGAAGTCTAACGTTCACTAAAACATTCCAGTTCAGTTAAATCCTCACATTTATTACAGACAAAACTTATATTTTAGCTGATAAATAACAAAAACAACCAGCGTTCTACTCACACTACAGACATTTACTTGACATTTATTTATTCCCGACGCGCGTCCAAAGCGCTATTGTGCCGCAGCTCTCGTATGGAACGCCCTCAAGGCAAAAATGTACTTCTCTCCCAGAAATGAGTCAAAAATGAGTTATAGACCAAAATCAGTCCAAACGCTCAAAAACTGCCACAACCTCCTTTTTTCATTAATCACAAAATATTTTTCTATTTTATAAATGTTAGAGAGTAAAAAATAAATATAGAAAAATGCATTATTGGTTATCAAATAATGTTATTCTATATCCAGATGGATTCCAAATGCAGTGTTTCCACCTGCACTAACCTTATTTTTCTTCATAATACTAAGTTAAAGAAAGTGTCTGCATAATAAAAACAATGAATATGAATATGAATGTGTTGATATTCACAGTCTTGTGCAGACATCATTTTGGGAAAATAAAATGGTTGCTTTTGGTGTGAAAGACTGTGTAGAACTACTTTTTCACATTCAAAATACTACTCAGGAATCAATAAGAGAATTGATAAAGTATTGGATGGATAGGCAGAATCCACAATTATACTGATACTGATCAAATCTTATCAACTCCCACCCCTATGAAACATGCATTTTGAAGGAACATCTGCATTTTTTTTAACATAGAAATTTTTTAATTCTCATATTAATTATTACTATCCTCTGATTGTCTTTAAGGTTAATATGAACAGGATTGGTTTCTTTTGATATTTTGATTTCAAAAGCAGCGATTTCACTTTTCCAACTCCACCTGCTAATGTCTTATCTTATATGTTACTTGTGACCCTGACGGATGACAACTGGATGAACAAATTCTAATCTTATACAAATTATAACAAAGATATGTACACCACATGTGGAACAAAAACGTAATAAGAAATGGGACCAAATGATGGGATTTCTGCTCACCTGGCATGCACTTTGAAAGAATATCAGCACTTAAAACCGCTGCTAAAATCCTGCATGACTTATTATTATGCTTTTATTATCTCTAACGATATGAAGCAGATTTTTGGTTTTGCTAAATTTGAAACCAAAAGCAGTAGTTCCAGTTTCACAGCACAACTATTTTAAGGGAGTGTTGTGAGTGACTGTGATTAAAAGACAAGTGTGTAAATTAATTACAGCCCCATACAAATGATAAAAAAAATTGAACTCAGTCAGCACACATTTTAAAATAAAATTTGCCATCACAATAATTACACTGTTACTATTATAATCATATTATACTCTTTAACATCTCTAATGATTATTCATAGTACTGACTGATAGTAGCAATGATACTAGAGTTTCACTTTCACATGAAGGTCTGTAAAGGTCTTACAAGTGACTGATTAATGATGACTGCAAGAAATGATTATAATCCTATGCAACTATAATGCAAAATATTTCATCAGTGTAGATGTCGAGATGGAGCATACAGAAAGAGACGGAGCTGAATCCACTCACCCAGCACGGCCAGTTCTCCCGACCCTGTGCACATACTCCTCTATGTTGCGTGGGAAGTCGTAGTTGAAGACGTGAGTGATGTCGAGAACGTCTAATCCCCGAGAAGCCAGATCGGTGGCCACCAGAATCCGCACACGACCTGCACACAGCATCAGGAGCGTAAACCACGAGTTTCATAACGATTTGATATATCGATTCAACAGACAATGATTTTGCGTCTGCTGATATCAAGATTTTGATTAAATTCAGAAGCCAGTGACTGATAAGCGGAAAATATATGCAGAACTGAAAGACTTCTGTTCATATCAATGCAGAAAAAGAAAGTAGACCTCGTCAATATCAAGTGATGTTACAATATGTATGATTCTCTGATCGAGGTTTTCGTTTTTGATCGATGCTATGATCACTGACTCAATATATCGATGTAGATTGATGTATTGTTATGCCGCTTTACAGCACAAACGAAACCACACCGTTCAAAATCTCGTAACGAAACTGGTATTATGTCACCTAGAAATTGAACAACAGCGGACAGGAGAAGTAGATTATACTTCAAGAGGTTTTTACACGTTCAATAAGGATTGTACTATGCGTCAGTCCTGATTTAACACACCGTCTTTAAAGTCCTGCAGAGCCTCCTCGCGGTCACACTGCTCTCTGTCTCCGTGCAGCGACTGTGCCGATATACCCTGCAGGCACAAATCACTGGAGAGATCGTCCGCTCTAAATAAAAAAAGCCAACAACCGAGTGAAATATAGATTAGCAAAGAAGGTCACCTAAAATTGCATGGTGTAACTAACATGAATGTTGTGAAGCAACAGTCCAACAGCGGGTGCATCAAAAAAATCGTTGTCCGGGTTATTTTGTTACATGATTAAATGTATTACATCTGTAAAAATATATTTCTTAATTGAAACATATTTAGAGCTCCCCCAGCATTGTTAAAATCCAATAATGAAGCAACACAAACACTTTTTTGAACATTTTTCTTTTATATGGTGATGTATGTACAGTATTGCATAAAGAATTCTAATTCTCTTAATCTTTCAACTGGAGCTACGTCGTCTCGTCTCTTTGTATACCTGTACAGTATACAGCAGAGATGACAATTACGTTTAAGTCTACTTTGACTTAATAAAATATTATTTTGAATATTCATTTTTCAAAATAATAAGTCAGAAATGTGCACTTTTACTGAAAATCACTAGGGCTGCAACAAACGACTATTATTGTAATCGAGTAATCTGTCGATTATTTTATCGAATAATCGAGTAATCGGATAAAAAATGTAAGTGAAAATGACAATACATTTGTTATTAGGCTTATTCTACTGTGAGTAGAAGTTAGTCAAATACGCTTTATGTTGTTGTATTCAATTGAAAATGAAGAAACATGAAGTTCAAGTGTCATTTTGAATCAATTTGGCCAATAAAATGAGTTGCTTTTGGCCTTTCTGGAAGAGAACTGCATTTCCCACAATTCCCTGCGCACGCCTCGGAGCCGCGTCACAATAAAGGGTTCAGCGCGTTGCGGAATGAACTATGAAAAAAAAAAAATCGATGGGAAAATCTTAATAAATGGCTGTATTGTGAGTGGAACGCTGGTTGATGTGGTTATTTATCAGCTAAATTACGCGTTTTGTCTGTAATAAAGGGGATGTTTTGAAGGAAACGGAGCGTTTTAGCGAGTAATGGCGCTTACAAACAGCGTGCGTGTTTACATGGCAAAAAATGTCATTTATGCATTTTCATGAATTTACTTCTGTTTTTGTGCACAGAATATCTCACAAATATGTTCACACACAGAGGAATCTATTCTCGCCTTGATCGCGCCACTGAAAATATTGTGCGTCATTAATAAGCTTCTGTGTGAAACGCAAGCAGCGCATGCTGTAGCCATTTAAATGACTTAAACGAAGCTTCGATTCTAGAAAAATTGCCTCGACCATTTTTTGTAATCGAATTATTCGAGTTATTCGAATAATCGTTTCAGCTCTAAAAATCACTATTTGAAGCTGATCATACAAACTCGTTTTTACGATCAGAGGAACACTCGCAATTTATGGAAAACAAGGAACATTTGAACTTAGTTAAAATCAAGCAAGTTAACATCTGACATTGAAAAGCAAGCAATTTGTTTGTAGTTTAGCGATATCACAAGATAATTTCAGAGTTTTTTTTGAACATTGGCTGAGCACCAGTAGACAATCACAATCATTTTTAAAACTCAGAAATATGCACTGGAAAGTTCAAAATATATTCTGATTTGATCAACATTTTCTCTGTACTTGGAGCCACACACCACAGAAACCCTGACAGCTGAAAATAAAACACAATTCTTCACCCTAGGTGCACCTACAGCTGTATAAGAGTTTCATCAGGGTTTCAAGGTGCATAGAGCCACGGTGAGCGAGTCATCTCACGGTTCCGACAGAGGAAATATTGCAAAGCACCAAACCAGGGCAAACTTACTTTCGGTATGAGAGCAGTAGCTAAGGGATCACCCAGTAATATGTACTGTACTGTAAACACGCCACACGGCTGGTAATGTTTAGCTGCAGGTTCACCAGCCTGTGAGCCTCGCCTTTCCAACATCTGCAGTTTCATTTCCAGGAAAGCACAACATTTCATGAAGGGATGCACTAAAAGGGGGAGGAGACTTCATTCGAATCAACACAAGATCGGGATGGCGGGTGAAAAGAAAAAAAAAAGGGCGGGAGCAAGAGCATTGCATCATGAGCTGAGTAAACACTGGCGGAGCTCTGATGCTTATCGTGCTTGCGTCACATTCTCACTTCTGTTTTGACAGAAGCGGCGACAAGGGGGAAGGTGCTGTTGAATGATCACGTTTCCAGATAAACTGAAACTTACGTGAGCTTCTTCCCAACAAATATAAGCACTTTGTCTTGAGGCTCCATGTTGTGGATGAAGTCAAACAAGTACGACTTTTTATGCTCTTCCTGGACAAGCAGAACCGTCTGATGCACGGTGTGAACAGCCTAAACAAGACAGACAGACAGAGAGAAAAAGGCGGGGAAGGGCAGATGAAGCAAAGACATGGTAAACATGAGAATCGGAATGTTAGGGGAATTTCGGAGAATTTTTGAACCCACAAAATGTAAAAAAAATTAAATAAACGCTACACAATACATAATCCATGTTCTGATGGGCTCTCTGTAAAAATTATAATTTTACAGAAATTAACACGTAATTGTTTAGGAAGAAATGAAGTGAAATGAAGAAAGCACCAAACACTCTGGAAAAAAAGAGTCACTTTGGCTTTTGCACAGTAAGATTTGTGGTTTTTCTGGATTGGAAAGTTTTCATATTTTGATTTTTTTTTAATCATTGAAAATGTTGCTTAAGTGTGAGATTAACACAGTATCTATATGTTTAGCTCCTAATAACATGGTCAACAGGTTTATACAGTATCCAGATCCTAATGAAATGAGAATCATCATCAAGCAGCTTCTGTGTGGCATTTCCTTCATTTCTATTATTACAGTGACAAAACCACATCTTAATCTGTCCACAACTACACCGGGAACAAAGATTATAATCCTGTTCAGGGTGTAAAGACTGAAAATAAAAAATTATCTGCTTGATTTTACCTCGGCGAGTGAGAAAATGCAGCAGTCAACCTTAGTACTGGCAAATTTAAATACTCACTCTTGATAATTTAAGAACATGTTGATTGCTATTATAACTGGAGAATGAGAATTACTTTGCATACAGTCTGATACTGTTAGATAATAAAGTAGTGGCCTAAAAGGAATATCACAATATTTTCAACTATATCTCGATATATTCTCTCTTTTAGGGAGAGAACTACGTTCCCCCTGCGCCGTGACTCGGAGCTGCATCACAATAATGCGATGGATGTGCGTTGGCAATAATATCAAGTAGAGCTGTATTGTGAGTAGAACGCTGGATGTTATTTATCAACTAAAATATGGGTTTTGTCTGTAATAAAGGTGACGATTAGACTTACCTGGAGCATTTTTACGATAACTTATACTGGTTGCCACTTCAATGTACAATGCTGCAGCTGCACTTGGCACTTTAAAAAATCATCTCTTTGCACCTGTCCTGCCCTAGCACATTTACATTTAAAATTTTTACAATGTTACATTCAGGTTTGCACACTTAACTTTATTTAACTTTATGTTCCTTATGTTCCTTATTGTATAATGTATAGTTTATTTTTGTCCTGTTACCCCAGCCTCCGTATTTAAGTTAGTATTTATGTTTGTAAGTTTGTATTGCGTCTCTATCTTCCTTGTCTATTGCACAGTTAAAGAGCGGATCAGGATACATTTCACTGCTTGTTGTACCTGTATAACTTGCACGTGACAAATAAAGAATCTTGAATCTTGAATCTTTTGTTAGTGAGGGCATCCCCTATTCGCTTGTTTACATTGTGAATAATGTCATTTATGTGTTTACGCTTTTACTTTCTTATTTTGTGCACAGAATAACAGTGGACGATCACATAAAAGCTGTTTGCCGCCCTCTTGCAGCTCCGGTATGCAGATGAATGCTAAGCATCACCCCAGTCTGACATCCGATTTGCTGACGCCACCGTCAATCTTCATTTTCACTGGACATAAATGCTTCTGTTTAATATTAATGTGAGGATTTGTACTTGATACTCATGATATATTTATTTACTACATCGCACGTGGAACAAGCCGAGATATACCGAGTATATTTGAATATATCGTCCACTCTTATGATAAGTTTTTCATCTATGATGGACATCTTTATTTACTGCATGTACATTAGTACCACAGCTGGCCTGTACAAACTGCAACTAGGATGTGAAATACCATGTCATGACAAAGAAAATAAAATCAACATTTTTGGCCATATCATCTAGCACTAATGCTACTGTGAAAGGCATCTCTCCCCAGATCCCATAGTGTGCGTGTTAAGTCCCTGATCTGACCTCGTGAATAAAGGGTTGCTGGTTCAAGTACCAGACTGGTAAAGGTACCACTGAGGTCCCCAAGCAATGCTCCCCCAGGAACTACCAAAAAAGCTGCCGTTGCCCCTTCATGGCCCCTTCACTCACTTAAATAAACTTAACAGAAAGATTTTAAACCATTTGATTATAGAACAATTTTGCACGGCTTCAAAGAACTGCTGTACAACAGGTTTGAGCTTTTGAGTCCTTCTTTGTCTAATTGGTGCAAAAAATTAGTCATGTTTTCTAGTTTCAACCAAACTATGGTTGAAGAAAACAGGAGCCAACCACAGAACACGGCCTTTATGACTACATCCTGTCTGTCTGACAAATTCTGAAACAGAAGTCACCCAAAACTAGGTGGTACGACAAGACATCTGTACAAACTGAGTGATGAGAACTGTTGGACATGTGTGACTCAACTAACACTGACATAATATTATTAACACAAGCTGGATTGAGGGATTGAAACTTTAAGCTGGTTTAATAAATGACTGTTAGTGGAGTTCAGATTTTTGGAACAAAACTCTGGTAAGGAATGGAATGACTGGAATGTTCCACAAATCCAGACAGAAATATATAAATGTAAAGAGTAAGGGTTCACTTACTGCCAGATCCAAAGTGCCCACGTAAACCATCATGGGGTCTTTCAGGTAGGACTTGGCCAATCGCCTCACGCCGGCCGGCCAAGTAGCGCTGGATTAATGAACAGGACAAAGAAAATCAAAATCAAAAAGGTTTTCAACTTAAGCCGTTAGGTTACACTGTTATACACTGGATTAGAACACATTAGAACAGAAAGAAAAAAAGATTTTAACACCTTATAGCTGTGGTTTATTATATATTCATATACGTATAATAGATTTTTATAACAAACATTTTATCACATTAATTCAGACTTTTTTAAAATAAATAAAAAGCACATAAATAACTGTGCAAATCAAATCAACTTGAGCTGACTTAGGAAGAATTCTCTGCTTTCCATTAATTTTTTAAACCAGACCAAATTTCTTAAACACATATGAACAACATGCTGAACTATCAACGAATGCACTTTCAAAATTAAAATAGCAATAAATTCAGTGAACACTGAAAGTACCCATTACCTGATAGATTTAGGTGGAGAGGTACCTTCCAGCTCAGGTCATTGCTCAGTTCTTTTCAACATCAGTAAAGTGAAACATTGTGCAAACCAAACCAGCTTGTGCTGATGCAACAGGTGAAATTTACATTTACGGAATTTAGAAGACGTTCTAATGCAGAGCGACTTTTATTTCCTAATTTCAGAAACAGTCTCCCTGGAGCAACTTGGGGGGTTAAGGGTCTTGCTCTAGGACCCACTGATGGTAGTGATGGAGGTAGGATTCAAACCTTCCTAGTCCAAGGGTAAGTGTCCTTACCACCAGACCACCATCACCCCATCCTTGAGTTGGAAACACCAATTTCAGTGAGCAAAAACAGCATTAGCTAGCAGGAATTAGTGTTGGATAGTGACAAACTAAAGAAAGTTTGTTTTTGCTTCTACAAGTCCAACACAGAAAACAGCACATTAAAAATTCAAGCCCTTTTCAGGATTTCAAGCACATGGATGCGGAGACAGAATACTGACTTTTAACAATATCTTAACAGAATTACAAGTAATTTGTGATACATTTGATTTTAACAATGTGATTCTCCAACTTGTAAGACCCCTTGTTTTTCCTTTTCTTTTTATTTTACAGGTCTTCCACTCCAACCTTAAACAAAACAGAGCAAGTCTCTGACCTGGTCATTACTGTTTGTCTGTCTGGGCGAATGTCCAGAATGATTTTCATGATCTGAGGTTCAAAGCCCATATCCAACATTCGATCTGCCTCGTCCAGCACCTGCAAACCAACAACAAAGCAAAGCAGCTGCTTTATCTTTAACGTGCAGGTAAGAAGCTTGTTTTCTTGGGCGTCTGCATTGCATACCTGGACACCTTCTGTAAATAAAGGTCCTCTATGCAAGGTATGTTTGTACGCGTTTGTGTTCTTGTCACTTTTAAATCTCTCTTTAATGCCTCTGTGGAATGTACTTATACCAGGTAGGTGATGGAGTTCAGGTTGATGAGATTGTTCATCTGCAGGTCATTGAGTCTTCCTGGTGTGGCGATCACTATATCAACACCCCTCGTCACCACCTCTATTTGGGCCCGTCTGTTCCCTCCTCCGTAAATGCAGATGCTGTAGCCAGAGAAAAAGTAAACATGTCTTCTCATTGGCCTCCAACTCTGTCTTTATACACTGTTAGATTCAGTATTTTCTTTTTCTTTCTTTCCTTGTAAATAATTTTTCAAAATCATTTGGTGTTAAGTGTCTTCGCACCAACCACCAAAGTAAATTCCTTGTATGTTTAAGTTTAAGTGAGTGATTATTTGTCATTGTGAACGCACCACCGCACAGCACACCACAACGAAATGTGACCTCTGCATATGACCCATCCGTGAAGGAGCAGTGGTGCCTTGCTCATGATTACCTCAGTGGTACCGTCACCGGTCCGGGACTTGAACTGGCAACCCTCTGATCACATATCCAACTCACTAACCATTATACTAAAACAGCACCGGTATGTGACAAGCTACTTGGCCATAAACTTTATTTGGCTTCTGTGCAAATCCCTACATTTCACACAATTACGTCTTGGCAAAGATTTGGCCAGGTTTCTACATTTTAACTAAAAATGCAAAACATTTGAGTTGAAATCAACAATACTGGTACTTCTTTTCCATTAGTGGTCCTGGGTTGAAATTTGGAACTGAAGTTTCTCAACTGAGGGCCAAAAAAAAAGAGGCAGTACCACAAAACTGGCACAAGAACTTTACTGATCTGGAGAGGTGGGTGGAGCAAGAGAAATATATAGTTTAGATATATAGCATTTAAAATAACACTAATCTGGGGTCAGAATAATGTACAATTAATGTAATTAGATGTGCAGGATATTTCCTATTTGATGTTAATCTCTCCGTTGAAAGAGATTGAAACTGATAATTCAAATTCTTGATTATGGATAATGTTTTTCTAAAGCAATACTAACATTAGCTCAAATGCTAATGGTAATGGTGTATATTAATAATCTATATTGTGGTTTTTCTCTCTCAACACAATAATGTTTATCATTTAAGTTAGTTTACAGATTGCCTTGCGATCTAGCTGGAGACATAAACCGCTACCTAATGTGGGCTTGCCTTTTCCACTTCCTTTCATGATTTAGTTCCAAATTAGTTCTTAGATCTGAGGTTCTTAGTTCCAGACCAGCAGTGTTTTAGTATTGTGGTGTGGAGCCAAGTTTGTAGCACCGGCACCAATTGTTTCAAACTGGGAACCAGAACCAGCGCAGTGAAATAGAAATACAAGTGAACCAAAAAACAAAAAAAGAAGGCCATTTACTGATAGAAGGAGAGCAGGAAACCAGTCATGTACCTTTTGAAGCCTTTGTAGCTGTACTTATTGCACTCTGCTTCTATCTGAAGAGCCAGCTCTCGAGTGGGAGTCAGGACCAGCACCCCAGGTCCACCTCGCTTGTCCCTGGGCCTGCCAAAATACAAACCAAAACGTTAAACACAAAACAACATAAACCACATTCACCAGCAGGCAAGCTGATTGCATCAGAGATTAAAGATCAAAGCAGGTGAAAGCTGTCCATCTGTCAGTGTTCTTTCACTTTCCATTTCAGTCGTCAACTGATCTGTCACATTGGCCAATGAAAGCTGGTTTGGAAGAACTGTTTTGCGCGGGAAGACCACAACTACTCCTTTCTGTTATTAATGAAGAAGATTTGAGGTTGACAAAAACACCCTTACACAGGCTGCTGGTCCATGTGAATAAAGCCGGGCAGAAGGTAAGACAAGGTCTTCCCCGTGCCAGTCTGAGCAATCCCAATCAAATCGATTCCACTCAGAACTATAGGCCACGCTTGGGACTGGAGAGAGACAAAAAAACAGAAAGAGAAAAGCTGTACGGCTTTAATTATCTGCCTTCAGCTGCAATGCCATTAGTGATTCACAAAGCAGGAATGTTAAGGCAACAACACGGCTGAGTAAAGTGAAGGTTTTATCTTTGTAGACTCTGGCTGATTTGATGTCTTACTGTGTTCATTGATCGCTTGTCACCCATTTAAGCCTCACCATCTTCATCTATCAGTCGATGCCAGTGGATTGAGGCCAAACCTCCTATAAACTACTCAGACACCTGCTGCTGCTTTAATCATTCAAACAATGCCAGTGGAAGGTCAATAGTAAGCACCAAGAGGTCTTCTCCTAAAAAGCTTCATTTAAACTCTGCAAAATATGTCCCCGACTTTGCATCCTGTGTTTTTGTGATCTGCTTGTGCTCATTTCCAAGGCTACAGAACCCCCTACATGTTCCTCATTAGCAAAGTTGTCTCTAAATCCACAGCTCAGCTCATCCCTCTTCTATCACTGTCAGAGACTCTGGGCATTACTATGGCAATTTTACAATTTACTGGGACTCATCTACTCATTAGGCTGGTGCACATTATAGGGCCCAAACATCAAAGATCTTTTGATGTGTTCACCTCACTTCCATCCTCACTTCAAGGACTCTCTGGCTTTTCATTTCTTTGCTACCTTTCCTGTTGAAGTGATTAAAGATACTGTTATCTCTTTTAAAGAAAACTGAATATTTAGTAGAATAACTTGAATAAAACTTACAAAGGCATGAGTCAGCTAGAACATACAAAAAGGGTATTTGGAGCATGTGCAATCAGAATAACATACTTTAGATATGAAGTAAAGCACGGCTGTTGAACAAGCAAGACTGTACCCACCGGTTTGGCAGCAATTCCAAGTGGCATCACACACAACAATTATCAACAACATGAAATGTCTCTCATTACTATGTTTAGTCTAATACAAGTAGATATTTATGGAAGACCTCATGAGGAATGCTGAATTTCAGTGCAGTGTTGTTCAAAACAGTTACATTAAGTGACAGTTACATTAACCTGTAACCCCAATCTACATTTGTCAAAGTAAATACAGTAAAAAGCACGATAAAATTAGAGTGAACTAAAGCAAGGTAAATTTATTTTTAGAGCACATTATTTTACCTGTAGGTTTCTGTGCAGTGCCTCACAGAAGTGCAAAATAAAATGCAAAACAAAAATGATAAAGTAGTGAAACAAAATAATAAAATAAATAACAATAACATCTCTAATTAGAAAATGAAAAAGTAAACAGAAGACAGAAATTATGAATGTAAAAAATAACACCTAACAAGATTGAGCTCCACCCACATCCTTATGTCCCTCTTAGGTCTTCACTGTACTTACCAAAACAACAGAACAATAAAGAATAAATTTACCCTTACTGAATTTAATGTCAGGGAGATGTTTTGACAACGGTTCTGCTTATGGACTTATCATTATGCACACTGTTCATGTGTTTGTTCCTCTTCAGACACATCCTGAAAAACAAGCTGAATGGACAATCATGCTTTCCCCAAAATCTTTTTTTTTATCTGTGTATTAACTATGACACGCTTGACTTGATTACAGAGCCTCAGGTTTGTTGAATAGCTTGATGAATAGCATAATACGGGTTATATTTAGAAAACCTTTAACTGGAACTCAATACTATCCACGATTATTCTTTCTAAAACTATAGGAAAATTTACTGTGATAGAGATAAGAAATTATCACATCTACATTTGGCAAAAGTCTACACACGTGGTCTACTTTTACAAAAGCTGATCTTAAACATGCAGTGCTCTGATGTTTACATTCAAACATTCATAATATATCTGTGCCTGAACTAGAATGACTTTTAACTTAAGCACATCAGACACAACGGTTAAGATACGAGAGTAACACAAACAGGACTTCCCCTTGGGCAGGAATTGGGTGTGCATAATATTCCTTCATTTTCTCATCATCTTTCAACATTACATCAATTACCCTTCAGTGTCTGAGATGAAATTAATCAACTGAGGAAGTGATCAGGTCCTAAAATATTCACAAAGAATTCACTTTCTTTCAATCCTTCTTTTAAATTCATGACAAGATTTAGAACATTTACTTCAGCAGTACCTGAATAGGAGTTGGCCTTAGAAAACCCACTCTGACTATGTTCTCCATTATTCCAGGATAGTGAGAAAAAGCCTCTTTGAAAGTGTAAACTGGGTTAGGGATGTCTCTTTTCTCATCCTCTTTTAGGTCATCCACAAATATATTGTTATTCTCCTTCCTGTGAAGACAAATAGGAGTTAAAATACAGATACATTAAAAAAAAGTTAATTCTCCCCAGACTGTCTAGAACTCATTTGAATAAATAAAGACATGAAAATAAGTAATGATCAAATAATATTTTTCCTTCAATTCCAGCATTTCATTCACTCACTTTTATTAAAGGACATATAATTAATTGCTTGTGTGCTTGTTTTTCTGAACAGGACTAACTTAAACCCTCTTTTTTCAGGAAAAGCCACAAGTACAATCAGTACCAAAATTTACGGGAGGCACGGAATCCCCCAGTTTCGGTGAAGCTCCACCTCCACCACAATTTTGAAAGATGCCCGGGCGTGGGCGGTCCAGCAACAGATGTTCAAGCACCATGTATCTTTTTCATATCTTGTTGCATTTGCCTACAGTTTGTTGAAAAAGTGTAAAATGCCTTATATTCATAAATATCTGATAATATTGTTTACTGTGTGAGCTCTAGGAGTAACTTAACATATTGTAAGAAAACAGCTCAGTGTTTCATGCACCAGTCAGCATTACTGCTCCTATGGTTAATGAGTGCCCTCTGCTGGACACTCGGACACACTGCTGCACCTTTACACACTTGCCTCCACATTCTGACCTCATCTGCACTGCGTCCAGACACTGACTTAGCCTCAATGTAGAAATTCTTCTTCAGAGCAGGAAGACCTTTAAAAAAAATAAAGATAAAAAAATAAAGAATCTTAATATGTTATTTTTTCATTATAATAGCAATCAGACAGGAATACTCACTATACCACATACTCCTGATTCTTACTAAATTATTTACTGTGTAAATAATACTGTGACAAATCTTTTACAGTACAGGACAGATCTTCGTATACTCTTCTTTAAGGTAGGTCCATGTTACAATATAACCCAGTCTCAAACAGCAAACAGCAGTTTTCACAACAGAAATCTCCGTTAAACTTTTAATTTTAAACTAAACTATAAAAACAAATAACATCCAGGGCAACTTACACTTCCTTACACTCACTGGAGTGATTGTGCCCTGGAGCAACTTGGGGTGAAGTGTCTTACTCAGGGACACAGTTGCGGTAACGCCGGAGGATGCTGTCAGACTCCAAACCAAAATCTTCCAGTGTATATCCCACTACCAGTGGCTCCCACTAGCCCCAAACATGACAATCATATGACTGATGGTTTTAAATATTTTAATAAAATAATAAAATATTTAAAACCATCAGTCATATGACTTTTCTGTCTACTAAACTTACCTTGCCACTTCAGAGCCTGATATTTGCCCATGTTGTCTCTAATGGCATTCCAGTCTATAGGTGTAGAACTGGGAGCAACTGAAGAATGCAGTGAAGCTGCTGGCCAGCAAGAGTCACGCTTTACTTCGGTATCTGAACAGCCTGCAGACAAAAAAATGGACTTAAATTTTAGAAGCTTAAATGCAAGCTTCTAATATTGTCTTTGCAGACAGTAATGCACATCAGGGTACATCCTGAAAGTGTTTGCTATATGTATAATATTTACACATAAACGTATGAACTTGCAATATATTTATTAACTGGCCCAGTATTTAAGGCAACCTTTTTTGCACATTTTAGAAGGAAAAACCGCTGCATCCAAAAACGCTTTGATCCTTTTCCATGACCATTGCAGTTAATGCAATGGAAAAGAAGTCACCATTAACAGTCATATTTAATGCTGCTCATTGAGGCTTACAGATGCACCAACACATACAGTACATCATAACAAATGCGGATTGGTTGATAGAAAATCCACATTATATCTGTGGTTGTTCATGTCCATGTTGTGGTTTAGGCTTTTAGTGGTGATGGAGCAGAACTTAATGGTCTAAGACAAGAAGTTAAACTCAGTTGAGACTGGGATTTGGCCCAGGCTGCCACAGGGACTCCCTTGTGGTTTCAGTCAAAACGGCTAATGAAGTTGAGAGCTGAAGCTTGGGGTGAGGCTTTGAGATTGTTTAATTATGCCACAGGTCTTAATGGATCATCTTGGTTTGAGTCGGACAAAGCCTATAAGTGTGCATGAGTCCACTGAGTTCGGGTGAAACAGCCTCTTTGGAAAGCAATATTATGACAACAGTAATGTCACGGTTTAAATGTCTTAATTTTGTTTAACTTTTGTTCCAGTTTTTTAAAAGCAAATTTATTTTGAATCTCTCTGATCCAGACACAAACTTTTCCAAATTAACAAATCCAGCTAATCAGTGCTCTTATGTGAACTACATATCACATTGAAGGTTAAATAAAAGGTACATTTATTGTGGTTATTTTGCCCACGTGTCTCTAAAATGTAATAGCTCAGTAACTGGATTTTGTCATTGTAATTAAATATGAAGTGTTAAATTAATGTTAAGATTTAAAATCTACACATTTTTGCTTGGTTTGAAGATGGGATATCAGGGATAGTCCGAAACATTTATTTTTTTGACCAAAGTTCTGGCAACTCTACTAAAAGGTTCTGAACAACGCAAAACGAGAGTTTATTCCAAGTTTACACCAAAATCAAATTCAGGTGATTTAATCCAATATAATACACCGTGTTTTTTTTGTTTGTTTGCTTTTTTGAAGAATTCATTTTTTAAGGATATGATCCAATCCTTTAACCACAAAATCCGAACACACTACTTTTGAACAACTGGGCCCTGGATTTTTAACATTCTACCCGGGTTGCAGAAAAACATTACATGGAGCTGTAAGCTTTCTAATGCGAGTTTTCTACTGTGAGTGTAGTAAATAGTGAAGATGGCGCCCTGATGAATCGCCGCGCTTCACCTTCCCGCTCGCTGCAACTTCGCCATCTCCCACGCGCTCCCCCGAAGCAAACTGGTTCTTTCACGCTCGGGGGTAACGTCCACTCGGTTCGGTGAGTTGGAACAACAGCCGGAGGTTTAGGGATGGCGCGCCCGTCCTCATCGTACTCATCTTCCCAGTCTGACATCACGCTGTCAAGTTTAATTGTTCAAAAACGAGAACAAAACCTCAGCTTCGTTCACTTCCGGCAGGGCGCGCACCAACGCACACGACCACCACGGTAACCTCGGCGACTAACAGGACTAATCACGGCGGGAGAAAAAGACAATACAGCTTGTTAGGGCAATAGAGTGACAAAGTCACGCCCCTTCCGGTAGACCCTCGTGGGACCTAACATCGAAAAAAATTGAACGGGAGTCAAAGGACAGAAAATAATTATTTTCTGGTCCCGGTCGACATGTACGACGGCGTTTTAGTGCCACCTTAAAAAAAAAAAAAAAAATCTAAGATTACGAGATTAAACTCGTAATATTTCGAGAATAAACTCGAAACTACGAGAATAAAGTCGAAATGTTACGAGAATAAAGTCGAATCAAATAATATCAAACTACATTTAACTAAAGAGATTTTAATAAACCTTACCTTTGACGGTTGATGTTGGCAAGGTCTTCCGTAGAGCTAACTCACTGGCGCAGACGACGTGCTTGTACAGAACATATCTTAAACATGCACGTAAAAATTCGACTTTATTCTCGAAATATTACGAGTTTAATCTCGTAATCTTAGATTTTTATTTATTTATTTTTTTTAAGGTGGCACTTAGAATTTTTTTTTTAAGGTGGCACTAAAACGCCGTCGTAGGGACATGAGACTTGAATTACACATATGTTTGTGATTTTCGTGTAAGGAAAGCTGCAGTAGGTCTCGTAACTGTTGAATTACAGCATTGTTAAAGTTTGTAACTCAGCTCCATCCACTCATGCTGCTTGTTCTGGTTCTGTCACGGATCACGTTCTCAAGATGCCGTCCTGTTTTGTTCCCGAGTGTAACCATACGAGCAAAGCCGAAGAGAGAGAAAGCCATGTTCAATTAGTTTCGTTCGTATGTGCGGGTGACGTATATTATTCGCGCCGTGAACTGTAGTCCTCTTTACGGGATCACGCAAAACATAATATAATTCACATTACTCACGCTGAATCGTAACCATGTTGAAATGAAATAAAAAGAAAAAATCACAAACAACATATGCAAAACTCATGACAGTTAAAACGTGACCAGAAAATGCATTTTATCTCTCCTATTCACATTTGTTCCAAGTTAGTTTCCATGGACCGGAAGCGGAAGGGCGTGGCTTCGCTACTCTACAGTAAATAAAAGTACTAATAAGCGTAGTAAAAATAACAGCCGAGATCAAAGTCGTACATTTAAATGTCTTGTTTTAATGATTATGCTCATTTCAGTCACATAGCCTGTCTGTAAGGTTGTGTGTATGGTGTTCCTTTTTGCGACATTTCTTTACAAACATTTCTTTATATAGCTGTTATCCCGGTTGAATGTGAAATGTCTCATGCATGGTCTCAGAAATAAGTTAGATTGAGTCATATTAGCGAAGATGGAGTGGACTAGTGACCTGTTATCTGTGTTTTACAGACGTCTTTGTAGTCACTGGCGACACCATTATTATACGAATAATGCAGACACATCACACACATCAGAACACGATTGTCTGAAAGAAATGAAAAAGCGTTCGTATTGTTTCTTTCTTAGAAGTCACAAAGGAGGACGCTATGGTTGTCGTCAGTTATAAGAGAGCTGTTTCATAAAAGCTATTTATTTACTTTTTAATTAGTTTTTTTTTTTTTTTTTTTTACATGTTTGCATTCTTCAAATATTAGTGATGTCGCTAGGCTAGAATTACAGTGATTCCAGAGACTTCAGTAATAATTGATAGTCCACAAGTTCGAGCTTTATTGATATATAGATGTGATTCCCATGTTGTCAGTGTGTTCTAAACGCAGCAAAAATGCCAGAGACACCAGCAAAACATCAGGCTGGATGAGTTCAAGTCTTTTGTTTATTGGAGTACAATAAAATTTCATTTTGCATTTTTTTCAATCTCAGAGCCTCCACTCTGTTATGTGCACATAGTTAAAATAAATTAATCAGCATGACAGAACTCTAACATTATCAAGCATGTATATTAAGGCCAGTTTATGTGTAATAAATTATTGAATTAGTGGCAAAACTATAAAGAAATTGCTTTTAAACTAAAAAAGCTAAGTTCACAGCCAGGCAGAATGTGCAATTATCCCAACCTAAACTCTTAACAGTTTTCATAAGTTCAAAATAAAACATACTGTTATGAAAGAATGTAGAACAAGTAGGTTTGTAGTAAAAATTAAAAGGCACTATGAAGCAATATTGTTTACAAAAATGTGTTAAAAAGATTATTAGTTATTAATAATAATCTACAACATTCTGAAACTCAAACATACTCCATAGAGACTCTGTGGACAATGCCAAAGTAAATGAATAAGTAAAATCTCATGTACCACCCACTCGTGTATTTGAATTACAGATAAAAACATGATTATGTAAAACCGTTCATCACATTTGCAGGTTTCTCTTTAATCTCTGAACATTTGTGCTTCCACTCATTGTAAGCTATTGTCCCAAGATCATCCTCTGCGTGAACCCCATATGCTTTGCAGTTTCAGAAAAAAACTTGGAACACAGCATGGCTCACAACATCCAAACAGATATTGACTTAATGACAATTACATAACATTCTATGTTAAATTCATATCCAGCTCAGCAAATTTGTACCACTCAAAAATGAAGACGAAGAGTGGAAAACATACTCAGAATGGACAATAAGAAATGACAATAAAGATTAAGACTGCTGTGGCCGACAAAAAGTGAAATACATGTTATGTGTCATGAAGTGTGATGTACAAAACCTGTGATCAATTTGTGAGAGTATTTTCTTTTAAACATTACTAAGGATATTGGTACAGATTAACAAGCAATCAAATATAAGAAAAAGAATGACTAATCTGAATCTGTAGTTAGTCATCATATTCCTAAATAGAAGTTGCAGGTTGCAACTTCACACTGTAGCAGCCGAAGGCAATTCTGTGTATAATCAACATCAAATCACCAATATTGATGCGTACGATGCATTTGAGCTCTTCTGAACAAAAACATTCTAATGGCAACCTCAGATATGCATGACGCCTGGCACCGACACAATCACTATTACTGCCTTTGACTGATTGGTAAAATATTTGACTTGGCAGCTGTTTAACATATTTATGAGTAGACTATGTTAAAAAGGAAAAAGACTGAATTATGAATTCTAAGTCTGAATAGGGGAGTTAATAATCATAAATGCATAAATACTCTCAATCCAATGCGCATTTGTGTTTTTTCAACATGCAGTGCCCATGCAAGACTGAGATTAGAGCTCATTCAGTGCCTTATTCCCTCATTTGATGTTTTAATGCTAATTACATTTTCCACACTAAAATTACCCTTTCTGACAAATAGTCCATGCAATGATATGTATGTACATACATATGTATGAACAAAAAGTTATGACGAATGCCGCATCTCTCCACCAAGTGTCACAAAAAATTAGAAAAGCTGGCACATCCCCTCTCCTTTGGATAAAAAGCACATAAGGAACTAGAGGTGGCATCCAGTCTCTTGTGACGAGGTTGCTGCGTATTAGGGGGTCACTTTAGGCAGACGTGCGACAGACTCAGGGACTCTGAGCTGCCCATTGGGCCGGCGCGGCCATGAGGTGAGCCGCCGGCTTCCATTTGTACCAGCTCCGAGGAGAAGTTGGCATCAATGCCCTTCTGAGAAAGGAAGTTGAAGTTTCCCTCGTTGCTTGCCAGTTCTTTGTCACTGATGAAGAGTTCCGTCTCGCCCCAGTCGGCGAGGGTCTCTCGGTCGTTAGACTCGTTGTTGCTGCTGCCGCTGCTCCGAGCCGACAAGTTAGGGTGACAGTCGGTGCCGGAGGGCAGCATGAGGTTTTGAGCAGAAAGCGACTTGCCAAGACCCCGGTCCGACTGCAAGGGGTTGGCGGCTGACGAAGACACAAGCCCCAGCGGGTTAATTTCGAGACTCAAGTGTCTCCTCCAAGAGCCGTCCTCTTTGGGACTCCTCTCCGGCCTGCTCCTTAGTTGCACTCTGCTCTGAGAACATGTGACCTCTCTGTCTGAAATGGCTTCAGTTTGGGGGTTTGGTACACAGGTTTTGGGGCTTTCAGCCCTGTTTTCCTGTGACATCTCCGAAAGCAGACTCGATGGTCTACTGGAAGGTAATGGAGCCACACTAGGCAGCTGCAGGGTGTTGGTGTTTGGGCTGGGGTTGGTGCTGGGAAGAGTTTTGGGTACTTCTGAGAAGTTTGGATGATGACCCCTGGAGAGGTTGTTGGGGGTCAGAATGGGAGGTGGCGAGGTTGGGTAGATACTGTCGGGACTTGAGGGCTGATTGTGTAGCAGGGGAGAAGGGGTGAAAGAGGAGGCAGAGGTTGGATAACCAGTGGCCAGGTTGGGTTCGCTGGGGGCCAGGACGAGCTGGAGACCGCGGGGCAGGTTAGCACTGACCGAACGGGAAACACCACTGCTGGTGAACTGCGAAGACGTGGACAGGTCCTTACTGTGAATGGAGCTGTGGTAATCAGAGGTCTGCTCCAGCTCGAACAGAGGAAGGGCTGACAGGCCCAGAACTGAGGACGAGCCTTTTTGAAGAACCTGGCGGTAGATGTCCAAAAGCGAGTCCAGCTTTGACTCAATGGACTGCACCTGGAACATTTGAAAAATAAGAAAATCTGTTATTTTGCGTCTGTCCAGACTAAACTTAAATATGTTAGCACCAGTTAAAGAATTGTGTAGCTGTCATAAAATCACCCAGTGTGTTACTGTACATAAAACACAATTGTCATTTGTCATGTAGTTATTTTACAAAATTATAATATAAATTATCATATAATTTTATTTTTAAAAATACATATGGGAAAATAACATTCCTTCTAGGACTGAACAATTTATTAAAACATAGTGAAACCAATATGTAGAACATTCCATCAAGTTATGTTGGTTCATTTTATTAACTGGTTTTTGACAGTGCCACAGTTTCTCTGTGGTGCCACATAATGCCACTAGATTGCACTTCCCTGTCCTAATATGCTCCACTTGTGTTTGTACCTATTGTGATTACTGGGTATCAGCTACCATCTTGTTTACTTGATTATTTCTTCTTCTTCTTCTTCTTCTTCTTCTTCTTCTTCTTCTTCTTCTTCTTCAGTTTTTTGCACCTTTAACTCCTTCCACAGTGTTTTTATTTTTGTAGAGGTAATGTTCATGGCTCAGGTCATCAGCATTGAGGAGATCTGGGCTCTTGCCAGTAGCCCAACTGCATCCCTCTTTTCCCTGTTCTCTTTTCAGATCCCCCCAAAAAATCATACTTTCCGTTTTTCTACAAGGGGGCGCCATCATTAAAGTTGTCATTTACTATTTTGACCACAAGGGGCCCCATTATTAAGGTTGTGGTTACCCCTTTCCTTACATGAGCTTAACATTATTTCAGCAGCTCATAATCATCAGCAGAAATATCTATAAACACCCTTTTATCCTTTTCAGCACCCAGCAACCATGCTGCCTAGTTTGTTTGCCTCGTCCTTTTGGTTTGGCTCATGTCTCTTTGCATTCTGTTTGTGTTCCATTAATGTTGGTACAGTGTTGTACTTAATGTTTACCTTGACATAAATAAAGATTGCAGTGGTACCTCACAGTTCAGTGCAATAAAAAAACATTAAATTAATAATTGTTCATTAATTTTAAGAGGTAAATGTTTGACATAATTGTAATATTCATGTGAAGTCATACCACCCAGCCCAACTCTCACTATGAATATTAGGTTCTTAAGATCCTCAAGCAATCAAATTCAGCTTACCTGCCTCTCTACCTTACAGACTCGCCCAAGCATGCTCATGTCATGATCCAGTGACTCCCCTTCTGGAAGAATTCTGTCTCTCATCTTCCTGTCCACCGGAATCTGACCCTTACCCAGGATCTGATCAACCCTGTGACATAGAAGCGTTGAATAAGTATAGAAAGCAGGAACGTACACACTGTTGGGCCCCCTTGAGCACAAAACAGCACAAAAGGACAAATCCTGATTCCAGTTAGTGAACAAGAAGGGCAGTTAGAGATTGACCACCATCGCCATCTACACAGAAATGAACAACAAACAGAGAACAGTGACTGCAGTTAAAGCACGACATACTGTATATGGGATTAAAGATTGTTTCTGCAATTTGAAGACTTTGCCTTTAGCTCCCAATGACTAAAATGTGTTTTGTCTTTTCTCTGGATGCTGCCATCAAGTGTGAACATCACTTATCCAGTTTAAGGCAAAACAGATGTGTGAAACTTGATAAAAATATCATAAATTTTCAATGTCTTAATGAGATATGATTTGTATAGTTCTCCATTTGTTGATCATGCAAGGTAAAAAAGTCTGAATTAAGCCACAAAGTTGACACAAAAATCCACATCAGTAAAATTAGAGAAGCAAGCGTTACCCCAGGTTAATGTTTACCTTATTTGAGAAACATTACACACCAATGAATGATCGATTAGGGGTCCAATGCTGAAGCTTATCTAAAGTTTCTAATTAGTGATCACTGATTGGTTTAAGGTTTTAATCACTTAAAACAAACAAGCAAAAAAAAATAAAGATATTGTAGTTAATAAATACATGTCTGATTTCTTCCAATTTAAATGTATCTCTAAAATTCCTCTTAATAGCATAATCTTGCTTACCAGCTTTTTCAGCTGTACCTTTGGCATACACTACCAGTCAAGTAATAAATAATATATAGTTTTTAAAAGTTGTAAACTGTTTGTGTGGTGATGGCCACTGATGGGAATAATGGAGTTACAAACAAACAGCGTTACTAACTGCGTTATTTTTTTCAGTAACGGGTAATCTAACAAATTACTTTTTCCAACGCTGTTACCATTACTGAGAACAAAATGTGGCGCGTTACTATACTTAACCTAATTAAAAAACTATTCTAAATCTCATGAAGCACCTCTCATCATCACACGCTTCCATTTAAGGAAGGGGATCCTTTGAAATACTTGAACATTTTTAAAAATGTAACGCAAAAGTTACTTTCCCTGCTAACTAGTTACTTTTATAATGCTGTAACTCAAGTTACTAACTCAGGTACATTTGGGAGAAGTAATTAGTAACTATAATTAGTTACTTTTTTAAAGTAACGAGCCCACCATTGGTGATGACTGTCATATTCTAGTCTTTTAATGTTAAATGCACCAGTTGACTGTTTCATCCCATTTGCTGTCACTTAATAGCCCATCAAATATTTAACCCTTATCGCATTATAATTTGTATTATATTGGGTGGTTTTTTGTAGACCAGCCTTGATGAATTAAAAACAAAAATGTATTACTAATATACAGGGGTGGAAGTAACGAATTACAAATATTCACGTTACTGTAATTAAGTAGATTTTTTGGGTACTTGTACTTTTATGTGTAGTTTTTCAAGTGTGTAATTTTACTCGTACTTGAGTACAATTTACACCATGTAATCTACTTCGCTACTTATAAAATCAAAAGTTGCTACTGAGCACGCCCACAATTTGAATTAATATTCAAACCTTTCATCTGCATCTTTGCAGCCAATAAGGCTGTGCAATCGCGACCGCGCCAATTAATCTATGATGTAAGCAAAGAATAAACTCCGCTGCAGCAGCAGGCACAGGTGTCTGGAGGTACCACACAGTGGAGTACAAACTAATTTATAGACTGAAGATTTGGAGACAAAGAAGCCAAAATGGAGCCAAACGAAGCCGGATAGACTCTGTTAATTTAGAAAACCAGCTCTTGCTGAAACTGAACAAAAGGTTCAGAAAGTGAAGTGTGACAGAAATGCTATTATGTCTAAGAGTTTAAGACACTTACCTGTTGTTTGCAGTGTATTGGGAAAAGTTTAAACTGTTCTATGCATGTTCAAAAACATTTTTGTTTTATATCTACATTTATTTACAAAGCAAATTGCCTTTCTGTACCTTGTTCATCTGAGAAATGTGCTTTGAACGTAGATATTTTATACTGGTGAATCGAATCGAATGCCTGCTATTGACAACGCAATAAAACATCCATCGGTTAAAAAGTAATTAGTACTCTGAGTAGTTTTTGAGAAGAGAACTTTGTACTTTTACTCAAGTATTTTTTTAACACCAGTACTTTTACTTGTAATTGAGTACATTTTAACCAGTGTAACAGTACTTGTACTTGAGTACAAATTTTCAGTACTCTTTCCACCTCTGCTAATATAGATATTAAAGAGTGCATATTTAGTCAATATTAAGTGAGTAAACTTGCAAAATGTTTCATATATGTGACCCGATCTACCGTAATGAGTCGGACGTCGGCGTTCTATTTATGTAGATACGGGCCGATTATGTTGAAAAACATCACAAAAATATTGATTTTTCTTTTTTGGAGACCAGATTAATTTTGAAGACCTTTTCTTTCATATAAGACCAAAAAAGAAAAATCGATGTTTTTGATGTTTGTCAACATAATCGGCCCATATCTAAATAAATAGAACGCCGACTTCCGACTCATATGTTCTCATATGTTTTCACTTTCAAAACAATTAGTTTGGCCTTGTACTTATTGGTATGGTTTTATTGGACCAGATCAGCTTCAGATTTGGGCCCCTTTGAGACAGATTTAAGTTAATTCAGGTCATCTGAAGCCCAGCACCCCTGTATTTGCAGCTGTACGCAACAGTAGCTAGGCACGAATCTAACCCTGAGCTGGAGCATTTCGTCTTGGTTTGGCTGTAATACAAGTGCAGAGAGGGAGAGGAGAGGTTCCTGGCTTTGGTGCTGAGGGTCTGATGAGAACCCAAACCTGTAGAAAAGCTGTGTGTGAGAGAGAGATGTGTTTTAATGACTTATTAAGATCAAGAAGAGGCAGAGGAATCACTTCTACAGGCAGCTACAAGTACAAGCACTACTCTACTAAACTACATCATGCACTAAACACATCTCAGGAAAACAGGAACGTTGGTTTGATTTCTAGTTGAGACACATTTGCAAACTTTCAGTGACATGGGTCAAAGTTTGGATAAGCAGGGGATATAATAATATTTCAGGATTCATATGTAACGCTTCTGGCTTTTAGAATCAACCATGTTTTACCAAGGCATAGTCTAGTAGGACTCTACATGCAATTGTATGAAAGCAGCAAGGATCTAAAATTAGAATATGCTTATGATTATAATCTTGGGACATTGAATAAAAGTGCTATGCTTCAAAATTAATTGCTTAGGAAAAAGTAATTGGGAAAGAATACTCGGGTCTAGGTTAGTCCGCTATCACCATGCAATGGGACCAAGGATCACCATGCAAGAGCTTCTAGTAATATTAAAATTATGCAGGCTTTCATTTTTCAAGGAGGAAGTATGAGCAAAGCAAGGGAAAGTCAGACTCGAAGTGAGTCAACTGCTTAAGTATCTGTGTCAGTCAATCTAGAGGTGTGAACCTTCACTGGTCTCACGATTCGATTACAATTATTAGGTCAACAATTCGTTTCGATTCGGTATCTCGATGCATCGTGACACATGCCATCTACATTACTTCATACTGCACGCAGATTGGGCAGCCGTAGTTACTACTGGAGTGTTCTTTATATTTGAATTTTTATGGCGTAGAAATTCACCAAGCAATGTCATGATATAATTCAGGGGTTTTCAACTGCTTCCGTCCAAAGGGACCACCACTCAGACTAAGCAGACTGAGAGTGGAAGGGAGTTTTTTTTAATTACTTTTTAGATATTTGCATTAAATTCATTATTCATAAAGATGCCCAAATCAAACGGAAATGTTTTGAAAAATGAAAAAAATAAAAAATTTTAAGAAGTGATTTCAGCAGTGAAAGTGGATTGCATGTCACAAACAACCTGCAATGCCGTCACGGACGACTAGAGGGCAGCGGTTATAATCAGGATTATAGTCTGCCACTGCATCAACGCAGAATCGTCCACATCTACATCGCGATGCATCGATTAGGTGATTGATTTCAACACCCCTACTCTCAATGGGGCACAGAACGTGTCTGTGATGTAACCTGATTTTTTTTTTCTTCAAAATATAACAGCTGTAAAAACATTGCAATAAATGAACCAGACTGATAGCTTAAGCATGTGACTCATGTCCTTCTTTTTAGCTAAGTTCTGCTGGTGTGGGGTTCTGGGGGTCAGCTAACCCTGGGGCCGATTGCTTCCTCTTGGCTTGGCTGTAATACAAGTGCAGGGAAGGAGAGGAAAAAGTCTTGGCTTTGTTGCTGAGGGTCTGTGGTGGACCCACTATTATGTCCAGCCTGAACGACAAAGTGCAAACAAGGTAAGAAAAACACAGGTTCAGATGTAGTCACAAAAGGACCCTCACAAACAAGCAAACACTGGGCCTCACTCACAAGCGTTCATTTGTTCATAAAACCCACTTACACCATTTTCACAGAGATTCTGTCATTTCCCAATGTTTTCATAGTTGAGATTTGTCCCCTCTTAGATAATGACAAAACCACTCTTGCACAAATTTTACTGGATATGTATTTGTGCAGACTATCACTTTACTGGGTTTTCTTCAATTCTAGAGTTAAGAATTGAAGACTCTTAAGAACAAACTTAAGAAGATATCAGTGAACGAGGCCCATTGTGCGTTTATGCACTCATTTATTTGGATGCATAACTTAAAGATGTGAGCAGCTGTGGGCAAAAGGTAGAAATAGTGGAGTATAAATGAAGTCAACTTTTCATCAATCTTTCTACAGCGTTTCATTTAAGGTTTATCAGAGTCTTTTTTCTAACCTGGTCTGGAGACTCTTAATGCGACACAGCATGTCCAAGTGGCCGGCTGAGTACTGCTCGATCACATCTTTTACGTCATATGGCCGGAGGGTCTCCTTAAACTTCTTCTTAGCCACATGGAACTTCATTATCCTGGCAAGAATAAAGACTCGAGTCACTTTCCATCTCTACATTAACACCTTTAGTAGTTAAAGATAAAAGAAAATGTCTGTATTATTACATATCCAAGCACAAAAGACCAAGCACAAAAACATTGCACTAGAAATTCTGAACGTCAGATCCTTTTTGTCCTACACTAAGTATATACATGATAACATACATTAAGAATATCGGTAGGGATGCCAAACTTGTTTGATCAACCATCATTTGTACTTGCAATCTTGAAAGGCAAATACCAAACATATTGTGGTGCTCATTATCTGCCACTAGGGGGAAACATCTTACCAAATCATACGGCTTGGACGGCTTTATTTTTTAAAAGATTCAAAGTGATATCGAAATATAATAATATAAAGCCATGTAATTAATTATAGTAATGTGGAACAATAAAACTATTATAACCAGCAACACACAAATCTGTGTTGGAAATGCAATAGAAAATCCAGAGTACAATCAGTTCTTTATAATAGAACTAAGATATTGTCATAAATATATGTTATGGACCGATTCTCAGACTTTTCTGACTGCCTGAAACAAGTACACTTCATTTATTTATACTTGCTTAACTTTGTTTCGTGTGTCTCTGTTAGGTTTATAGAAATAACAATGTATTTTTACTTGTTTTTAGTTTAGAAGTATACTAATACATTTTCTTGTCTTTTCTCATCAAAACATAAAAAAATACAGATCGATATAAATAGATAAACGCTGGAATAAAGTTGCAAGGGACAAGATTAGAATACTATACTAATAGCATACATTTTCTTTTTGTAAGGGACACACATTGAGTGACTCCTTTAAACATCATTGAAAAAGCACAAGGACATGTACAGTATCTGAGGTATTTTGTCCTTGGATGACTTTTTGCTTGGACACAATTGGATGGATGGGAGTATCCTGGAAAAACAAGATGAGTCTATTTGGGCAGAAAACCGAGCTTGCACTCCAATGTGGTGAATGAGGTGATTGTCAGCACTGTCATTCCCTCACCTGACAGCCCTGATCACCGTCTTCAGTGGTGCAGACAGATCTTCCACAGTGACATCACAGTGACAGCCCTTCTCATCAAAACAGTCGTCTCCTCCTAGACTGTCGGCTACTAGTGGAAACAGTGCAGAGAAAGAAGAAAGAGAGAGGTAGAGTTAATAAATAAAATGCTTGAAACTTAAAAGAGAATCGGACTGAGCAATATGATCTCAAATTAATATCATGATTATTTGAACACTGATTAACTGATTAATGAACAATTATTATTTTTTTGTTTGGCCTTTCCCTCATAGTTCACTAGCAAAGTTTGCACAGTAAATATGCTCAACTACTAAAACTGATATTTTTTCGGGATTTAAAAAAGATATGTACTCTTCAGAGGAAACACACGCATTAAAGCAAACACACAAATATTTGGTGACAGACTGGGCAAAAAGTAGTGATGTTTTTAAATCACATAATCAATGCATCGTGATGCAGATGTGGACAATTCTGCATCGATGCAGTGGCAGACCATGATTGATTGTATCAGGGGTTTTCAACCGGTGGTCCACTGCACCCCTGGTGGTCCATGGCAGCATTGCAGGTGGTCTTTAACAATCAATCCAGTTTCACTGCTGAAATCACTTTTCTTTTTTCTTTTTTTTTACAAATTATCATTTTATTTATTTTTCTAAACATTTCCAGATGATTTGAGCATCTTTATGAATAATGTATTTAATTCAGTACATTATCAAAAAAATACTCTCCCCACACTCAGACTGCATGGTTTGAATGGTGGTCCCTGGGACAGAACCAGTTGAATTAAAGTGTGAGATTGTCATTGTGAACACACCACACCACAGCACAGCACACAGTGCACCACAATAAAATGTGAGCTCTGCATTTGACCCATCCGTGAAGGAGCAGTGGGCAGCTAACAAGGGCAGCACCCAGAGAGCAGTGCTTGGGGATGATACCTCGCTCATAACTACTTTTACCAGTCTGGGATTCGAATCGACGACCTTCTGATCACGTTGCGAACGCCCTACTGTTATGCCACCAACTGCCCCTGGATTAAATCATAATGGCATAATCATAAATCATAATCCAGTTAAAAAGAACATCCCGGTAGTAACTATGGCTGTCCGATCTGCGTTCCATAACCACTCTGTGTGAAAAGTGAAGTAATGTAGAAAAATTGGTGGGAAGCATTGTAATGCATCGAGATATCAAATCGAATGGTTGACGTTTAAATTCCTCAGCCCTACAAGGGACAGCAAAAGAAAGCAGGGTTGAAGGGAAACACGTCTGACAGCAATGCCAACATTAAAAAGGCCAGCAGAGCAAAACTAGAAAAGGCAAAGCCTCCCAGAGATCAATACAACTATGAATCAGTGTTCTGAATCAAGCTCTCCCACGTTCCTTCAAGCTGACAGCTAGTGTTTAGTCTGCCTTTATAGCAGCGCAGCGGAAAATCCTTCCCAGTTCACTCCCACCGTATTCCTACACCTTATTCTATTCATAGTAATGTATTTTGCTCCTTTTTCTTCAACTACAGTCTAAAACGAAGGTAAAATGATCAGCAGGAACAGAAAAGGAACCCACATTTTAAATGATAAGCAGCTCAATGTGATCTCATGGTTGCAGATTGGTAGCGTTAAGGTTAGGGAGTTTGCCCTGTGATCGGAAAGTCGCCAGTCTGAATCCCGGACTGGTAAAGGGACCACTGAGGTACTCATGAGCAAGGTACGTTGCCCACTGCTCCTTCACGGATGGGTCAAATGTAGAGGTTACATTTGGTTGCGGTGCACTGTGTGCTGTGCTGTGGTGTGTTCACAATGACAAATGATCACTCACTTTAAGACTGATAAGAATTTGCATGGCTAATCTATATTAAATTATAAATATTTCATGTGTGTATATACCAATCAGCCATAACATTATCACCACATGCCTAGTATTGTGCATGTCTGCAGTGTCACAGCCTAATCAGCCCCTCCAGGATTTCACAGGGCATTTTATAAATAAAGTTGTGGGAGCAAGTCAAAGTTTCGGAAAAAAATAAAGTTTGTCCCCCTTTATAATGATTCTTTAATTAATAAAAATGAAGGGAACAAAACCACTATTATTTTTATTAACAATCATTGTTATTTTTGAAGGTAAATATAAGGCGTTTTTATCACACACGTTTCCTGCGTCTTCTAAATGTAATGAGGAAGTGAGTTTGCTGACGTTTTGTGGAAATTGACAGTGATTGGTCAAAAAATTGTGGAAAAGTTGGGGTAATTGGTCAAAATTGCACGGTAGTAATGAATTTGCATGGATTGGCTGAATTTGCGCTAATAGTTGCGATCGCAACGTGGTAAAATCCTGGAGGGTCTGCCTAATACACACCAAAGAGTAATGGACTGTGTGGTTTGATGCCTTTCTATCACAACCAGCATTAACATTTTCAGCAATCTGAGGTCCTGCAGCTCCTCTATTGGAACAAACACCACGAGCCAGCCTTCCTTGGACAACTTTTGCAGTTTCCTAACCGCTACAAACCCGGGAACGTCAAACAAGGCCTAGTCGTTTGCCATCATCACAATCTGGCCCGTGCAAAAGTCACTCAAACCCTTGCGCTTGCCCATTTTGATGCTTCCAACACATCATGAACAAAACGTTCACTTGTTACCTAATATATCTCACTCACTGCCAGGTGCTGTTGTAACAAGATAATCAACTTTATTCACTTTACCTTTATGGCTGATGGTGTATGATCTTCTGTGATCTTCTAAATGCTGTGATGCGCTGACTAAAAAGGGCTGACATCAAGCCCAAAAGCTTTTGGACAGTATTTCTGAAGGATTGATAGAGTTTCCCCTCACTGGAGCCTCCACTCCATGTCGATAAAGCAGGAGAGGGGATTTCTAGCTAGATTTACTGTAATGAGACTGCTATGTTGTAAAGCACAGGGAAAAAAATAGCTGGAGCAAAGAGATTGCTGGCGAAATGCAAAGTCTAGCACTTCTCCTCCTTCGTTTAGGGAGGTTTATATATAGCTCTGGGATGGATCTACACAGCATGTGATAGAGGAGGATATAAAGTTTTTAGCACTGTTCAGCTAGATGTAAGGACTATTAATCTGGGCTGATGGGCCAGGCGCAGTGTGGTATCTACTGAGCTTCACCGTCTCGTACTCTAACGTGCTTCGGCTGTACGGCAAAGAATAGACAATAGGTCTGGGCTGGGATATGATCCAAAATTCAGATTACGATATTTTTGGACCAAACATCGAGTTGATATTTTTGTTGATAGGCGTATAGGAGTATATTCCTAAATTACTTTAGTATCTTTAACATTTAAAAAAATTGTCAATGTATTTATTTGAATGTTTTTAAACAAATCAACCTGGGTGAGAAAAAGCATTCAAGATTCACAAATTTTGTGTAATAAATACAAGTCTGTCAGCTGCTTCTGGCTTGAAAAATGCTAAGTACGAGGTGGGGCTTTAATCACAATAACGACTGTGTTTAGGATCCGGCCCAATCCACTGAATTTATGCACTACAAAGTGTTTGCTGGAACCTATTTATTTAATATCGTGATTTTTTTAAATGATAAATGAATCTGGTGTTTGTTGAATGGCGCATTAAAAATATTACACATATCTTGGCACTCCATATTTTTCTCAGGCCTAAATAGATCCTTTCATTCATTCATTCATTACCTGAACTGCTCAACCGGGGTCGTGGGGGGACCGGAGCCTATCCCAGGAACTTACCGGGATAACATGCTTTTGAACTGGAGCTTCCGGAGGAAACCAACGCAAACACGGTGAGATCATGCAAACTCCACAGAGAAAGGCCCTACAGCTGACCCAGGGATCGAACCCAGGACCTTCTCGCTGTGAGACGGCAGCGCTAACCCCTGCGCCACCGTGCCACCCCGGCGTAAATAGATATCTGTTAATTCGATTTTTTCTTCTAAAATGTACAGGAGGATGCAGGGAAGATATTTGGGAGACTGTTCTTGTGCACAGAGTCCGCTGGCATGGGTCTGTGTGAAAGACACATGAAACGTTTCCCTGGAGTCATTGGAACTTGCTGCTGATTCAGCATGGGCAGCGATTCAGCCTCAGTGGTGATTAACCTCTCAGCCTGGGTCTCTGAACCCAGACCAGCGCCTGCGTCATCTCTCACCCTGCACCTGCCTGTAGGGACCCCAGCCCTGTGTGAAGCAAATGCTCAACATCCCCAACATGCTCTCACAGTAACACACACACACACACAGTTTTGCAACCATGGTGGTGCTCTCACAATTTCTAGATCCAAATAATAGCCCATATTAAGTTAACCAGAAGAAAGTAAGTCTCAGGTTTTCTTATATTTTAGGAGATACTCAACTTACCACCAACCTTACAACAACTAAATTAGTTGCAACTTGGGGTCAGAGGGTCTTGTTCAGGGTCTCAAAGGTGATAGTTCTTAGGGGTGTAAATCATAAGTTCACGGTATGATATTACAACCGATTCCATGGACAACAACGTGATGTCTGCATATATCACAAAGTCTGCTACGATTTCCATTCGATTCAATTTATGAGTCAGCGATAGTTATATAGATACAATATCATATGCTAATTTAAAACAGTCACTTCTAGAGATCCAACTGGTGGATTGGATATCGATCCGATATTGACTACAATAGCTGGATGGGGTGTCGGTGGCATTGGGCCGATCTATTGTGCCATGTCCAGACACTTCCATCCTATCAAATCACAAAAGCAACAAAAAAGCGTTACAATATGTACGATGTCTGATTGATATTTCATTTTGCATGAAACTGTATGAAACTGAATGAGCATGTCAATGTAGATTGTTACACCCCTAGTACTTCCTTCCTGCCCCCCGACTAGACCAATACCAACTCTATAAACATTGAGTCTAGCACAAATATCTTGTATAGAACATTTCTAAGACAAAATACAAAACATTTTTATCCATAATTTTGCTTGCACTGTTCTTTTGCAATGTTCCAGTTTGCCATAACAAAAATGGAGTGTCAATATTCAGTGTGGCTTCTGAATTTTTTATCACAAGCTGGAGGAGAAATGTTGTTTAGAAGAACACACTACAAACGTCCTCCCTCCGCTTTCCCTTCGTTCCCTCTCTCTCCCTCCCTCCGGGGACTTAAGCGAAGCAGGACAGCATGCAGTTCTTTTGTGCACGATCTCCCTGAGCAGCTTGCAGAGCACAGCAGCCGACCTCCTCCTGGGGACCGGCTCCACCAGACATCCAATAAACACAGCAAAAAAATACATAAACAAACATGGAAAGGGACGGAAGGAAGGAAAGGTTGACCTCCAAATCATTCAGCTTTCAGAAACTGACACAAAGTGCCAAAACAGCAAACAGCCCAGTAAACAGCTTTCTGGGGACTGAAGAAAATATGAACTGTTCAATTTTTTATTATACTCAAGGCAGTGCCGGCAAACAAATCGCCATATAATATATACTATATATTATAGACAGTGTATTTTATATGATATCATTGAATTTTATGATATTTATCTAATTAAATCATAAATATTGTCCATACACCAACATAATCAAAAAATATTTTAAATAGGCAAATAATTGTTGCTTAGGTGTATTGTAGTATATTTAAAAATATATTAATATATTAAAATTACACATTCATTACATTTATTTTAAGCTGATTTTAAAGATAACTTGTAGTTGCTTAGTTGCATTTTCCGAAGATTGTAAATTATAATGCATGTCTATCAACATAGTGTATGCATATATACTGTACAGTAACAATTTATTGTAACATATAATTATAATGTATATTATAATATATTAAAATCATATGTTACAATTTATTGTAACATATGATTATAATGTATATTATAATATATTAAGCTATTATATTGCCTATATATAACTAAATAGGTTCAAATTAATTGTATTTTAATGTATTGACAACATCCATTACAATATACTATAATAATTTCATTTCTGTATGGGAAGGAAACCTCACCTTCAGGGACAGTGCGCGACTGGCTCTTAAGCCTGAGGGAGGGTCGGAAGCGAGTTCGGTCGTTGAAGCTCCAGCTCTTCTGCACCTTGGCTGGACTGCTGCCCTCTGCTGCCACCTCGGTGCCGGGAGAGCGCCGGTCATTCAGCGAGGTCTGTCTGCTTTTGATGCTCTGGCCACGAGGACTGGCCATGCGAACACGCTCCTTAAAACTCAGCTTCTGACTGCATGATTGGGGGATAATAGGGACAGGAAGAGAGAAGGAGAGGGTTAAATGAAGTGAAAATGGCTGGTGAGTTTGAATAAAGCAGGATGATAATGTTAATCCTGTTTACAAAGGTTGGCTTAATGGAGTATTTGAAACCTATTAAATACACATGTAGAATCTTCCTTGTTTTTGTAAATTCTGATCTTTCTCATCTCAAATTTTAATTTAATTGGACCAAAGTGAAATGCCCTGTGGCTTAAAAATGCCCTGCACTCATATCCAAAATCAAGGCAGTAGCATGAATTCTATAGCAATCCCAGTGCAGGCCAGCCTATGACCATGGGACGGACCTACAATAAGGCTGGAGTCCAGTTAAATGACCAGATATTACACTTTTTATATTAATTAAAAAGTATTAAACTTTAGATATTTCTATATCATCATTTTAGCAGAGGTTTTTCTTAAGAGCAACTTCTGTTTTCCTAAATACAGGAATAGTCTCCCTGGAGCAACTTGGGTTTAAGAGCCTTGCTCAGGGGCCCAACGGTAGTTTCTGAGTTCGCTACAGTCTTAACATGACATTTTCACAACGTGCCTACTTACATCTGCAGTAACAAGGGGTGTATCAGGGTGGTAAATAAAGGGATTATCATTAGACAGAGCCAGATAGAAAAATGGGTTAATGCACAGATAGCAATGCTCTGTTAAAAAAGATGGACTTTAAAGCTGCAGGTCTCAGATGCACAGCCATGCAACATGCGGATGAGCTTGGATGCATTAAGGTCTGCTGCGACAGACAAACTGTTAAAAACTGGACACAAACGATAGGAAAGAGTTGATAAAATATAAACTCACACTTTCCACATGACCATCTTTTTTACTTCGGATATCACAACTCTAACTCATGGCACGTTTTGTTTTTTAAGGAAGCACTTCAGCTCATGCAAAGACACGACTGCTCATTCACAAAAACGATACCGTAGCACAAAATAAAGATTTCTTTTGATTGTGAAGGCCCTCAGTCATTTGGGATGCTAGTCACGGTTCACTAGTCTGTCTTCAGGCAACAGGCAAGGAGACAGAGGATTTGGGACCCTCTGTTAAAAACCCTTTGGCAAGGTCATAGAAAGGAGGGAAGAGGAATATCGGGGGTTTGTCATCGTCCATGCATCGTCCTGTGGTTAGTCAGCATTCTCGTCGGTCATGTGACCAGAGCAGAGGGGGATGCTGGGTACCTATATTTCCTTGTGGTATACCTCCTGAAGAGCTTCTGTCTATTACTATGACCCTTACTAGGGAGTGTGGGGAAACAGATGGGTTTGAGTTAGTTAGTTACTGTGAGGAGAGAGTAGACGTCTATTTTGTTTAGTAGAACAAACAAACCAGTGGCAGATTCTAAGCAGATAATTCTGACTTTTCAATTAGAATTCTGGCTTTTCAAAGTGCTTGTAAAGGCACAGTGAGTGGCACACATGGACAGTCATTTACACACACTCACACACATAAAACCACACTTTCCTACATGCACACTGAACACTCACACACATGCGCACCAATTAAGGCCACCCAAATGCCACAGCATATAAAAGGCAACCTTCGACAAGCTTACTGCAATTTGTTTGCCAATTACTGTAAGGCTTTTCTCCCTCTAAAACATTACCTCCTGTCACTTGGGACAGTAAAAACCACATCACCCTGCAAAACATGTCATATTGTTTAATTACGCCGCTCGGTATACAGTATTGCTCCAGCTGTGTCAGGGGTATTTACAGCTTAACGTTTTGTTTTAGGCTTTTGAGGTTCCGGCGACTATTTTGCAGGCACGTATTATGACATATCTGCCACCCACCGAGGGACCTTTACGAGTGTAAATTGCTTCACTCAAGTCCTAAGTGTCGGCCCGCTGTTTGGGCTTTAGATATGAACCACACACCCCAAATCCAATTACTCTGCTAATTAAAAGCAATGTAAATTGTAAATTACGGGGGGAAAGAGTGGGCTTTAGGTGTTGCCATTACTTACAAAGCGTCAGTAATGAGCCTTGCTGAAATTACCAGCAAATTAAAAGAGCAAAGTAGCTGCACGAAAGCAGCAAATCGGGCTCATAAATGTACGCTAAAAAGCGTTTAAATAAAGTTTTCTGTTTGAGAATTTTGTTCTAAATTTCCATTTTTTCCTGCAAACATATATCGGTTCAAAATACCCAGTATCCGTCTACTTCATTATTAACGACACGGCTAAACATGGACCTCTTACTGCCCGTATAGCTTCATAATTCTAGACTACTGTTACTGAAGAAAGAATTTTGATGGACGAGAAAGAGATGTGTGTTTATCTGGGCTGTTTATTAAAAGAATACTTCAACGCTAAAATGTCTAACGCTGAATGAAAGGCAGCGGGGCAAACGGCACTGGCCTCTTGTCCGTCTGCTGTCATTCCTACCTGAGATAGCAGCTCCCTCGCTCTCCGCCTCAATATCTCACTCTGTCACTTTTATTATTTTCCTCTCTCTCTCCTTCGCTCTTCTCGATCTCTTAATAACGGCTGGTATGTCTGTTATCTAAAGCAACACTTAATCACGTTCATAAATAATATCGGAATGGAAAAAGTGCATCATTCTGCTGTCAGCTCCAGAGAGGTGAGTGCTTCTAAGCTCTGTACTTTCGCCAAAACACTGCTTTGTTACACACACTGCGTCTCTTTGTTTCTCTACCATACACACTAAGGGAAGACAGATTATTAGTCTAGAGCAGGGGTTTTCGACTGATTCTGTCCCAGGGACCGTATTTAGATACGGTTTAGATATTTGCCTTAAATTCATTATTCACGAAGATGCCCATTTGAAAAAGTTTTGACAAGTAAATACATTTTTTAAAATTTGTGGTGGGAAACGAAAATCCGTTCCAATTGACCCCCAATACACCTCCAACGTTATCGATTCTTCTTAACGATTTTCTCATTTCCCAGCACAGGTTTTCCGCTTTTCCCTTATTTTGCGTCGCGGTACATTACGTCACACTCTCTGCGACTTTACCTTCAACCACGAGGAATCACGTCGCATAAAAGATATTTTTTGCGACGTAAACAGACGCTTCTATTTGTTAGAGCGCAGGACTCTCACAGGGAAGTCCAACATTCACTAAAACGTTCCAGTTCAGTTAAATCTTTCCATTACAGACAAAACTTACATTTTAGCTGATAAATAACAAAAAACAACCATCGTTCTACTCACAGTACAGCCATTTACTTGATATTTATTTATATCCGAGGCGCGTCCACAGCGCTATTGTGTCGCAGCTCTCATATGGAACGCCCTCAAGACAAAAACGTACTTCTCGCCCAGAAATGAGTCAAAAATGAGCTAAGACCAAAATCAATCCAAATGCTCAAAAATTGACAAAACTTAAGTATTTCTTCATTTTTCATTAATCAGAAAAATGCATTATTAGTTATCAAATAATTTTATTCTATATCCAGATGGATTCCAAATGCAGTGTTTCCACCTGCACTAACCTTATTTTTCTTCATAGTACTAAGCCATAGAATGTGTCTGCATAATAAAAACACTGAATATGAATGTGTTGATGTTCACAGTCTTGTGCAGACATCATTTTGGGAAAATAAAATGGTTGCTTTTGGTGTGAGACTGTGTAGAACTACTTTTTCCACACTCAAAAAACTACTCAGGAATCGATAAGAGAATTGATAAGGAATTGGATTGATAAGCGGAATCCACAATGGCATTGATATTGATATTGATATTGATATTGATATTGATTAATCAGTTCCCACCTCCATTAAAAAGTGATTTCAGTGGTGAAACTGGATTACATGTAACAAACCACTGATTGAAAACCCCTGGTCTAGACCGATTATCGGCATTGTTATGGTGTCAGGCATTTTCCTCTTCATTTTTATCTTCAGTATTTATTAAATAGTTTTTCAAACCAATATGCTGATAAAATGAATGACTTTAAAAATGATGTTTTCATTCTGATGCAGCCACCTCCTCTGTCTGAAGTCACTACTTTCTGTTATGGATTTATTTGACAAATATATTCTATCAACATTAAAGGCTGAAGCCACTGAAAGTTTCACATTGGGACACGTGTGAAAGTGGAAAGTGAGTGATTATTTGTCATTGTGAACACACCACAGCACAGCACACAGTGCACCACAACAAAATGTGACCTCTGGATTTGACCGATCCGTGAAGGAGCAGTGGGTAGCTGACGTGGGTAGAGCGGTTCTAGGGGATAGTACCTTGCTTATGGGTTATAATTTCATTTAGAATTTATCTGCGACAGTGTTATTGTTGAAGCTTAGCGAGTTGGTCAGTAACAAGTCCCAAACTGCTAAAGATATTACTGAGGTACTCATGAGCAAGGTATCGTGCCCAAACACTGCTCACCGGGCAGTGCCAAAAAAGCTGGCCACTGCTCCTACACAAATGGGTCAAATGCAGAGGTCACATTTCGTTGTGGTACACTGTGTACTGTGCTGTGTCCACAATGATAAATACTCACTCACTTAATTATTTTAAACTGTATTGTAAAACGATATTTTAAGCACAGTGGACAAATATAAATCCAGCTGACATAAAAGAATAACAAACCTGGTAGTGGACTCGCCCTGGTCTTTCCTTCAGGTGTTAGTGAGCAACAGAGGGAAGAACAGGGTCAGCACATTAATCATCGACACCAAAAACGGGAACACAAAAGCAGCTTAACACAACACACACACACAAGGATCTGAAATATACTGAATCTTTCATACAGGGCATGAAGCATCAATATATTTCTCTCTGGTTAAACACAACACAGTGTACTGAACGTTCTAGAAGAAAATAAAACATACACACATACACAAACAAACAACACACTCTTGTCTATAACACACATACATACGTGCATACACCCACACACACCCATATCGACCACACATACAAACACGTACATGCACACTTACAGATGTGTGCATTTACGCATTTACACGTAGACATATATACAACACTCATACTTGCACCCATTCCCCCCTCCACATACTCACAAATCTACCACACATGTACACGCATTAACCCACAAAAAGGCACACACACACACACACACACATACTGTATATATACACACATCTTAAACATACATGCATACACACACACACACACCCTTATTTACACCATACATGCACACATACACACACATACACAACACACCACATCTGCAACACAACACACATTCACACACACATACTACTACAACACACACACATAATGCACACACAAGTGCTACCACACTTACAGACAAATAACGATAGAATCAAAACACAAACAACATAAAAATGAGAAAAAGAGAACAGAAGAGAGCATCAACAGCACCAAACACCAAGCGGACATGCAAGCAGCAAGCGGCGCACAGTCAGCCTGTTTAAGGAAGCTTCAGCAAAGCCAACACAGCAACTCGGAGATTACTGGAAAAGCAAACTGTCTTAACCTTAACGTGTGTGTGTGTTTATGCCGGTGCTTCTATTATTTGCAGACTGCACGACTGCAGTGTATCTTGTCTTACACTGTGGCCTAAATAACTAGAAGAGCACATCTCCACACTCATCACAAGGCTGAAAAGAAAGCTGCTGGCAGTCTTAGAAGCAAAGTTTCATGTTGTAAGTTTTTTACCCTTACCAAAAACAATAATAATAATAATAATAATAATAATAATAATAATAGTATATGAGAATAAGCAGTATACTTTTGTGTTATTTTAATACTTCTTGGGACAGAATGGACCTACTTTTTAGTTTGTTAAAGTGCATAGTTCATGTTCAAGTCTTATTTTGGACTGGAAAAAACGGTGAACGACACTAAGGGAAATGATAAGTACTAGTTATATATGTACATATATAAACACACTTGTAGCCCTTGTACTTTTTAGTTTATTCTTCAACATTTATTTATACTCTAATAGCAAGTATACATGTGTCTATTCGTACGTGTATACGTATACATGTACTATGTTTCTATTTAGGCATCTTTTTAATATTCCTGTAAAACTGTATTTAATGGTTAGTGTCGATGCATATGTGTGATATTGATTTATTATTTACATTTACAGGGGCAGTGGGTAGTGTAACGGTTAGGGTGTCCGCCCCGTGATCATAAGGATTCGAATCCTGGAACGGTAAAGGTACCACTGAGGTACTCATGAGCAAGGTACCATCCCCAAGCACTGCTCCCCGGGTGCTGCCCATGTCAGCTGCCCACTGCTCCTTCACGAATGGGTCAAATGCAGAGGTCACATTTCATTGTGCTGCACTGTGTGCTGTGCTGGGGTGTGTGCACACAAATAATCACTCATTTCCTTTACAGCACTTAACAGTCCTTCTTTGGGTCCGTGTCCACCAGACGCGTTTTTGTATTAAAAATAGACAGCACCTATTTTTAATACAAATCCTATGAGCTTCAGCCTTCAGAGCTCTAAGCGCTTTCAGCAGAAAATATAACGCCGGTGGAGAAGTTTTTTTTGCCCACACTCGGAGCGCTTCAAGTTAAAATACGCTCAACTTTTGGCAATCAAAATGGAGGAAGGAGCGGGGCACACAAATTGGTGGTACTCTGTTTACTTGCACAGTTTATCTCATGCACCCAATCTCTACGTCTCGAAGATGGGTGAGCATCTATTTCAAACGCTGCCGCTAATGCTAATATGCGATTTCTCTCCATCTTGTCGGCGGTCTCAAAGAAACACGTTGAAATAGGAACGAACGTGCAAGTGCCTGGTAGTGCTTTTTGTAACTTAGCAACAACGAGCGCTGAGAGAAAGCGCAGATAAAGCGCTCTGGAAGTGAGGTTTTGACTGCTCTCAGCAGAAAAAAACGTGGTTGGTGACTTCTATTTTTCTGAATTCAGGGACAGTTTACTTGAGAGCAACTTGGGGTTAAGGGTCTTGCTCAGGGATGCAGTGGTGGTAGCTAGTGAATTTATCTATTGGCGCCACATCATCTATTCTCTCTGCAGCATTGCCAACTTTTCCAAAAACCTTGGCGTGAGATTGTGGGTGTGTCTGTGTCCGATGTCAGGATCGATGAGCGAGGTGGGGGGCGACTGTCTGCGGCAACTGTTCTCAGCGAATCATCAGTCAGAGAAACATTTATAGTCATTCGGAAATGAGTGCACATGAGTGAAAAAATTACAACACAGAAGAATGCCAGATTTGGCGTGAGATTTCTTTCTTGAGCGTGAGAGCGTGAGATTGAGGCTGAATGCATGACTGTCACGCCGAATGCATGAGAGTTGGCACCTCTGTCTCTGTATGCTTGTATATAGCTGAGATGACAATAACGTTTACTTTGGCTTTGACAAAAGTCTTGAGCCACCCCTTAAGTACATAAAAAATTCACTGATAGAGTAGGCCTACTTGCTTATTTTTAGGGTTTTTTTTCTCAAAGATAATTAGGCAGTAACTGTAGGTCTTTTGAGCCTAAAGAAAGGTTGAACACAGGTGTAGAGAGTGTAGAAAAGAGCTTTTTTACGCTCGGAGGCACAGACTGGTTTGCAGAGAGAAAACAGGGGGATGAAACGAAAGGCCACAGGAGCACAGACACCAAATACAACACCAGCTGCCAGAGTTGTACCTACTTTGTAGGGCTGCAGGTATGCAACGCCTTCAAATGAGGCTTCCAGGTAGCAATGGAAACCGAGTTCTCATCAGCCGCATAACTACGCCAAACACACTACGTGCAGAGTACACAAAGGGGGAAAACGGGGAGGGGGAAAATGGAAACCAAAAAAAGAAGGATGTACAAGGCCAGGAGAGAGAGCAGGGGGTTGGAAAAAGAAAACAATAGAAAGAAACAAACAAAAGAAAACAAAAAAAGCAGATTAGTAAAAACCAGTTCAGTAGAGTTTTCTCATCAGCTGTCTGCATGGATACATGCCTTTGAGGAGGGAGAACACTTTTATAGTATCGCCACGTGCCACTCAGGTACGTTCTGGAGCGGTCTGTGGAGTAGAGTCGCCACGCAGCCTGGTGCAGGACACACACACACACACACACAAGGATTCACACACGGACACGGTGTAGAGAGAGAGAGATCAGCGTGGTGAAGACAAAGCCAGAAAATCAGGTGACCTTTTTTTGGAGCTCATGTTCATTTATTCAGTGTTTTTGCTTTCGGTGAAATTAGTTTTGTATATACGTATGTGTCTGTAAATCTCTCTTAATGCAAAATGCTGAAACACAATTAATGAGAAACTGAAGTAACACTGAAAAAATGTCTTATTACCCAGTAAAGGAGAAAAGTGACAGGATTAAACTCTGCAAACAGCGTGAGTCAAAAAAGGGACCTTTTGTATCTTTGCCCCAAACTTTGGTAAGTATCAATTCTTTCACTGTTGCAACAAATTTATTATATTATAAAACTGTGTAGCTACAAAAGCTCGCAAACCCCCCAAATTGTTAGAAAACTTTGTGTGGAAAGTCTCCAAAGCGTAATTGATAATGCGATCCACCAGTGTTGCTCGCAGCTTTGTGCCAGTGTCTGTATGAAAGGGAGGCAGTTTTAACATTCATTCATTCATTATCTGAACTGCTTAATCCCAATCAGGGTTGCAGGGACCGAAGCCTATCCCTGGATTACGGGCGTCAACACACCCTAGGGCACACAAACACACTCACATTTACATCTACGGTGGGCATTTAGAGTAACCAATCAACATAAACTGCATGCTTTTTTAACTGTGGGAGGAAACTGGATCACAGTTAGCATGGCAATATAGACAATATAATGAAATAGTCACTTTGTTGCATATTTAATACTTAATGCACCAGTGAAAGAATTTTTAAAAATCAGTCAACATTCACCAAGTTATGGGCACAGGTAAAAGGTCCCTATTTTAGGGCCCGTTTACACGTATGCGGATATTTTTATAAACACATATTTTTTAATAGGTTTGCGCCTTTCGTTTACACGTATCCACAGAATCCAGCGTTTAAAAAAATCTTCACTGTGGAGGGTGTTACAACAAATATGCATTTGAGGTGGCTAAAACTGTTTACGTGTAAACAAAAGGCCTAAACGTATAAACAAATATGTGTTCATAGAAATATCGGCATGTGTGTAAACAGGTCCTTAGACTCAGTGTAAAATAAAAACAACAGTGAAAAAGCAAAGAACAAAAGTACAAAGATTTACATGACAAATAAAATGCATCTGGTGGTGCAGATGACACAATCTCATAAATGTTTGAAAAAAAAAAAAAAATCTGAAAAATATTAATTACTTTTTTTTAGTCCCATCAAGATCCATTAATATGTATACAAAATGAGCCAACGTGTAAACATTAGCTAGTGGCTTTAGAATCACTTTCAAAAGAAAACAATGTAAAATTCATGAGATTGTGTAAACATAGCAGATATTTAAACTATTTTGGAGAGAAAATGGTGAAGCCACTGTGGTAGCACATTTATTGCGTGTACACACACAAACACACACACACACCCCGGATATACAGCATATACAGAGCAAAAGACCATAGAGCATGTAGGGTGTGGAAGAGAGTGGAGGAAAAATGGTTTAGTTTCCGTTTTGAATGACAAGAAAAAAGCACAGAAAGGAAAACACACTGCAATTGGAGAGGAGCCCAAACCTGAGAGATTTAAACTCATCAGGTTCTAACTCAGGTATTTACTGCAAGCAGATGAGAAGCTGAAGGGGAAGTCGGGGAGAAACGGTTATGTGGTCACTTAAACATATAGCAAAACACACACACACACACACACACACACCTAAACAAGGACCGTGGCATCCACCCTGTAATTAAAATGTAATGCCTTCATTTATCAGTAGCTTTGACATCAGGCTGAATCATCTTAACAAGAAGGTTAGAAACGAAAGGGAAAAAAGAGATCATGTCAAATGAATCCACAACCGAGAAAGGACCTATACAGAGAAAAAATCATTAGATCACAGTTTACATCATACTTCATTCATCTTTAGGACATTTTTGGTATTGTAAAACACACATATGATATACCTTAATCAGCCATAACATTATGACCACTGAACAGGTGAAGTCATTTATTCATTCATCGAGGTCGCAGGGAGTGGAGCCTATCCCGGGAACTACGGCACAAGGCGGGTACCAACCCTGGGCAGGCGCCAACACACCGCAGAGCACACAATCACACTCTCATTCACACGTTAGGGGGCCAGTTTACAGTAGATTCGCCAATGACCTATTTTGCATGCTTTTGGACTGTGTGAAGAAACCGGAGCCCCCGGAGAAAACCAACGCAAAGCCTGGGAGAGCATGCAAACTCCAGACAGAAAGGCCCTACGGCTGACCCGGGGACCGAACCCAGGACCTTCTTGCTGTGAGGCAGCAGCGCTAACCACTGTGGCACTGAACAGGTGACGTGATTAACATCAATTACCTGGTCACAGTGGCACCGGACAGTGAGAGGGAAGTATTAGGCAGCAGGTAAACATTTTGTCCTTGATGTTGATGTGTTGGAAGCATAAAGATATAGCTTGAGCATTTGAGCAACTTTGATTCATGCCAAATTGTGACGACGGCTAGACGACTGGGTCAGAGCATCTCCAAAACTGCAGAAGCTCTTGTGTGATGTTGGTTGTGATTCATAAGACTGGCAATAGAAGATCTAGCGTAGTTCAAATTGCTGAAAATGTTAAAGCTGGTTTGGAAAGAAATGTCTCAGAGTGCATCACAATTTGTTGCGTACTGGGCCTCAGCAGATGGTCATAATGTTTTGGCTGATCTGCGTACATATGAAAAAGCTGCGTGTGTTTCTGTGTGTCTGGACAAATTCATTTCTGCTTTTCTAAAGGATAATTACTCTGTCTATTAGGAAGAACTATTATCCTTGGGGAAAGCCTTGCACAGAATTCCTTCCTTGGAAACACATCATAAATATCTACTAGTGTTTCTTTTGGATCTAATGGATGATAATAGGCTTCGGTAAAATCAATGTCTTTCTTATTGTTCATATTCCCCCCGCTGAGGAGCCGCGCCGAAGCGATTTTTTTACATCTACAAAAATAGAAAGGAAATACGTGGACAGGGCAGATGGTAAATCCCACATAGGTCATGGCTTTCAAGCTCCTCTGTCATCCCTCTATCCCTCATCCCTTCATCCCTTCATCATGGAAAGGTCAGAGGTCAGGGAAAGAGAGACTGATGCAAACCTCATCAGCTGCTCAGTTGTCAGAGAGCCTGAATATATGATAACGTGCGATACATAAGGTAATAACAAAAATCAGTGTCCACTTTAGGAAGAACCCAATTAATTAATAGTAGAGATATTTGGCTAATAGATTTGGACTTGTTTCATAATTAATTGTACCTAAAAAGTGGAGGTGTGAACCTTCACTGGTCTTACGATTTGATCTGATTACAATTATTAGGTCAATGATTTGATTCAATATCTCGATGCATCACGATGCAGCCCAACAAAAATTTCTACAACACATTGCATGCAGATTGGGCATGGAGCGCAGATCGTATAGCCAGAGTTGCTACCGTGATGTTCTTTTTAACTAGAATTTTTATGCCGTAGCCAGGAAATCACCAAGCAATGTCATTATGATATAATTCAGGGCTTTGCAACTGCTTCTGTCCCAGGGACCACCAGTCAGACTAAGCAGTCTGCGTGTGTGGGGTAAAGTAGATATTTGCATTAAATTCATTATTAGTAAAGATGCCCAAATCATCTGGAAATGTTCTGAAAAATGAAAAAGGATTTTTTTTTGATGATTTCAGTAATGATACTAGATCATGTCATGGACCACCTGCAATTCCCCCGCGGACCACTAGGGGGGAGCGGACAGCCGGTTGAATCGATTATGGTGTCTGCCATTGCATTGATGCAGAATCGTTCACGTCTGCATCGTGATGCATTGATTAAGTAATTAATTTCAACACCTCCAATAAAAAGCCTTTAATCCTTTCTAAAAATCTTTATACATTGTTGGGCTGATGTTTTATAGCATTTTATAAATTCTGTTTTATTTTGCATATGCCTGGATATTATTATTATTATTATTATTATTATTATTATTATTATTATTATTATTATTGTTATTATTGTTGTTATTATTATTATTATTATTATTTTCTTTACTTATTTTATTAAATACATTACTGTCCAAAAGTCCTGAGCTGCCACCTTCTTCACATTTTACTTCCAAAGAGCCAGACTTTCTTGTGTTTTTAAATTAGTCTTGAGGAATATGTGTTTGCACATGTTGCAGTAAATCTCTGTACTTGTCTCATTTTTAATATAAAGAAATAAGCAGTGGCTCAAGACTTTGCAACTATTAACGCAAATTCAGCCAATCCCCACGAATTCATTACTATCGTGCAATTTTTAACAATTACAGCGACTTTTGACCAATCATTGTCATTTCCCACAAAACGTTTAGTCATATATCAGCGAACTCACTGACTTGTTATGTTTAGAGGACGCAGGAAACGTGTGATAAAAACTTCTCACATTTACCTTCAAAAATAACTAAACGATTAATGGTTAATGCTCCCGCCACTTTATTGCAACGAAACACCTAAAACACTGCAATTTTCATCGCAAAATCAGCCATTTTAGGCCACAACAATCTCAAAAAAGTTCTGCGAAATCCTGAACGGACTGGTAACTTTGTCATTGTTATTTCATTTTTATCACTGACAGAAGGAGTGCAGTGCTGCTACATGCTGAGTGCTGTTAGTTTACCTGTATAAGACTGGCAGCTGGATTTCTTCTCTTTTCAAAGTGCTTTTGTCTGTGCTGTTCCTGTACCTTCAGAGCAAAGCCTGATCCTAGAATACCCTACAAACACACACACACACACACACAAACACAAAATCACAAACTTGATTTATTTATTGATGTAAAATGTATTCTCTAAACTACTATTTGCCCTTAAAACATCACTGCGAAAAAGCCTGATGACTTGAGAAAGTCTGAAAGTGCACAAGACAACAACAGCTGAGTAGTCCTCAGACAGAGAGATGAGAAAAAAACAGAGTCAGAAACGTCAAGTGCCTCAGGGCCCATCAATAACCGAAGTCCAGACGTGCACTTAGACACGTGAACCCGCTCCAACATGAAAGTCACCACAACAAAGACAGTCTTTCAGAGTTGACAAAAATCTTATTGGAAGCCATTGGACGTGATCTTGGACGGCACACGACACATTACTGACATTAATCTTTACTTGTGAGAGCTGGGAGAAACACAGCTCTCCTGAAATAGTGCTGGCTACATGACGCTGGCAGCCGCATCTGTGTTGGAAAGACGCTCATATGGATTTGGAAGGCTGTGATCTAAGGTACCTTGGATTAATATCCCAATGTGACCTACCGCACACACACACAGACGCAAATCCGATGAGTGTAAAAACAGGGAGCTGAACTTCGCCAACCACATTTGGCTCCTGTTTTCAAATTCTTTTTTTGTTACAGGTAGATGACATTTTACTTTGATTCATGGAAACTTAACTTGATAAATATGGTTACTAGATATAAAATTGCACACTTAAACATAACCAGACAAACCAGCCAGTGATCACTGATCACTTTAAAGCTGTTGATTATGGCTCCCCCAGTGGGCACTGTTGGTATTGCAGAAGGGCCAATGCACTGCTCTTCAAAATTCTGTACTTCTACATTTATGGTATTTAGCAGATGCTCTTATCCTGATTGACTTCCATTTCCTAATTACAGAGACAGTCTCCCTGGAGCAACTTTGGGTTAAAGGGGAACTTCAGTCAATTTCAACATTTAGCTCTATTGTTTGGTGTCACAGAGTGCTGTCAGTAGCGACACAAACTACAAAAATTGGTGCCGCCTACACTTTCTAATGCTCCTTCTAGTGTTCACACCCTGGTGACTGTAATGCTAACCAGTCAGGGCAGGTTTTAAATGTGCTTTTAGCCTCTTAACATGTTCAAAATGTCATTACAAGTGCTAGGCAACGTGAACCGGCTCCTTACGAGACAACAAAGTGCATATGATGTAACTGCAGTAGTCTGATCCGGCCCAGACTGTGTTTACTCACCGCAGGCAAGGCGAAGAAGGAAATGCCCAACAAAGCAAACCCAGCCGAAAGCAGTCGGCCCGGCCAGGTCTGCGGTGTCTTGTCCCCATAGCCGATGGTGGTTAGAGTAATCTGGATACATAAATCATGTTGACTTGTCAGAAACTGAACGCATCTCAATTTCACCAACTCCACTACTGGTTACAAAGTTAAAGTAAACCACATAGAGACTAGGTATTAGATTGCGCATAGAAAAGCTAAATGTTCACCTACAAAGCAAGGTTTCCTCGAAGTGAAAGTCAAAGCAAATTTTAGTGTTATCTCTGCTCTATACTGTACAAGTATACACTTAGACGAGACAACGTGACTCCAGTTTTAACAGTGCAACGAACAAGGAACAAAGAACAAATAAGGCACATGAAATAATATATAAATAGAATATAAAATATAAACTTTAAACTAGAAGTAGAAAGAGTGACAATTAGGATGCAGCATTCAGCCCACAATTATGGTCTTGGAGTTGTCTTTTAGACTGAATGTGCATGAGGTCAGTAACAGTTTTAATATAAAAATTTCTATACAGTCTATGAAATAAAACAGTATCTCTTATAACGTCTGAGCCAACATTCAAGTTGGATCAAGTATGTGCAGGAGAACTAGCAGTGGAGAACTATAGTCTGTGCAATACTTTCAATAATTTATGCAGATACAGTCAGTGAGATAAAGCGATCAGTGATATTTATAGCAATGTTCAATGTTCAATGTTCAATGGTTGTGCAAATATGTAGCAGCAGTGAAGAGAAGAGGATTACAATTTCGATCGTCCAGCAATAAATGTATGGTAGATCAGCAGCAGTTTGGAGTGATAATACTGTACAGTCTGTAAACATAAACATTATTCCTGAGACAGTTCTAGTGCAACATGAATGGGATTTGTCCATAAAGCAGTGTGTTCCTAAATAAATGAACATACGTGGTGGATAAAACTCAAAACTTAACAAGTGAGGATAAATGCTTTTAATCCTTTCATTGAAGAAAGACTAAACTTTACATATTGTTCGTCTGGGGTGCATTTCCCAAAAGCATACTTGCTAACGTATTGCTAACTATGTTAGCAACACTATGTTAATTGCTAATGTACACTATGTTAGTTGCTAATGTTAGTTGCTAATGTGCACTATTAGTTGCTAATGTACACTATATTAGTTGCTAATGTACACTATGCTAGTTGCTAATGCATACTATGCTAGTTGCTAATGTGCACGATGCTAGTTGCTAATGTACACTATGTTAATTGCTAATGTACACAATGCTAGTTGCTAATGTATACTATGTTAGTTGCTAATGTACACTATGCTAGTTGCTAATGTACACAATGCTAGTTGCTAATGTACACTATGTTAATTGCTAATGTAAACTATGTTAGTTGCCAATGTACACTATACTAGTTGCTAATGTACACTATGCTAGTTGCTAATGTACACTATGTTAATTGCTAATGTACACTATGCTAGTTGCTAATGTATACTATGCTGGTTGCTAATGCGCACTGTTATTTGCTAATGTAAACTATGTTAGTTGCTAATGTACACTATATTAGTTGCAAATGTACACTATGCTAGTTGCTAATGTACACTATGTTAGTTGCTAATGTACACTATGTTAATTGCTAATGTAAACTATGTTAGTTGCTAATGTACACTATATTGGTTGCTAATGTACACAATGCTAGTTGCTAATGTACACTATGTTAATTGCTAATGTACACTATGTTAATTGCTAATGTACACTATGCTAGTTGCTAATGTACACTATGTTAGTTGCTAATGTACACGATGCTAGTTACTAATGTACACTATGTTAATTGCTAATGTACACTATGCTAGTTGCTAATGTACACTATGCTAGTTGCTAATGTACACTATGTTAGTTGCTAATGTACACTATGTTAATTGCTAATGTACACTATGTTAGTTGCTGTCGTAGTTAATGTAGTTAGCAACTATGCTTTTGGGAAACGCGCCCAAGGTGTCTACTATATTTGATAAATTCTGTTTTCTTTCATCTATACTTGTATACTTCTTCTTTTTTACTTTTTGTACTACATTTGGTAGTGTAAGGTTATGGAGTTGGCCCCATGAATGGTGGGTCGCAGGTTCAAACCACTGGGGACTTGTAAGCAAGTTACCATCCCAAAGCACTGCTTCACTGATGGGTCACATCTGGTTGTGGTGCACTGCATGCTGTGCTGTCGTGTTCACAATGATACAATAATGACTCACTTTCAGAGCAATCTGAATAGTAATCTGCTCAAACACTTTGATTCCATCAAAATAATTACTAATAAAGTTAGAGCAAACAGGCTTCAGTCCGCTGTGGAGCTGCAGGAAAAGTCTGCACAAGCTCTGGCTGTGCACAAGGAGTAGATGGAAAGTTGGAGCGTGTGCAGTGTGTTGCTGTCGTACAATGTCGTAAATGATGTGTTTTCTAAAAGAGGCTGCAGTGCAGTCTAAAGTCACATGCTGAAAACACAGCTCTGTTTACTAAAAAACCCCTGCTCAACCTGCATTATTAAAAAGGCGTGAGTCTTTAAAGAGCCCAACAAACAGATACTCCAGAGTATCCACAGCAACGCAGGACGTCTGCACTCGCTCCGGCGCTCGGCGAGGGTCATAAATCGGTAGCTCCCGTTAAAAAAAGCATTAGTCTAACAGCTCCCACTCCTTTCCACACCAGTAAGTGAGAGCTTTGAATTCTTGCAGGCAGGGGATACTTAAACATAGCGCAGTCCAAAGCAAATTCAACACATCCAGTAAAAGTGAGCGATCTGTCAAAACGCAGAGTGCTGTGGCCTTTTGATGAGGCCTGGGAGTGCACACAGCTCACACGCACACACACACACACACACATACACACACACACAAACACTCTTGTATTACTACCTTTGTGTGGTGCTTACATTGACTCCCATAATAACCAGATGTATATAATACTACGGCTACACCTTACCCTAACCTTAACCTCACTAAGGGCAAATATTTTAACATGGTTAATTTTTCAAGCAAAGCCTGGAAATCTTCTATAAAACCATTTTTCCTTAGGGGGTCCCAACCCACATACAAAAATGTTTCCTTAAACTATAGCCTTTTCTATAGTCAGGTCCTCACAACCCTGTAAATACATTAATTCACCCACAAACACACACACACACAACAAGCCAAACTTCTGCATTTCTACTTTTCTCCTCTACGCAGTGAAGTCAGTCTTGGCAACTGCAAACCCAAGCCCTGGGCTTGAACCCAGCCGTGCCATACAGCCCACTGTGCTGGCCAGATACTGTATGTGTGTGTGTGTGTGTCTGTGACCTCTAATAAGACTGAGTGGCTTGGCACTACCGTACAAACACACTGCCCTGATGTCATCAACACTTATATAGTTGATGGGTTTTCCTCGGTTGATAGAAATTGGAAATTGCATGTATTGATTTTTCAAATTCCACTAGTGCAGGGCTGTGATTATGACTGTGAGTATGTGCAACGTTGCATTGCTCTATGGTCATGCCACAGTCATGGGAACACTCTAATGACATTATTAATGAGCAGCTATGAGGACTGGGAATCTGTGTATCATTAATTGTTCACATTAAAAGTCCCATATTATGAAAAAACTCACTTTTTCATTTCTTTGGACATCCATTTGGGTCTGTACTGCCTCTACACACTGTATTAGTATTAATTTATGATGTCAAAAATCCTGTGCTTAAATCAGCCGTTTCGATTTGTCCCCTACTTTTACGTCACAGTAGGGAACATACAATACAGTAACTCCACCCTCCTACACTGCAAAAAATCAGTGTCAGAAAATAAGAAAAAGAAAAGGATAATAAGAAAAAAGGTACCAGAATCAAGCAAAATTATCTGCCAATATAGTGAAAAAATTTATCTTGTAAAGATCTCCTAAAACAAGAAAAAAACTCTTTCAATTTTTCCATGTTTTTAGCTTAAATATTCTTAAAATAAGCAAAGTTGTCATGAATTTCTTAACTCGTAGTGGAGAGCATGAGAACCTGTCCGTTCTCTTAATTAAATTTCTTATTTCATTTTAAGAAGTTCTTATAATCAGTAAATTTTTCTTAATAAGATACACATACAAGTCTAGTCAGGTAAGTTATTCTTAAAATAAAAAAAACAAGATCTATTTTTTCTTTTTAAAAATTTCTGGCTTGTTAAGATTTCATTTTTTGCAGTGTATTTGAGAAGCTTGTAATTACTGGCAAATTGTTTTGGCAAATTACTGGCAAATACATTTGCCACTAGTGGCAATTTGTTCTTGTCACCAGAACATTGCAACTTGTTTGCCAGTAGTGGCTGACAACTTGTGGCAACATTTTCTGGCAAACTCCACTGTTTACCACTGTAAGTTTGACGCAAACATTTTGTTTTTGTAAGGGGAACTGACACGTTACTGTTCTAGAACCAAGAATCCCTGATGCCATGAGTAAAATTAGTGATAATTTGTCGTCGTGAACACAGCACAGCAGACAGTGCACCACAACCAAATGTAACCTCTGCATTTGACCCATCCATGAAGGAGCAGTGGGCAGCTGACATGGAGTGCCCGAGGAGCAGTGCTTGAGTATGTTACCTTGTTCATGAGCACCTCAGTGGTACCTTTACCGGTCCAGGAATTGAACTTGTGACTCTCAGTTCATGGAGCCAACTCCCAAACCATTACGCTACCAACTGCCCCAAAGGTGGCAGGTGAGAGGTGGGTCCATGATTTTTTTTTTCCAGTGGAAAAATAAGGCACCAGTTCCAAATTTGGGAACAACCCCTGAACAGCACTGGCGCCTGTGGAAGTGGAGAAGAGGTGGGAGATAAAACCAGACTTACCGTTCCCCACCAGAGAGCGTCGGCATAGGTGGCAAACTGCTTATTAAACTCCTTCTCCACCAAGTACACCAGGAAAGAGGAAAAGATCAGTACCAAAAATCCAATGTACCAGGCGGTCACCAGCTCCTGTAGACACAGAACAGTACAAGACATTAAAAGCATTATGGGAAACATGCTGAAGCTTATTAATGTCCAGATATGAAGACTGGCTATGAAGATCTATGAGTCATACATTAAAACCAAAACCCCAAAAACGTTCTTTCCCCTCAATTCCTTTTCCAAAATGAAAAAAAAAACAAGTTGGAGGAATAATGTCGTTTTCTGATTTCCCAATTTTGCTCTCTTTTTGCACTTTTTAATTTAAGTCAGGTCGTGCGGAAGAATGTTAAGAAGTGCAAAAATCACAGACGAAGAACAATAACCCTCTTACTTCCAGAGAATAAAACAAAGTTGTTCACTCTTATAAACAGTAAAAAAGAGTGATACACATTTTTTGACCAACCGCATATAATGGTCACTTCTGGGTCATGCAACTTGTGCTCAACGAAAAGCCGAAATGTAATATGGCTGTGTGTTTTCCATTTTTTCCATTTTTCATTTAAGCGCATTCGTTTTTTCATATCGGTTTTGGGAAACATAAAAATCCATCCAAGCAGCGGGTGCAACCACTCCGACGGGACATGAAAATCAGAATGGCACGGCCAAAGAGGAGATGGAGGAGAAACGCGTCTGTACTCTCATGCCGTGGTGATTCGGTGGGAAGCTCCAGCCCATAATCTGTCCACTAAATGGTGGGTAGCTGAGAGCTGAGGAAGTCTGTGGTTTGGCCGCATTTCATGGCTGGAGCTTGAGCCCAGACAAAAAAGAGGAAAGAGGCAGAGAAAAGAGGCAGAAAAGCAAGGTCACCGGTGTAGAGTTGTCAGGATCGCTCACAAACACTCATAACCATGACCTGGCAGGCGTTTGCTCTACTCGTATTTATCATCTGTCCATATTTTGGCCTCTCATCTTAAATTTGTCTGAGCAATGACTTGGACAAAAGTTTGGACACAATACATTTAAACAGACGTCAGACTGCAGACAAAAACGCGTGGATTATGGGAAAATCTTCAATGTTTCCTTGATGTAAGTGAAACAAGTAGAGGAGGTGGTGGGGTGATGGTCTAGTGCAGTGATTCTCAAAATGTATGTGGGGGGTGTGCTAAAATTTAGGAGCAATAGCAAGTAGTGCTTAAGGTTTTCATCTCTTTTAGCTAGTGAAGCAAATGTCAAATAAAATACACAGTTGTTCGACTGAAAAGAATGTCACAATGTAGTTAAAAGCCCCAGTGCACCATAACCAAATGTGACCTCTGTATTTGACCTATCAGTGAAGGAGCAGTGGGCAACTTTTTGGCAGCGCCAAGGGAGCAGTGCCTGGGGATGGTACCTTGCTCATGAGTACCTCAGTAGTACCTTTACTGGTCCTTGGATTCGAACTGGCGACCTTCTGGTCAAGGGAGCGAATGCCCTACTGTTACACTACCAACTGCCCCATTCCTGTATGCACAAGAATTTCATGCCGGTCCGGGATTTGAACCGGTGACCCTCCAAACACGGGATCAACTCTTGGACCGTTTTGCTGCCGGATTGCTCCAGATTCTGTCCCAATCAGGAATTGGGCATTAATGAAAGTGAGTGATTATTGTCATTGTGAACACACCACAGCACGCAGTGCAAACTCCCTAAGCATTATGCTATCAACTAATCTACTGACGTACCTTGCTGTGAGCATAGACAACAGATCCCAGCAGTTTCCAGGTTCCTCCTCGCCGGTCCATGCGCACCATCCGCAAAATCTGTAGAAAGCGGAGGCTGCGCAGCGCAGATGTGGCAAAAATGTTGCCTTGGCTACCGGCAGACACCACGGCGACGGAGGCGATGAGCACGATGATGTCTGTGATGTAAAAGAAGAGACAGATTCAGTAGCACATTCATCAACACAACAACAAGTTGTTGTTGCTTGATTGTGTTTGCCTGGATGTACCCTTATGCAAAAGAAGAACTATTAGTATGCTTTTTCTAAGCTTAAAATAAGCAGGTACAGACTCACTTCACCTTCTGTTCATTTAGAAATGTTCATTAATCCCAACCGGTATTGTGGGGGGACTGGAGCCTATCTCGGGAAGTTATGGGCACAAGGCAGGGACCAACCCTGGGCAGGCACCAACCTGGGGGGTTTGGGCCGGTTATATATAAAGCGCTTTGTGACAATGACTGATGTTAAGAGCCTATATAAATAAAATTGAATGGATTTGAATATGCAGTATTATTTAAAACATACTTTCATAAATTAAAGTTGGGCTAAAATGAGTAGTAACTCTCTTAAAGGTCTCATATTATACATTTTAAAGTTAAAATACGTCTGAGCTCCGATAAACATGTCTCTGAAGTAGTGTGCCTTAAATCCCTCTCAGATTAGGCATTTTCTCCTGCTTTTTGCTCCTCTATTTCAGTCCCTTTCAGAACAGGCTGTTTCTCATTAGTATTCATAAATGCAAATGAGCTGCTGCTGCACACACACGCCCCCACTCTGGAACTGGGGTGTAGACAGCACAGTGAGAGTTTACCTCACGTGAAAATAATCCACACGCTGCTGCTAACAGAACATCCATACAGCCACACATGTTCAACACAACACTCCGCCGCTAGACTCCTTCACTGTGAAACATGGCGGATCAGGAAGCGCTAGCAGTTCTACCTGGTGGGCAGAGCTTCTTAGATAGGAGGGTGGAGTTATTCAAATGTCCCCTACTGTGACGTAGAAGTAGGGGAGAAATCTAAATGGCTTTTTTAATTCTGAATTGAATTCTGACATTTGTTAATTAATACTAACACAACTTACAGTGTGTGTAGAGGCAGTACAGACCCAAATGGATGGCCAAAGAACTGAAAAAGTTATTTTTTCATAATATGGGACCTTTAAAATGCAGTTCACAGTTTATTTGCAGAACAAAAGAAGACTTAAATGAGAACTAGTCAGATTCTCAAAGTTTACTACTCTTACACTCAAAAGTGAACTTCTATAAACTAAAAAGTGGGAAAATTTATTCCCAAGACGCATTGAAATACTTAACTTTCAAGTATACAACCAGTATTTTGATATTCACTACATATGGTAATACTCACTACAAAGTGTACTTGGAAATACACTCAAATTTTACTTTATTAGTTAAAGTTTATTTTTGTCATAATTATTTTTATTAATTTCACCAATTTTTAACAATCCAAACCAATACAAATAAAATTAGAAATCTACTCCAGCCTCTTACAAACCTCGGACCTACATTTATTTAATAAACTGAACTTCAAGTATACTTTTTGGATAAGAATAACCATAGCAGCTGGATCTTCTCCAACAGAGAAAAGAACCAACTTTCTGAAAAATGTCATTTTATGTCAGTTACAGCCCCTGGGATTCCTGCGATCGTAACTCCACCGACTTCAGCCATCAACATCAGCATCTATACAGAGACATAATCTCAATCTGAATTTATCTCCCTCTGTTTCTAGAAGCTCCAATATTTAGCCATAAACACAGTCCAGCTCCGGTACCTGGGAAAAGATTTTCTTTGGAGACTGCAGGGGCTGCTTAGGAAAACAGACTCAGTGTGATGGGGAAATAATTTGATGGCTATTTCACATGTCTGTCATTTTTCTCTCTTTCACACACACACACACACATCAGAGGTAGGGCGAGAGGCCAAAATGGTCCCGCAAAACCACATCCTCTCAATACAGCAAATCCAATTCTCATCTCCTGCCCACAGTCGTCTGACCTGGGATAATATTGTTCTTTGCTCAAATCGCACCAGTCTTGTTTTCCTTCAGACCTTTACACACTTGAAGTTCAAAACAAGAGATTTCAAGGTAAAGAAAAAAATGCCAAGGTAAAGATTACCTTCCTTTTTACTTGCTAGTCACTTCTAGAAGTTTTATTCTTTTGAACACCATATTTACTTCTGAGCAAAACATATTACTGTAACAGTTACAGCAAAAAATACACTTTGAGTCAACAAGGCAGCTCTGTACCTTTGCCCAAAACTTTGGAAAATGATGACTGATTTTCACCCATTCTTTCACTGTTGCATTCAACATAATCATTATTACTAAGGGTCAACCAATAAGGCGTTTTGTTGCCCGAACAAGTCAAAGTTGGCGAAAACAACAACTTGGCGGTAACATTTTTTAAAAAACTATTAATCATTTTTGAAGGTAAATGTGAGGCGTTTTTTATCACACTTTTCCTGCGTTTTTTTTAAACATAACAAGGAAGTGAGTTTGCTGACTTATGGCTCAACTTTCACAGGAAACGACAATGATTGGTCAAAAATTGCGGAAAAGTTGAGGTAATTGGTGAAAATTGCATGCTGGTAATGAATTTGTGGGGATTGGCTGAATTTGTGTTTCGCAACATTGCGAAATCCTGGAGGGTCTGTTAAACATGTAGCTGCAATACCTTGCAAATAAAATTGTGCAAGGCATTAATTAACCAGTGGCAAATCAGCACCAGTGGGTATTAAGATAAAGCTAATTAATTCCTAACTGTTAAAAGATTCAAACTAATCATTTCTGTTGTAAGAGTATTAGAATTTTGCATGCAATGCCTACGAAAACATTTTAATGTTAAGCTCAGTTGTGAAGCTTTTAACCTTACCAAGGCAAATATATGGAATGTTTAGAAGAGAGCGTGTTGATACAGTGACCGCAGTGTTAAATGTGTATACACAGCACTGCCAGCTGGATGAATGAGAAAAGGACGTTGTTAATTAGTGTGCTATGGGTGACCGGTTTTGGTGGAGGGCCTCAGGGGATGTGGATTGCAGGTGTACACTATGAATGATCTTTAAATGAACATGTGGAATAAAACTCTGGTCAGGGAGGGGAAACTGGGCCTGCTGTCCTATTAGTCACATTTCAGAATGCTTACCTCTGCTTCTTAATAAATGGGATCAACACATGGTGTTTAGGTTTAATACACTAGGTCAGATACAGAGTCACATCTTGCTATCCTTGTGAGGTTTAAGCAGGTGTAAGTGTGGAAAGGTCTTGAGCTGCCCCTTGTTTCGTAGTTTGGAACAGCATTTACATGTGTGAGTTTGCACATGTTGCAATACCTACTGTTTCATTTTCTTATCATATATATAAAAAATATTTAAGTGTGTGTTTAGTTATATATCTAAATCCTGAGCATTACCATTAGGGTTGATGGTGGACTAGTGGTTAGGATACGCACCTCTTAACCAAGAGGTCATGGGTTAAAATCTTACCTCCAGCACCAGCACCAGCACCACTGAGTTCCTGAGCAAGACCCTTAACCCAAAGTTGCTCTCGGGTAAACTCCCTAAAATTTGGAAATGGAAGTCGCACTGGATAATGTCTGATTGAGCTTAGCAATGAAAATGTCAGGTGATATTTTTGTTGCTTTTTGTGATTTGATTTGAATGGACGTGTGTTAAATCAGGATATGATATCATCTCATATCGATCACTGGCTCCTGAATGGAATGAAATCGGAATCGTATATTTGTGATATCGACAGACACTGAATCACTGCCCACTCACTATAATATTTATAGATGGCACCGATCCAATACGTGAATCAGATATCGGTCCGATAACAACTCAAAGAGCTGGATCGGTTATCGGTGGCATTGGGCTGGGAAGTAACATTGCGGTAAAGCTGATTTATTGTTTGAAATTTGCGCTAATTTGTACATCCCCAAAAGCAAATCACACAATTATACTGTTTAATTTCCTTAACAACACCAGCTCTCACTTGCAATCTCTGTGTCCCTGAAAGTTTTAGCACTAGAAGCTTAGGGACCGTCATAAAATTACAGAACTGTGTTTAAACAAATAATTTTTGAGATGTTATTTTAATTGTAAATAATTTTGCATATACATATGGCTGTGTAATTATTACATTAGGAAAACAGTATTTCTTTAAGCATAACAAAATAATCTCACTCATGTATTCAGACATTTTTTAAGCATTATTTTCTGTTTAAATAAGACTTAGTGACTGTATTGTAATAATATTGTATTAAGATGAAATGTGTGAAACGTATACAGCTAAAACCTACTCGTAATGTCACATTTAAAGAATCGTTGTTTATAGATTCAATATATTGTGATGAAACTTGTGATTTACACCCCAATAGACGCTCACCCTAATATTTTTCTTACCTATGACGCAGAATGGTTTTCTGGCGAATCGCAGTCGGCCCTGCCATCCTCGGTAGCGACAGCAGCATCCGGCAGACCAGATGCGAATGATGTACTCCAGCCCAAACACAACTATCATCACAAACTCCTGCAGGATGCAACACACACACCAGCATATCACATCATTAATCTCATTCTACTCACACACCGAGCTACAATTTTAATAAGCTCTATGATTATTTTTATACTAATACAATTCACTACAAAACTTAAAGTTTAGAAAGTTCTCTTCTGTTGGTACATCAGATCTTCCAGTTCTATTAATCTTTACTCTACCACTTCACCACAGCAGTGCAGTCTGGAGTGATAAAGCTCTAATAACCAGCTTGCTAACACAGAACAGATGTCTGGATAATAAAGTCGGATCTTGCTGTTAATTACATTCTTTACAACAAGAGTCTGTGTAATTATTATGAGCGGCCTATTAATACATCTAAAGCCAGTTGTGTCTGAGTTGTTTACATGCATTTGATGAAATATTGGCTGTAATCAGTGAAGAAAATTACTATTGTACTGTATGCAAAAATGCTGTATTTGAAAAACTCATTTTTATACTTTTGTTTAGAAAGACACTTGGGCAACCAATATGTGTTTTTCTAACATTGTACATAGTCTTATTTTCTAAATAATATAATTTTAGATATGTGTATATATAAACATATATGTATATTAATTAATATTTTTATATATTACATACAGTACTGTGCAAAAGTTTTAGGCAGGTGTGAAAAAATGCTGTAAACAAAGAATGCTTTCAGAAATGGAAGTGTTAATCATTTATTTTCATCAATCAACAAAATGCAGTGAATGAACAAAAAGAGAAATCTAAATCAAATCAATATTTGGTGTGACCACCTTTTGCCTTCAAAACAGCATCAATTCTTCTAGGTACACTTGCACACAGTTTTTGAAGAACTTCATTTAGGTTGTTCCAAACATCTTGGAGAACTAACCACAGATCTATAATCCTATAATCCTACAAAATAATATAATGACTATAATCCTACAAAATCCCTGACTTTGTGTAAGTGTACCTATAAAAATTGATGCTGGTTTGAAGGCAAAAGGTAGTAACACCAAATATTGATTTGATTTGTTTTTCTTTTGTTTGCTCAGTTTGCATTTTGTAAATTGATAAAAATAAACAATCATGAGTTATATTTCTGAAAGCATTCTTTGTTTACAGCAGTTTTTCACACCTGCCTAAAACTTTTGCACAGTACTGTATATTTTGTATAAATACACAATAATTACTATAAATATTATAGTATTTACATAGTTTTATTTATTTATTTTTTTATTTTGCATATGTGCTGCATATAATTTCACTGTTTGTTCTAATCTAGTTTAGTTTTTTTTAGGGGTCTAAGCACGAAGTGCTATGGAACCCTCTTGTAATTGTCCCTTTAAAAAATTATATATTATTTATTTATTTATTTATTTATTTTTCCTAACAAAAAGGAATAATGAAATTGTCAGGGTAAGTAGGATAGGTGTGCATCTTGGCATATGCCAAAAAGCGTATTGATCGGCCTATAATTGGTGCTATAGTGAAGGTAAGCACATTTTGACCTCTAGGGGTGCTAAAAGTGCTACATAAATTTTTACAGTCTGATTCACTGAGCCGCTAATTTGAACAATAGGAGGCGTGAAAAAAGTTACAAGAATTTATGTGAGTTTTTTGTTCAATTTGTTTTTGGTAAGTCTGACTTCTGAATCACTGATTCCTTTCTTCAACGCTTACTGAGTCAGCGACGTTTGTGCTGCTTTTTGCGACTTTTACTTGGACCCCGCTCATTGCCGCTCGCAGCTATATTATAGTTTTATATTCTTGTTGTCTTGTTCTTGTGACCTTTATCTGTGAAAGTCGCTTTATGAAACAATTTGACTTATTTTTATAGGTCTATATTTTTAAGACAATATCAGACAAAAGAACACAAGAATGAAAGGAAAGGTGTACAAGACAGTAGTGAGACCAGCCATGTTGTATGGTTTGGAGACAGTGCCAATGAGGAAAAGACAGGAGGCAGAACTGGAGGTTGCAGAGCTCAAGATGTTGAGGTTCTCTTTGGGAGTGGAGAGGATGGATAGGATCAGGAATGAGTTAATCAGAGGGACAGCTCATGTTAGATGTTTTGGAGATAAAGTCAGAGAGGCCAGACTGAGATGGTTTGGACATGTCCAGAAGAGAGACAATGATTACATAGGTAGAAGGACGCTGAGGTTGGAGCCACCAGGCAAGAGGCTGAGAGGAAGACCAAAAAAGAGATTTATGGATGCGGTGAAAGAGGACATGAAGTTAGTTGGTATGAGGGTAGAGAATGCAGAAGATAGGACTAAATGGAGACAGATGATTCGCTGTGGCGACCCCTGAAGGGAAAAGCCGAAAGAGAAAGAAGAAGATCGGACAAAGGAACACAGCATGATATTCTGAAGCTTATGAGCGGATGACTTGATTTGAGGTCATTTTATGCATTTGAACCAACATCAACACAAGTAAAAACTTTAAGTTTGGAACCTGGAACATTCTAGAGTGACATCTACCATTACAGCAAGATAAGGGCTATCATTACTTTAACACTCCATCTTGATAAGTGCATGCAGTGATCTGAAATCATCTGAGACATTTTCAGAGCCCATACTCTGTTTAAGAGCGCTGTAAGAGCACAGCATTAGTAGACACTATTTCTTACAGTGAACAGAGCTCTTAAAAACAATCTGTGGCAGAACTGTAGCACAGCTCCATTAGCTTTAGGCTCGTACAGCAAGAAGCATGGTGCTCCAAAAGGCCTGAGTGTGCAGTTTGAGCGCAGCGCTGCACAGAGCTCTGCAGGATCCTGTAATAGTATCTAGTTAGCGTAATTACAGCCGGAGCTCATTCATCAGTGCCAGCCCCCGGGCCCTGCTAATTGCACTGCTTGATAATTCCAACGGGATTCAATGAGACTCTCAGCAGATTAAAGCATCTGTCAGCGATGCACATTACGGCTGGGCCGACAGCGCTGCGCTGCGTTAGGAAAAACTCCATGTTTCCTCGCTAACACCATGTCTAGCTCACACATGCACTACCCGGGTAAATGAGATGTTGAAAGCAGGCCTTTAAAATGCAGTTTTCTGTATCGGGGAGAGAGTCTCACGTTTCTCACAGCATCTACTTTACATTTTTGTTTAGACGAAAGTGGGAGCTTTGTAATGCTTTGCACACAAATGGTTGACTTTTGTATGTGGTCATGCTACAGGTATGGGCTGGTATGAGGTTCTGAAGGTATGAAAATCATAAACAAAAATATTACCGTTTCATTCATTGTTATTTTGAAATCCCTGTGTGCAAAAAACACCACGTTTTCTGTCATGTCTTCACCACCTCTGCATCTAGCAGTTCCAACTCAACAATTATTGAGCCAAGGTTGCCTTCAGCCTTTCATTTTGTTTGGTTTCTTTCACGCTCATCATTCCCCCTACTTGTTGCTAGTTGACATAGTTTAGTTTGATTAATGTCTTTGGCCGACTGTAGTGCCAAAAGTATTGGGACACCTGTCTTTACACATACATTAACTTTAATGAAATTCCATTCTTAATCCATAGACTTTAATATGGAGTTAGTCCACCCTTTCCCGCTATAACAGCTTCAACTCCTCTGGGAAGGCTGTCCACAAGGTCTAGGAGTGTGTTTATGGCTATTTTTCCTGAAGAGCATTTGTGAGGTCAGCCACTGATGTTGAACGAGAAGACCTGGCTCACAGTCATCCCAAAGGTGTCCTATCAGGTTGAGGTCAGGGCTCTGTGCAGGCCAGTCACGTTCCTCCTCCACACCAAACTCCCTCATCATTCATGTCTTTATGGAGCTAGCTTTGCGCACTGGTTTGCCGTCATGTTGGAACAGGAAGGGCTTGTTCACAAACTTTTCCCACAAAGTTGGGATGTGAAATTGTCCAAAATCTCTTTGTTTCAGATAATGAATGAATTAATGAATTGTATTGACTGTTTAGTTAACTCTTGTTCACCAGGCCTTCACTTCCGTCTTCTCTGTTTAGGTTCAGTCGGACAAGAAACCAGTCGTTGGGCCACCCTCATGCCAAACGTGTTTGTGTGCGTGCTCTGTGATCTCCGACTGCAACCTTTTGTTTTAAGGCTGTGCATCTTTACAACGGGAAGCTGATTTCTCATTTTCCACCTCACGCTCCAGACTATTATATCATAACACTGCATATAATAAATCTTGCCTTTTTTGTTGTAGGTCAGTGCAAGCCAGATATCTGCTTGTTTCTCTTTGGATTATTATTATTTTTGGTTTAAAGACATTTACTCCTGGTTGTGTGTTTCCTCACGATTCCACACAGGCATGAACACAATCTGTTTTACAATTAACCAAAATATAATTGGATATGGCGTCACGGTGGCGCAGTGGTTAACGCTGCCGCCTCACAGCAAGAAGGTCCTGGATTTGAACCCCGGGGACGGCCGTAGGTCCTTTCTGGGTGGAGTGTGCATGCTCTCTGGTTTCCTCCCACAGTCCAAAAGCATGCAATATAGGTTGATCAGCAACTCTAAATTGGCCCCATAAGGTGTCAATGTGTATGTGTGTGTGTGCCCTGCGGCGTGTTGGTGCCTGCCCAAGGTTGGTCCCCGCCTTGCGCCTGTAAGTTCTTGGAATAGGCCCCAGTTGGGATTACGTGGCTGAATGAATGAATGAATGAATGAAAGGATAATTGGATATTTGAGTGAGTGAGTGATTATTTGTTATTGTGAACACAGCACAGCACATTTTTCTCACATGATTCTGAAAGTTGCTGGATCGCTGTACTGTTCACAGTGCACTACCTCGAGACTCCCGATCACAAGTCAGACAGTCGTGTAGTGTGAACAATGTAGTTAAGCTACAAAATCAACTGCAAACCAACTTCAAAATCTTTCAGTATGACGGCTCCAGTTGGTCTATAAAACAACACCCTGTCACGAAAAGTTAACAGGAGATTCAAACGGCCGTATACCTTGAATGACCCATGCCTAGTGACAAACATTACTTATGTTTCTATAGCGTGTTTATTATGAGACTTTGCATGGCTCATATTTCACTCCTCATATTTCAGGATCTCTGTTGGATCTCTGGAGCTCTTAATTCCATGACAGTTAAGTCTGACCTCTACTCTGACCTCTACGCTCTGTAATAACACAACTTGCGTTCCCAAAAGCTCAATCAGATACGGCACCCACGCTGTTTTCCCATCAGTGGGAGAGGAGTGACCTCTGACCGTTTTTAGGTAAGATTTGGACCTTCCCGCGGAGGTGAGCCGGCCTCACGGTGGGAGCCGTCAGCTGATTCAGCAACCCAATGCGACAGCAGATGGACATCATGGAGAGAAATGTCATTATCCGAGAAGACTTCACTCAGCAACGCAGCACAAAGTGGAAATTAAGCTCAGCAAAGCAGAACAAAGCACATATCAAATAGCACATTATGTATGTTGTCTTGGTGTCTCGGATAAACTAGCTGTAAAAGCTATCCGGCTCCTGGTATTAACATTAATACTTTGTGACTGGTCACTTTATCAACCGCTTGACCACATTGAAAAAACAAACGTAAACAGATGTTTGATTGGATTGTTTAAATCGCATTACAGTAAGAGATGACAATGCATATTCTTTACTCATTTATCAGCAATTACATGTAGAATTATTAAACCACAGAAGATGAAAATGACAGAAGAAAGTGCAGGCATTTGCTGATGTTAGCTTCCCTACACTGTACACATATCAGTGCTGGGAAATCACAGTTTATCACACGTTTAAAATACTTAAGAAATGCATGTTAAGGAATGGTAAGAAAAACCAGGACAGTATTTAACTTGCCATTGCACAGAGCTGGATTTGAACCTGCAAAACCTCTTGGTGTTATTGCAACTAGAGATGGGCCGATACCACTTTTTTATGTCCGATACCGATACAGATATTGTAAATTTGGATACACGATACCGATACCGATACCGATACATTCAGTCTTTTTTTAAACACAAAATAATCCTTTAAAATGTCTGAATACATGACTGAGATTATCGTTATGCTTAAGGAAATGCTTGATTTAAAAGCTAAAACAATGTAATAATTACACACGTATATGCTAAATTATTTGTTCTCAAAAATTGTTTGTTTAGACACATAAATATTTCTTCTTTCTCATTGATTACACCTTAACATTATAAAATTGAAGAAAAATTTGATCAGCTGAAAATGAAATAGTGAAGTTTGTCATTTTGAACCAATTTGGCCTATAAAATGAGCTGCTTTTGCAGAGAACTACATTTCCCATGATCCTCTGCGCGTGCCCCGGAGCCGTGTCACAAAGAAGCGTTGGGTGCGCGTTCCCGAATAAACGATGAAAAATCTATGGGAAAATCTAAATAAACTGCAGAATTGTGAGTAGAGCACTGGTTGATGTGGTTATTTATCAGCTAAAATGTGGTTTGTGTCTGTAATAAAGGCGACATTTTGACCGAATTGGAGCATTTTAGCGAGTAATGGTGCTCATGCGCGTGCTCATTAACACAGCGCGCGTTTACATCGCGAAAAATGTTTTTATGCATTTACTTCTGTTTTAGTGCACGGAACAACTCACAAATACTTTCACATGCAGAGGGATCAGGTCTAGCGAGAGCATGCTCTAGCGAGTAAAATGAATTAGACAAAGCTTTGATTCTAGAAAAACTGCCTCAACCATTTTTTTGTAATAGAATTATTCGAGTTATTGGAACAATGGTTTCAGCTCTACTTTACCGCAGTGCCACTTCCCATGCACAACAAATTGAGTGTACACGCATTTACAGATTGGCTCCATAGAACGGCCCAATGCCAACGATACCCGATCCAGCTGTTTGAGTCTGTTATCGGACCGATACCCATCCACATATCAGATCGACTACATCTCTACTTGCAACCTCTGTAAGTGTTCCAGCACTGGATCACCACTACCTTCCAACTTTTACTTCCAAAGAGCCAAAAAGATGGATTTGAGGAAAATGTGGTTTTGTATGTTTGCACATGTTGGAAAAGTAACGGTACTTATTGGCTCAATTTCTTAACACATACAGTAAATATATAAGGGAGAAAAAGGTGTCGTTCCTCACCAGTATAAGCAGGCAGTGGTTGGACAGGTCCATGTGTGCTGGGATGGTGGAGAACACAGACAGGACCAGACATCCAAACACCAGTATGAAGCTGTCAGGAATAAAGACACAAAAACCCCAAAATGTTAAGTCCCTTTTGTGTGAACACGCTGCTCACAGAAAAATCTGCATCAACACTTAGATCCGGCTCCTGGTGTTGGAAACAAGTTTCTCAAACACGGTTTTAAAAAAATACACACTAGCTTCAATGCATGTATTCTTGTTCTCTGTGCCTTAACTATGGACAGTGTTTGTTAAGGTGTGTAATTTAGTTGAACAGTTTATTTAAGTCTAGCTTTACAGTTTTCAAGAACAGATGTACACTAGCCTTTGTCAAAGTAGCTTTTGCACAAATTTTAAGATGCACTCACTAATCCTTTAACTTTGCTTTTGACTACAAACCACTGGTGTGAGTCGCTCTAGATAAGAACGTCGAAATGTAAAGTTTTTGTCCATCCCATCTGTTGAGTGTCGTGTATGACATGAGAAAGAATCTGTTTGTCATTTATTCATTCGTTTTTCACATTAACACCAAAGCTCAAAACTGCATGTATTCCTTCCTGAGAGCAAAATGTAAAAAAGGAGAAATTAGTCATTTTTAGAGTTAGGGCTAGTGAAAAGTGAAAAAAAAAAGAAAAAAAAAACGGTAAATGAACACTCATATCCCATTATGCTTTTTTATCGAATGCCAGTTGTGTCCAAAAACAAGCTGTCCATTCTTGTTAGCAATGCAGTGATTACATAAAAAATAACAATGGAAAACATAAAATTACTGTGTTACAGCTAAAAGTAATACATTACTATAATTGCGTTACTTGTGTAACATGTTTGTTCCCAACATCATTTGTGACCCTCCACGGCAAAACCAGTTGCTTGTCGCAATGGAGGTTTCCGAGAAAAACGAGCGTTTATGTTGCGTGGGGTATAATTTTGGATTTTTTGTTTTTAGTGTTTTGAAACAGTGGAAGATCTATACTGTACTGTTGTGAATACATTTCACTGAAAAACTTACCCTTTCCATCCTAAAAACGTGACTTTCTTGAGGTGAGGAATTCAATTCCAGCAGAATGTTAAAAGTATCTGTTTTGACCGCTCTACTTCAATATTTACGGTAAATCCACTGGTTGACTAGCGTGAAGATATTTCTCCGGAATCCATCTTCGTCTCCCGAGTTCAGTTAACCTAACGCAGGTAGGCTATCCGTGTGGCTGTGAATGCAGCGTAGGCTACCGTAAATGCAAACGTAGCTGCGACCGCACCGAGCGTCTGTGAGTGCTACGGCGATAGTCAACTTCACAGGCTGATTTCTCCGTTTCTCACTTGGCGTGACAGGAGAAACCCGACTCCTTTGAATGTTGATATCTCAGTCATATGTCGTCCCATTCATTCCATATAGGTATCGTTTTGAAGCTTGATTTATGCCCTTTCATGAAAACATAATAACTAAATTTCGAAAATTTGCGACAAGCGACTGTTTTTGCCATGCAGAGTCACATTTCAAATAGCATTATGGCTACACTCACGATTAGATCGCTATCAGATGTAGTGGTTTGACGTTGAGTGCGAGGGCCAGCTCAGATAAGAGAGCGACTAATGCTGTTCCTAACGTTTAAACATCCTGCTTGCACACTGACACACACACAATTGCAAAACCATTAATGATGGCTAGTCATCCCACACCGAATGTGAGTAATGTGTTTTTTTGCTTTGCTTGACAAACACTTCACACAGAGCTATTCACTGTAACTCCCATCCATTAACCACACAATAATTCAGGCTGGTGCTCATTTTTCTGTTAGTAACACGTATCCGCTGTTATGATATTCTTCATCCTGCTCTTCCATGCACTAATTAGTCGGAGGTAAAAACGAACGGAGAAGTGTGTCTGTCTAATCGCCACAAAACCATCTTGCACTTCCAAAAAACGCTGTGCATGTGTTTTATGAACCTGAACAGAGCTTTGGAACGAAGGCTAAAAACACAAATCCGTCAGCTTTCAGCATTCCGGTTTCCTGCTCCTCTTCATATCTAGATTTTCTCATTTTTAGGCATTGCTAAATGACAAATTCTGAGTGATCTGCTCCCTTCTTCAAAAGAGTAAACACAAACCCGTAAATTCAAGCTACTCAAACATAACCTTGGACTCGCTTTGCAAATTCAAAAACCTTTTTTCTTAATTGTATTTTAACTATTTTACTCAAAACCAACACACAAAGCCAGTCAGTGCATGATGGCTACTCAGTAATCTCTACACACTACACTAATAAAGGCACAACATTGTAGTATCAGCATATACAAACTGTTATGTACAATATTTGTACTCTCCTGCACTTATAAAGCTTGTGTTTTGCAAAGATAAATCCTCATAGTTTTGATTAGTGGAAAATTGTGGATAGTGACCCATGTTGCTAGATGTGTATTGCGAATAAGAATTGTGTTCAGAGTTTTGCTAAATGCTTGATTCAAATTTGCAAATTGTGTCTAACCAAATGAATTGTGTTTAAAGTTCTTTTAACTTCTGTCACTGATTTGATTAAAGAGTTTGGTTTTGAGAATGGGCTTTAGTGTTTTAACAATTCCCAAAAACTGTAACTGTACTATTTAGCCACTTCCTCGAAAGAGCGGTGGCTGAGATGTAAAGAGGATGAAAGTGTATTAAGCTGTGAGTGTGTGTGTGTGTGTGTTTGTGTGTGTGGTTATGTATGCCTTGGTGGCATGTGATCATGAGTGTGTGTGTGTGTGTGTGTAGTGATGTATGAGTGTGTTAACAGCTGTTGTGGCCGTGCTGACACTCCTCACCTGTTCCACTGATCTCCTTTTTCACCACTGCCAGCAAAGCGGAACCGCTCTGCCCCACATCTCACTCACAAAAGCCAAATGCACATGAGCACAATACGCTCTAACACACACACACACACAGCACAGCATATTGACGCACTTCAGCAAGTTCTACGCACTAGAACCATGCAGTGTCTGTGTCGTTTTAGGTTGGTACTGTAACAGAGGTGAATGTCAAAGTGACATACAGTATGTAACGATGGGAGATATGCTCAAAATGTTATCATGATATCCGTTCAATAGTGTTTATCACTATTATCATATCGATATTTATCACAATGTCGAATGTCTAAATATATGCAAAATATTCTTACCAAAGATTTTATAACAAATCAACAATCAGCAGCGTTATTACTTTATTAGCTAATGCTATCGGAAGCTTATCTTGCATCAGAGTTTGTCTTTTTTGCTTTTTGAAACATGATGACTTTTGCAGCAGGTGGTAGTGTAACGGTTAGGATGTTTGGAAGGTCACTGGTTCGAATCCCGTACTGGTAAAGGTACCCCTGATGTACTCATGAGCAACTACTTGTCAAAAATGTGCCTTTTAATTCTGTGTTTTAGCTTATGTTCTTGTTTATATTTAAATATGTGTGATTATTTGTCATTGTGAACACACCACAGCACACAGTGCACCATACCCAAATGTGAGCTCTGCATTTGACCCCTCTGTGAAGGAGCAGTGGGCAGCTTTTTGGCAGCATCTAGGGAGGAGTGCTTGGGGACGGTACCATGCTCATGAGTACCTCAGTGGTACCTTTACTGGTCCGTGACTTGAACCAGCGACCATCTGATCACAGGGCCAACTCCCTAACCGCTGCACTACCAACTGCTTGAATGTTTGTTTGTTAAATAAAATAATTTTCCAATATGTTTAAGCATATGAGACAATTTACACCATCCGTTCTCAACGTTACGACCACCGACCAGGTGTTTCCGAGCTTTTGATAAATACTGTACCACTGTTACAAAGGGAGGTTCACACACACACTGACTCACACACAGATCTCAGGGATCTCCTCTTGCTCTTCGTGACTGAGGCTCTGGAAAGCCAAGCGCTCGGTGGTCTAGTGAAAACAGCGGAAGAGAAACAGTTCAACTGAACAGATAGCTACAGGTTAGAGCTCTGCTCTCTCTTCACTCAGCCATGTGTGTCTTTCATCCAGAGCGGAGTAAACGCTCACAGCGCCAGACTCCATCCTACACACACTCACACACACACACACACACATATACTCATCTCTGCCTTCAAAACCTGCACCCTAGGGAGCACTTTCCCACTGCAAAAACCAAACACTAATCTCCGCTCTCTCCACCCCGCTCTCTCCTGGAATCTGTCTCAATGCCTGCATACGTCACTGGGTGAGAAAACTAATATCTATAATATGCATGAGAAACAGCACAGAGTTAACCTGAGAGACTGTAATTGAAGGGTGAAAGGTGAGTCCAGCCACTGATTTAAAGATTTTATGTGTGTGTGTGTGTGTGGTTGAGGAAGGGTGAGTTTTTTGGGCATCTGAAACTCTGGGCAGCACTAATGAGTATCTCTGGGTCCAGATCTCAATTATCCCACATTTTAAACTGCCAATTCAGCTGCACGGCCAAATGTAATACACTAGAGGGCAGTGTTACAGATTGCCAAAGCACACACACACACACACACACACAATAAATGACATAAAACAAGTCATTGTAGTACACATATCCTATGTGAAAAATGTAAACATTTGGGGAAAAATGTATCTCAGAGCAGCAAAGCAGAAGGAGGAGGAGAGGAGAAGAGAAGACAAGCGAAAAGAAGAAAAGAGAAGAGATGAGAATAGTGGAGAAAAGAAGACATCTGAAGCGGAAAAGAGAAAAAAAGAGAAGAGAAGAGAAAAAAGAAAAGAATGTAAGTGATATGTACAGCAAAACAAGATTCCAGAAGAACAGAAGGAAAGTAAAAGATTAAGAAAAGCCAGAAAAAGAATAAAGGAAAAAAGGAAGAAGAGAAATAAAAAGAAGAGCAACAAAGGTTACAAGAAGCTGGAGATCAGATGAGAAATAAAGGAAGAGGAGGGAGTATCAAGAAGTTACATAAAAACAGAAAAACAGAGAAGAGAAATTAAAGAAAAATAAGTTAGATAAGTACTGTAAAAACAAGTGAAATGAAGAAGAGAAAAAAGATAAAGAGAGAATGAAGAGAAAAGGAAAATGAATTAAAGAAAAGAGAAAAGATGAAATGAGAAATGAAAGGAACAGAAAAAATAAATATTAAGAGAAGTTACATAAAGGCAGAAGAAAAAACAATAATCAAAGAAGAGAAGAGAAGAGAGACGTTATATAAAGGTAAAAGTACGGTAAATACAAGAAGGAAAAAAAGAACGTGATTAATACAAGCTAGATAAAGAGAGAATGAAGGGAAAAGGAAGAAGACAAATAAAAGGAAGAAAAACAACGATTATGAGAAGTTAGATACAGGCAGAAAGAAAAGGAAGAAGAATAAAAGAGAAATGAAGAAGTTGAATAAAGGCAGAAGTAGAGTAAAAACGAAATAATATGAGAAAAATGAATGGAGGAGAGGAATACGGATTACAGACGGAAGAATAGAGAAGAGAAACAAAGATTAAGACAAGCCAGAGAAAGAGAGAATGAAGAGAAACAGAAGAAGAGAAATAAAAGGGAGAGAAACAAAGATAATGAGAATTTAGATACAGGCAGAAAGAGGATATACATAAAGGCAGAAGTAAAGTGAAAATGATAGAAGAGAAAGAGAAAAAGAACGATTAAAAGTTAAGTGCAGTAAATACAAAGAATGGAGGAAGAGAATGAAAGAGCAACTCCTCCGTCTCACACTCTCACTTAGCTCAGAGGTCAGTTGTTACCTCCTTGACAGGATAAATCAGATAACTCATTTTCCACTGGATTAATATGAAATATTAAGTGAGTAAACCACCATCCAAAACACAATATCTCCTGAGTTATAACGGCTGCCTGCTGAGTTATTGAATGTCGTGTACAAATAGCCGGCAGACATCTGGCTCTGATTTGGCCCCGGCTTCTAATAGCCTTCCTCTGAGCTGTCTGAGATGAAAACTCTGAATGCTCGCTCTGCAGATGCAGCAGTCTGCTTCACACACGCCGTCTCCGCTTCTACACTGACCACGGGCCAGTTAGGCAGCAGCACACGGAAACCGGAGTCGTCTCGACTGGTTTTCCTACAGGCCTGAGTTCAGCAGTGTGGTGGTACTGCATCAGCTTGGCATTAATCCAACGCTTCCTAAAGAGTGTGAGACGGTGATGAGAAGGTTCTGTCTTTAAATGAGAGCAACATGGCCATTTGTAATTGGTCATGTATTACAGAAAAGAAGAGAAGAGAAAAGAAGACAAGGGAATAAAAGAGAAAAAAAAAATAAAACAACAAAAGAAGATTAGAAAAGAGAAGACAAGATACACAAAGGCAGAAAAGACCAGAAGAGAAGAGAAGAGAAGAGTGTGAGGTCATGGTGGTTACAGATATGCGGCTCATGGGCCCTTGAATCACGTCGAATTCAGTGGCTTTGTATGGAACGGCAAGCGTACAGTAAAGCATCAAAATTTGAGCACCATGTCAGTCCATGGGGAAAAAAACAGGAAAAAAAAGACGGAACTCACGAACGAGTGCACAAATCAAAAGTGTATAGGCAACTACCCCACACCGCAACAGGCCACACATTTTAGAGTTGGAATGAAGTTTCTAGTTAAAAAAAACTGTGTATGTGTATCGGTCAAAAAAGGTGAGTGGAATAAAAAGATTTATTATGACCAATCTAATGCTGATTATCAATTTTAATAGCTTTTATTTATTGTTAGCCACAATACATGCCGTCCAAATTAGTATTAATTTCGTCAGACGAGACGAGATGAAATGTGTTCGTCAACGACCCTCTTTCCCACGACTAAGACGAGACGATGACGAGACTGCACCAACGTTCTAAAAATACTGACTAAGACTGTGTTAATGTGTCTTATTGTTTACGAGTAAAAACGAGACTAAAATGTTTTGCATGAAATAAAAACGAAACAAAAACTCCCTCCTCGTTTTCGTCTACACAAGAGACCACCAGACCCCCCGTCATGTGTTTGTGCCAGCAGTTCATCTACGTCGTGTTCCTGCGCCTCTCCGGCCGCAAAATTACATGCACCTGCTTGTGCCAGAGGTTATTATTACATTTAATCAATATTTTAGCGGTGTGGAACACAATTCAACTGGAATGATAAACAAAAAGCATCTCTGAAATAAAAAATAAAAAAGACTAAAATGTTTTAATGAAAACTTGACTAAAATACGTAGTCTAGTTTTCGTTTGACTAAAACTAGACTAAAATGTTAAGACTTTTAGTCGACTAAAATATGACTAACAAAAACTGATATGTGAATGACTAGATATGACTAAGACTAATAAGGAACTTTGACACAAGACTAAGACTAAATAAAAAAATGGGCGACAAAATTAACACTAGTCCAAATATCATAAAAAATGTTCTCCTCCGTTTTCAAGCCCATTTGCAAAAATATCTCTCTACACAAGTCAACAGCTGTGTAGAACCACGTCAGCCAATCAGAATCCTGGAAAAAAAGAACAAATTACACCCGGTTACAATGACTTTTACACCCGGTTGCTTCGTGAACAATGCTGAATAGAGCTTCGTATGGACAGATAATGAAGTCGAGTTACTTTAAACCTCAGCAGCTGCAAACAAGCACAAATAGCTTGAATAAGGGAGACGCAGCACACCTGACATCAACGCATTTCTTGTCGCACACTTATGATGCTATGAAACTAAAACCCTGTTTTTCCCCGTCCACACAGTCACTGAAGCTTTCAGAGTTTTCAGAAATATCCACTTTGACCGGAGTTTTCAAAAAAGAGCCTGAAACCTCAGTTTTCGCATGGACGTCAGGCGCAACCGCATAACAATATCAGGTCTAATAAATACCCAGCTACGCATGTACAGGGTTTGACACTGGAATGTGAACTAAGGAAGGGGCACAGACACACTCATCTCTTTTAAAACACTTCTGCAATTCCAACCTGTTAGTTTTTTTAGTGTGATAAAATACATTTTTCAGCGTTTCAGTGAAGGAGGGAACGAGTGAAAGAGACAGAGGCATTTTTTTTAGATTTAATGACTATCTGGAAGTGTGTGCTTGTGCAGCTGTGTGTGTGTGTGTCTACCAGGTGGGAGGCTTGCCTGAGTCTACAGACGTAAAGTGTGTGTGTGTGTGTGCGAGGTCAGCTACGTGAGAGGTCAGTGTTTTCCACACCCCGCAGCCCGCTGTCATTATCAGCTTTCTTTCTTTCTTTTACAGGCAGGTCATGAACTCCTTCTTACTCACTCACGTTCACACACACACACACACACACACACACACACACACACACACACGCACGTCACAAGTTAAGAGTAGAGGGGAAAAGAGAGTAAGACGAAGTTAAAGAGATGTAAACTGAGAATGTTATAAAAGATTATTAAACCCACATACTAGTGCACCTCAAAAATACACAATATTACAAAAAAGGTCATTTGTTTTCATAATACCAGATTTCTGATTTTCATTAATCATCAACGTTAAAATAATAAATGGATCGAAATATTAACTTTTTTTAATACAGCAAGTTTGAGGGTTTACTTTTTAAATTAACGAATGAGGCTTTCCACAATATTCTGATTTCTTGCAGTAGTACAGCCAGTGTGAATGACGATGTGTGGTGTGTTCGTGAACAGAGAGAGTGTGACCTGAATATGCATGCATTACATATGCAAAGACACACACACACTCAATACAGTATCACTTATGTGCATGCTACTGTCTCGGCATATGTACCAAAGTTTAACAAAGATTTTTGGGTCCCTACAAAATATTACAAGTGCTATATGCATTAACTTCAATGTCTCTAAGCTGCACAAAGTTAATTACTACTTTAGACTTTTTAAACTATGCTGTATCAAAGCTCACATCCTTAATTGGTCATCGCTGTACCAAAAGTAAACTTAAACCAACACCTAAAACAATGTATGGTTCTCATTAACCACATTTTTAATGAATGAAATGGTAAAGTGAGACGGAGGTGAAAAGCCAGAAAATAGACAACACTGCAGCAAACGCCTAGCAAACTTCATAAAGCAGTAGGAAAGCCGTCAGTGATACACCATTTAAGTTAAGGGTGAGAATCGAAAAATGGACTCAGAACCGGTTCCAACTGATCAATTCCATCAGAACTGTACACCACCAACATTATCGACTCTTCTTAACCATTCTCTCATTTCCCAGCACGTTTCCCTGAGTTTTGCGTCGCGGTGCATTACGTCACACTCTCCGCGACTCGACCTTCAACCACGAGGAATCATGACGCATAAATCATATGTTTCACGATGTAAACACACACGCTGCGTTTGTTACCACGTACAACTCTCACAGGAAAGTCCAACATTCACTAAAACATTCCAGTTCGGTTAAATCTTCTCATTTATTACAGACAAAACATATATTTCAGCTGATAAATAACAAGAACAACCAGCGTTCTACTCACAGTACAGACATTTACTTGATATTTATTTATTCCCGACGCGCGTCCACGGCGCTACTGTGTCGCGACTCTCATATGGAACGCCCTCAAGGCAAAAATGTACTTCTCTTCCCAAAATGAGTCAAAAATTAGTTATACACCAAAATCAGTCCAAATGCTCAAAAACTGCCAAAACTTCAGTATTTCTTCATTTTTCATTAATCAGAAAATATTTTTCCATTCTAATGTTAGAGAGTAAAATATAAATATAATGTAAATATAATGGGGCAGTCGGTGGCGTAACGGTACGATGTTCGCCCTGTGATCAGAAGCTCGCAGGTTCGAATCCAGGGCTAGTAAAGTTACCACCGAGGTACTCATGAGCAAGGTACCGTCCCCAAGCACTGCTCCCCGGGCGCTTGTTAGCTGCCCACTGCTCCTTCACGGATGTGTTAAGTGCAGAGCTCACATTTCGTTGTGGTGCACTGTGCTGTGTTCACAATCACAAATAATCACTCACAAGTCAATATAAATAAAGAAAACTGCATTATTTCTACTGAAATAATTTTATTCTATATCCAGATGCCTTCCAAATGAATAAAGAAGTGTTTCCACCTGCACTAACCTTATTGTTCTTCATAGTACTAAGCCACAGAATGTCTCTACAGCATAAAAACTGAATATCAATATGAATGTGTTCATGTTCACAGTCTTGTGCAGACATCATTTTGGGAATAATAAAAATGGTTGCTTTGGTGACTGTGTAGAACTACTTTTGTACACTCAAAAAACTACTCATGACTCAATAAGAGAATTGATAAGGAATTGGATTGATAGGAAAAATTGACAATGGCACAGAAATGGATAAAATCTTATCAATTTCCACCCCTAACTTAAGTGCCTTCACTAAGCAAGGTTTTAAAATAGTTAGAAAACCGTCTGATTTTTGCATCATAGATTGGACTGATGGATATTGTATTTGTTTGTTTGAGGGTCTTAAATTCTATTTAAAAATTCTTAATAAAATAAAATTCTGTCAACCAAAAGTAATGAAATCACTCCACTTTTCACCTTTGTTTCTTATTTTCTGATAAATGCAAGGAGTAACGGTCAGGGAGTTGGCCCTGTGATCAGAGGGTTGTCGGTTCATATCCCAGGCCATTAATGGTACCACTTAAGTACTCATGAGCAAGAGCACTGCTCCCCGGCACCAATGTCAGCTGTCCACTTCTCTTTCATGGATGGGTCAAATGCAGAGCTCACATTTATTTGCTGTGCTATGTTCACAATCACAAATAATCATGGTCACGACATCGCTGGCTCGGACAGTATCCCTGGCTATTCAGCTGACACAGTGTAATAAACAAAAAGACGTTTTAACAGTAAACCATCATCATGAGCATCTGGTTTTGTTGGGTAAAAATATCTTTTGGTTAAAGTGAGAACTTTTTGCGAGCTCAGCTGGGAATCTGACATCTCAAACAATAACAATAAATGCTTCTTTTATAAACAGACTTAAGCCATCAGCTAGAGAGGAAATAAAGTAATCCTACGGCTATTTCGGGTAACACTGAGCGTGTGTGAGAAAAGTAAAGACTTAAAATAATTGAGAGAGACACAAGAGGGCAATCTTATTGTGGCTGCGTTCGTGTACACAGCACAGAATGAACACTGTGAACACTGCATACTCAAACACTTCATGTGCCTACATGCACAGCTTTTAATCACACACCACTCAAACACACACGAGCGAAGAGCTGAGAGAAGATGTGAATCATTCTGCTGTTTTAGTGCCTGTCAGCTGTGGAGTGTGTGAGAAAGAGGACAGCTGATGAAATGCGAGTGGAGTAGGCATGTAACGATATATTGTTACATATTGTCACGATTAATCGGGAGACAAAATTTGAGATGATCCTAATCGTGGAAATGTAAAAATGTACAAAGAAATACCTGATAAATTATTATCAGGAAGATCCATTTTAGTTGTGTAATTGCATTGCTTAGACAGCAACACTTGTGAAAGTGAGTGATTTTTTTGTCATTGTGAACACGGCACAGCACAGCACATAGCGCACCACAACGAAATGTGACCTCTGCATTTGACCCATCTGTGAAGGAGCAGTGGGCAGCTAACAAGGGCAGCACCCGGGGAGCAGTGCTTGGGGACGGTACCTTGCTCATAAGTACCTCAGTGGTAACTTTACCGGCCCTGGATTCAAACCTGCGACCTTCTAATCATGGGGCGAACACCCTACCGTTACGCCACCAACTGCCATCTGCCATCCGTTAGCTATCAAATAATGGAAATTGCTAAACTAACATCAAAGAATTGCCTAAACTGATAAAACAAAATATATTTCTAATTATTGCTAGACTACACTAACACTACAATTCTTAACAGTTACCTATGGAAACATAGTAGCTATTTAAGGTATTTCACTTTAATAAAATATTTTAATTAATCATCTACAATTTTACAAACTGCAGTCTTTTCAAATTTTTACAAAGTGGTCATTGATGGTGGTCATTAAGCCTGACTCTCCCCATTGTGATGATCACATCATCATGCTGTCTCTGTCTCTAGGTACCTGGCTTCTAAATGTGTACATTTGTAGTGTATTTATCTTTTACTGGTGTTTCAGCATGAAGACCAGTGGTCATTTTGTAAATGTTTGAGTTTAACCAACTTGCATTGTGCCCTCTTGTCCTTCCAGCCCATGCCATGCTCACAGTTTCATATTCTTTATTTAAAAATTTGTGCTAATATCAAAATTGTGAACGCTTTATAGGAAATCACAACTGAATCATAAGTTGGATTAATCATTATATACACTACCAGTCAAAAGTTTGTACACACCTTCCCATTCAATGTTTTGTCTTTATTTTCATTACTATTTACATTGTAGATTCTCATTAAAGGCATCAAAACTATGAATGAACTGTGTAAGGGCTATTTGACCAAGAAGGAGAGTGATGGAGTGCTGCGCCACATGGCCTGGCCTCCACGGTCACCTGACCAAACCCAATCGAGATGGTTTGGGATGAGATGGGCCACAGAGTGAAGGCAAAAGGGCCAACAAGTGCTCAGCGTCTCTGGGAACTCCTTCAAGACTGTTGGAAAACCATTTCAGGTGACTACCTCATGAAGCTCATCGAGAGAATGCCAAGAGTGTCCAAAGCAGTGATCAAAGCAAAGGGTGGTTATTTTCAAGAATCTAAGATATAAAACATGTTTTAGGTTATTTCACACTTTTTGTTTACTACATAATTCCATATGTGTTCATTCATAGTGCCTTCAGTGAGAATCTACAATGTAAATAGTCATGATAATGAACAAAAAACACTGAATGGGAAGGTGTGTCCAAACTTTTGACTGGTAGTTTATCTACAGTGGATCGAAAAGAAGCCAACTTCCAAATACGTTTGCCTGTATCTGTTAGATTTTCTAAGTAAACATGGTGCCTTGTCACTCTTCAAACAATGAACATTTAATGTGTTACCTAATTATTAGCGAGTGGGTTAAGTCAAAAGCATAGCTAAATATGGATTTAAGGATTTGGTTAGTATTTAGAACAAACAAATCATTGACCTCTCCTGGTTCGGTCTGATCAGAAACGTTGCTGTCCAGGGTCCTGAAACCAATCACAATGCTACAGTCACGTCAAACATCGTTTCATACATTATCACGTTTTACGGTTGGCTCACAGCAGAAGCGACAGAGTTCACAGGGGTAAATACAGACATAAAATCGACTTCAAAAGGTAAAGAAAATTTTACACAAACCAGCTTTTAAAAATATGTAGCAAAACCATTTAGACCCACCATGTCGACATATCGCATAATTCATAGTGCAAGTAGAGCTCTGCAGCTCGTAACTCCTCTACTGCAAAACCGCCCAGAGACGCATTACACGCTAGTTGTTAGAGGAGTGTCTTTCCTCTCCAATCCCCCAAACACTTTAACAGAGCGAGGCCTCCCTCGAACTTCACACTTGCGGCCAAATAAAACACTAAAGTAAGCCCATAAAGCTCATCCTGCCCCTGCGTTCCAGCCGCAAAAGAACCTCCAGCTCCGTCTTTTGCGTTCGGCCTCGTCCCTCTGCTTTTGACGGCTGATGTAATAGCGCAGCAAGCGTGTGTGTGTGTGTGTGTGTGTTTGTGAGTGTGTGTGCTGCTCTGGGCCTTGCAGTCCGTCTTGGGGAGGACAGGCAGAAGACACAGACACAACGTCCCTTTGCCAAGAGTCTATTAACTAATCCCCTGTTTATAAAGTCTACTTCAGTATCTTACAAGACTGATCGGCTAGATAATACACAGGGGTTTTATTTCTAAGCAACTACTTAACAAAACACAGCACAGCCAAGGCCTCGGCCGGCCCGAGAAGTCTTTCTGGGGAAAAGGGCACGCTGGAGGGGATTCAAACAATTATTAAGCTTGTTAGTATCAATAATCATTCATTAGAATTATTAGGATAATTAGTCATAATGTTCATTTGTTATTTACTTAATAACTGTTATAATACTACTGTTTTCAGGTGAAATCTTTGCAAATACAGTAACATACCGTACTCTTTAACATTTTGGGTATCACGTTCGATCCCTCATTACATTGTTCTGATTGTACTTGTGCGTGCTGGCCGGATCCACGTTCTTTTAAGTGAGTGATTATTTGTCATTGTGAACACACCACAGCACAGCACACGGTGCACCACAACCAAATGTGACCTCTGCGTTTGACCCATCTGTGAAGGAGCAGTGGGCAGCTAACAAGGGCAGCGTCTGAGTGCAATGCTTGGGGATGGTACCATCCTTGCTCATGAGTACCTCAGTGGTAACTTCACCAGTCCTGGTATTCGAACCTGCAACCTTCTGATCATGGGGCGAACTCCCTAACCGTTATGCTACCAACTGCCCTTTAGGTACTCAAATATTTTGAAGTATTGCTTCTAAAATACATTTACATTTACACTGTATTTTGTAATTACACTCCCTCCAGGATTTCGCTGGCCTTTTTTTGAGATTCTTGCGGCTTAAAATGCCTGATTTTGCGGCAGCTTTTCTACAAAATTGCTATGAAAGTTGTGGTGTTTTAAGGCGTTTTGTTGCAATAAAATTGCGGGAGTAAATCAAAGTTGTGGAAAGATTTGCGATTATGTCCCCCTTATTATGATTTTTTAACAATTGATTAAAATTGTTAAAAAATCTATTTTTTTTATTAACCATTAATCATTTAGTTATTTTTGAAGGTAAACGTGAGATGTTTTTATCACACGTTTCCTGCGTCTTCTAAATGTAACAAGGAAGTTAATTTACTGACGTATAGTTCAGTGTTTTGCGGGAAATGACAATGATTGGTCAGAAGTTGCAGAAAAGTTAGGGTAATTGGTCAAAATTGCACAGTAGTACTGAATTTGTGGGGATTGGCTGACCTTGCATTCATAGTTGCGATCTCAACATTGCGGAATCCTGGAGGGTCTTATTACAGTGTCATACTGTAAATTTCAAACAGATTACTACAGTAGTTCTACAGTACTAAATACGCAGAAAATGGCTGTCAACTTTGCTGCCAACATTATACAGTACATTTACAGTGGTTTTTTATACAGTGCAGCTGCTAATTTTTATCAATTCTAATCACAACTGACATCTTTTGGTAAAATGTTAAATCCAGAAAGCAATGGGGCATGACTTGAATTCACTCATGTAATTCAGACCTTTGACTAATGCCATTCTAAATCTGCAGCCATTGTCTTTGCAGTGCTCGTTTTATTTTACTTATGAAGGAGGAATATGACAAGGCTTGAGACTCGAGTCGTCATTATGTCGCAGAGACCTTGTTTGGTTACGCAGCGGCAACAATCTTTTTTATAGCGTTGCGGCCTCGACAAGGAGCGGCACGGTAGCTCCTTAGTCAAAACAACCACAAACCACAAACTGCGCTTAAAGAACCAACACATAAAAATCATCTTCATATTCGTTAGAAGAGCTCTCTCTCTCTCTTTCTCTCTCTCTCTCTGCTGTCCTGGCAAATATGAGCTTATGTTTATTTGTTGGTTCTTTATTCCTGTTGATGTTGGTGATTTGTTTTTTGTAGTCTAGGGACTACCGTACCGTTCTTTGCAGGGAAAAAGAGAAAGCAGAAAGAGAGAGAGAGAGAGAGCTGTAGTGTAAAGAGTGGGAGTTGTAATGATTCTTAAGAGCAGTCGACATCGGCAGTACGTCTGAGGAAAGGGGCCAAATTTCCATGATGCAGCGCTGCTTTGGCTTTGAAGGTGTGGGCCAGGAAACACACACTCGCACACGCTCTCTCGTTTTTTCCCCCCTCCCTTCACTCTCTTTTCCCTTTTGGGTACCATTAAGGAGAGTGGGAGGAAAAGGCACAAGCTCTTTTCCATGTGATGAGCACAAATCCTGTTCTAACAGGATCCAGACCTGGGGAAGCTGGTGAGCTCCAGCAGCTGACAGGCTCCATAAACGCTGCTGGTATAGTGGGAAAACGGCAGCAGGTTCTCATCAAACACCAAGCACCCTGCTCCTTCCCTCCCTCCCTCCCTCCAACCATTGCTCTCTCCCTAACCCCCTTTCCCTCTATCTGTCCACCTTGCTCTCACTGGGCCTCATTCGCAACAGGGCACACCACAGTAAAGCGCACAGTGCAACACAACGAAATTTAAACTCTACATTTCACCCCTCCGTGAAGGAGCTGTGGGCATCTAACAAGGGCAGCGTCCAGGGAGCAATGCTGGGGGACGGTACCTTGCTCATCAGTACATCAGTGGATTCGAACCGGGGACCTAACGCTAACTAATCGTAACGGCAGCTGGTAGAGGCTGGTGTTATTGAGCATTTGTTTCATTGGGTTTGGTCTGACTTTTGATGACCATGTTGTGACTCTTTTGTCCCCCAGTATCAAACAAAGACAGGATTACTATATTTCAGCACGATTATGATTTTCAATAATAAATAAATGAATAAATGAATGAAAAATAAATAAATAAAACAGAGACACTAATACTATTATTAACCTGTTAAGCCCTGAGACTGTTTTACAGATTATTGCTCTAAAAAAGATACCCAAAATAAAATGTGTATATCTCAGCAACCACAATGTCTATTTTTATGCTTTTGGTATCATTATAAAGGTATCACTTGTGAGATTACTGTGGAATCAGCAAACATGTTACTGGGTCAGAGTAAAGGAAGATGCAACACAGTCGAACATGAAAAAAAATCATGTTTGCCAAAAAAAACACATACTATCTGCGTAATCTGCGGAGTCTCTGCTTTCATATGATTTACGGTCTGCATGGTTAGCCGTAGTAGTATACATTCTACAGCCGTATTTCTTCCACGTAGACCTACGCAGTGTTATTGTTCTTTGTTTATTTATGTGTTTGGTGTTGGAATTGTGTTATGTTTAGGTGGAATTTGTTGTTTGAGATTTTCACACAAGATTCTATCTGTGATGTTGATGTGCCGCATGCATATGTTTTAAAGCTTTAAATAGTCGGTAAACGTAAACATATGATCGGGCTTAAGCCATTAACTTAAGAAATTTATTCATGTTTTAAAAATGCATTTCATGGTTTCATATTATTATCTCAGACTGATGGGGAACCCACTGTCATTCACTAGGTACGGACTGAAGTTAAAAGTGGAAGTGTCTAATGGACATTCCGCATATGACCCATAGTGTTGATCCTAAATGAAAACTTTGTTCCCACATGATACATATTGCAACATCACTTTATATTGAGGCAGGATCTATATTTTTATTCAAAGACAAGTTTTTTGTGATGAAACTTGTGATTTGCACATCTGCTAGTAACACTCCACAATCCATTTGAGTGTCACGAGATCTACCCAGAGATTAAAACCCAGCTGGGGAATTTATGAGCACACGTAGAACTCAATAAAAGAGAACAGATGGATGGGCTGAAAACGGCTTGACGTGTACATCGGCCCGAGCAATCTGGATCTTATCACAATTTAATCTATTAATTTTTAACATTTTATCTTGATTATGATTAATCAACAATTATTTTGGTTTTGGTTTTTCGCCCTCATAGTTCACTAACTAGGTCTGCACTGTAAATATGCTTAAGTTTGCAAAGTTGGGACATTTTTAAAAATTATACTTTTCAACTATATCTTTGCTGAAACTACGTGAGTGAGTTTTCAGATCAAATTTCTCCATAAGAATGTTTGGTGAATGAGGTTGCAAATATCATCATCTATTAAAGCTGGGGTGGTTTTTTTGAATGAAAAACTGAGGCACTGAGGCTACCGCTGCTGCTACTGTGCTGAGTGGAGCGAGTGTTTCTGTTCTTTGTCACCAGAACCAATCCGAGCTGACCCGGCTGTCAGCGTCCGGAGAAGCGTTTTTGCCCACCGCTCTAACTGCAGCAGGAAGAGAGTCAGGAAAAAAAACAGAGGTTCAAATTCTCCTTTCCTCAGCAGCAATTGCCAGCCATGACACACACACACACGAGCCGCCTGGCAGACGTACGGAGAGGGGCCACACGAGCCAGACAGGGTGCAGACGAAACACAAGCGCGCCGGACGAACCCCCTCCCCAACCACCGCCGCGTGACCCGCTGGAGACCTGCTTCTGGTGCTTAGATCTGCATTGTGTGTGTGTGTGTGTGTGTGTGTGTGTGTGTGTGGGTGGGTACGTTTTTGGGGGTTTGTGAGGACCTGATTGCCCTCTTAAAGACAGGATCATTTGAAGAAGCTGTGGCTTTGTGAGGACATTTTTGTACTGTATGTAAGGAGCAGTATGCGTAAAATGCAATTATGGAAGCATTCCAGCTTTTACTACAAGAGTAAAAATATTTGCTTTTGCTTTGTGACGGAAGTAGAGGTCGACCGATATGGGTTTTTCTAAAGCTGATGCCGATGCCGATATTTAGATGTCAGGGTCAGCCAATGGCCGATATATGCTGCAGGTATTTTTTTGGCCAATAATTAGACATTTCCCCTCTGTTTGTGTAGTAAAATATCACACTAATAATAACAAAGGATACACAAAATTTCTCAACTTAACATTTATTTAACACTGACTAAACATGAATATAAACATAAATAACATAAATAAAACTGTAAATGTCTAAACAATAAATAAATATATAACATTTGAACTTGACTAATAATTTGTAAACAAAACAAAGTTTTCAAGTTACAAGCTAGTTACAAACAGCATGGATCACGTGTACCGCAGCAAAACTGGGCTGTCCGCAGAGATGCCTGAATATCGCCGTACTAAACTCGGATATCGGCCGATGCCGATATCGTAAAAAATGCTAACTATCGGCCCGATACATCGGCTGACCGATATATCGGTCGACCTCTGGACGGAAGCAGTTGAAAACCCCTGGATTATATCATAATTACATTGCTTGGTGATTTTCTGGCTACGGCATAAAAATTCCAGTTAAACAGAACATTCCGGCAGTAACTATGGCCATCCGTTCTGCTTAATGTAGAACAACGGAATGGATCGTGATGCATCGTGATATCGTATCAAATTGAATCGTTGACCTGATAATCGTAATTGTATCGACTCGTAAGACCAGTGCAGGTTCATAACTCTAGCGCTGGTGCCAGTACCTGTTTTAACATTTGTTCACTCCAAAAAAATGGTGCAGATACAAAATTGGCTCCAAACCGTCACCAAACCTTTGCAGGTGTGGAACCAAAGAAGCTGCAATGCCATGAGATGATGTGAGTAGAGTAAACATATTTATGTTAGATCAGGGGTGTCTAGGTCCTGGAGCGCCGGTATCCTGGTGGATTTCAGACTGCAAACTGGACACCTCTGCGTTAGGTAGCCATATGCATTTAATATTAATCTGGATGCAGAAAAAAGTTACAAGTAAGATATATAAATTATTTGTGTCTATATTGATCTCTTTCATCCGTGAGAAGAGACAGATGAGCTGCCTCATTGACGCAGCGTTTGGGGTAGTTGGTAGCATAACAGTTACGTTGTTTGTCCAATGATCGGAAGGTTGCCAGTTCAAATCCCAGACTGGTAAAGGTACCACTGAGGTACTAATGAGCAACGTACCGTCCTCAAGCACTGCTCCCCGCTGTCCAAGTCAGCTGCCCGCCGTATGGGTCAAATGCAGAGGTCATAATCGGTTGTGGTGCACTGTGTTCTGTGCTGTGGTGTGTTCACAACAACAAATAATCACTCACTTTCACATCTGAAAACACAAGACGTATCCTGCCATCGTTGCTTAGTGTTGTAGGTGTGGTGTGTGTGATGTGGCAACAGTGTCATCATCTGAGTCCCCAAATGGGTTCCAGAGGCTACGTTCACACTGCCATGCTGAAGTGACTCAAATTAGATTTTTTGCCATAATATGACACAGATCTGATCTTTTCAGGGCTGTGTGGACACGCAAATCTGATCTTTTCAAATCGGATTTGTGTCACTTTCATATGTGGTATTAAATCTCATACGTATTCGATTCGCGGCCATGCGACCTGAATGTGAACGCTCAGATCGGAATTCATGTGGCTTTTTGCTTATACGTGTGCGCTGACATCATCAGCCTGCACCGGCAGCGTGGGAAGGTAAAAATGGAGGAGAGCTGCGATAACAAAAAAAGCTTTTTTCCTCCTTTTCGACCTGCTCATGTACAGCTGATTCACTGTTTGTCGTCCTCCAGAGCAAAGTGCGATACATGCGTGAGCTACTAACGCCTCCATTATTAATGCCATGAGTCATCCCACAGATATGACGTTTTTTGTTGTTGGTGACGCAGTCGACCCGTGTAAAAACGTATCAGTGTGCGCACACGTGACGTTTCGGACGACCGTTCACATTAGTTAGATACAGGTCACTTGTAGTTATGAATGTGAACCGTCAAGATAGACAAATCCGATCTGAGCAAAAAATCGGAATTGAACGATGTGGCTGGCAGTGTAAACGTAGCCAGAGTCAGTGGAAATGCAGGTCAGATCTTGCCGGTTCCCAACTTCAGCATCAGCATCAGTGCAGTGGAAATGGGTGTATTATGTATACAGAATGTCCCCTGTAGTATCCTGAAGTAAATGTGTGTGTGCGACATTACTGGCTTGGTCAGAAAGAGCTGTGTGTCCATTTTGGTGTTAAGAGAGCCACGGGGGTTCTTTTGGGAGGTGTCGGATTCCTCTGAGACAGTGCAATTCTGCAGTCCTTTAAACACGCTTATCACAGTCTCCAATACTAGCATCTCAGCACGAATACACACCGAGACGCTCTGTATCACATTACGCTTATTACACACAGTGCGAAATCTCAGTGCTGGAAAGAGGATTGAAAACGCGTACTTAAATACAAGCACTGTTACATTGCTAAAGTAATACTCATTCACACATTTATCATCTCAGCTGCTTAAGGGCCTGTGTCCACCGAACGCGGTCAAAACCTCACTTCCAGAGTGCTTTCTCAGCGCTTTTTGTTGCAAAAAAGCTGTCCACTGCTCCTTCACGGTTCGGTCAAGTGCAGAGGTCACATTTGGTTGCATTGCACTGAGTGTGGTGCTGTGATGTGTTCACAATGACAAAATAATCACTCACTGAAATTCAGAAGTTTGACTGGCCTTTCGGTGACCTGTGTTCATATGTGATTGTTGGAGCCTTATCATTTTAGTGAGACCATTTTACTTGACGTCACCAAACAAAAATAAATAAATAAATATAGAACTAAGAAAAGGCGCAAAATATTTACACAATAAATATCAATGGCTAAAACGTAACTAGTACTCTGAGCAGTTTTTGGGCCTGTGTCCACCAAATGCGTTTTTTGCGCAGAGAGCATTCAAAACCTCACTTCGAGAGCGCTTGTTGTTGCTAAGTTATGAAAAAGTGTCATCGGCCACTTCCGTGTTCGTTCCTATTTCATGTACACATTGAAAAATGTTCCTTTGACGCGGGTAGTTTTGTCCACCATAGCACAGCATACGGTGCAACACAACCAAATGTGACCTCTGCATTTGACCCATCCGTGAAGGAGCAGTGGACAGCTTTTTTGCCAGCGCCTGGTGAGCAGTGCTTAGGGACTTTCTCACGAGTACCTCAGTGGTACCTTTACTGGTCCGGGACTTGAACCGGCGACCTTCTGATCATGGCGCGAACTCCATAAATGTTACGCTCCCAACCAACATTAAGTAATAGTAATAAAGTAGATCACTTCCTTTCATTTACACTGAAGCCGCAGTAAAATTACAGACTTAAAAATATACTCGTAAAAATAAACCCAAAAAAACTACTTAATTACAATAACATGAACAGTTGTAATCTGTTACTTCCACCCCTGCTAAATCTCACTCCAACTTCCACACACACTTACACACACACACGGCTCTAACGCAAACTCCATTCACAAGTTTCCATTCACGGACTGATTGTCTGTGCTGGGACAGATATATAAAGTAGTTTTACTGTGGCAAAAGCAGTGAATAAAGGGTCGTTTTTGCAGTGCTATAAAAACACACCATGTCTGAGGTCCACACGCAGAGCCAAATAGTTATGAAGAACCAGACAGCAGTAAAGAGGCGAGCGCACAAAAAGAGGAGACTGTCTGGTAAAGAACACACTGTACTGAGACATAGGAGTCCTATGTCTTTTTGTTTCATTTGGCACTTCTAATATCTTAAGAAATGTCTCAATACCGAATTACACACATAGTACAGATTTTTATGTAAAAATACTCTGGTAAAAGTAGATGTACAGTATAATACCTCAATTACATTGTTAATTGGTTCCAGAACGTGCGACTTCAGTGGAAAAATGACTTTATCCGCTAAAAAAGCTTCCTACCTATACATACCAAAACGTCTTTAATAGCGCCGTTACAGTGCGTATAGCTGCGACGTGTTGGCGCCTTCCTCAGGGTTGGTCCGCGCCGTGTGCCTCCAGTTGGGATTGAGTAGTTCAGATGATGAATGAATGCCTGAATATTCTCAGAGGATAAAATGACAAAGTAGCCCTTAAAAACCATCTACCTACCTGAACATAACACAGTGGTCCAAACTAAAGTTTTGGAGTCCAGCCCCCAACCTCCTTATAATTACAAACGCACTTTCAGTTTACGAGGACACGGACATTCTTCATTATGAAAAGCAACAATACGAACAATTACACAGTTTAAAAACATGTCATGTTGGGGCGGTTGGTGGCGTAACGGTAGAGTGTTCGCCCCGTGATCAGAAGGTTGCAGATTCAAATCCAGGTAAAGTTATCACCGAGGTCCTCAGGGGCAAGGAACCTCTCCAAGCACTACTCCCCGGGTGCTGCCCTTGTTAGCTGCCCACTGCTCCTTCACGGATGGGTCAAATGGGTCACATTTCGTTGTGGTGGACTGTGTGCGGTGCTGTGGTGTGTTCACAAAGACTAATAATCACTCATTTTCATGAATTCATCTTAGACTTTTCCTGAGAACTTTCTCAAGACCAAATTTGAGAAACAAAAAGAAGATATTATTGAATGAGGTCCATTATTACGGTTTGGTCACGAGCTTACCTGCACCCTTTTATTTTTAATAAAACCCTGTTTACTACCGGGTCCTCACGTCCCTGACCATAACATAATCGAAATGGGCTTTTAATAAACAGATGCCCAGTGAATAGTGCCAGCGCATGATGTAGGAGAACTGAGAGAACTGAGAGAATAAGTGCAGCAAGGAAAAAATTTACTGGCATTGACATGACATTTAAAATCTGAGCAGGGCTTTTAAATCCCTCCATTCTTACATTCTTCTTTCTTTTCTGGTTTATATTTAGTCATTTTCATATATTAGTTAATAAAACCCGATCTGAATCAAATCTGGTTTTAATTTTTTTTTACTCTCTCTCCCAGACAGATGTAAAATGTTTTTTTTTTTGCTTTATAAAGGCGGCAAACTCGGTCACCCCGTAGAGTAGCACTAAGACGGCCGCACCAGGCAAAACCTAACTCGCTTTTCCTGGCAATGATGCAGTCTGCTAGTCTCAGTGCTGGTGTGTGTGTGTGTGTGTGTGTGTAGGTATGAGTGTGTGTGTGCGCTCAAGCAGAGAGTTTTCCAGCAGTGTGACACCGTCACGGCTGGCTGTTCAGGGTCAGACTGCTCTCTCTCTCTCTTTGGCTGGCACAGCTATAGACACAGAGACAGACGAGAAGTGACCCAGAGAGAACACACTGTCAGGCAGCCAACCCCCTCTCTCAGACAGCAAAGAGAGAGAGACGGAGAGAGAAGCTGGAACGTTTCTGAAATTTTCTCGCTCAACGAGACTCAGGCCGTCCTGACCTCGACACTGACACGCTCAGGACTTTAAAGACGAATCGCTGTAGGACTCTGCTTCCTCATTACGCTCTTCCGGAAGCATTCTCATCCTCTCTGCTTTTATTAATACTGACGTCCACCATAACATTCTGAACTTCTGCCTAAAGATCGTGAGCAGGTCTGTAGCTACGCAGCCCAGTAAGCAGTGTGGTGGAAGCACATGGTCAAGCTTTAAGCTACACATGATTAAAGATATCTAAGCTACAACCAAGCTCCTGTTTTCATTCATTCATTCATTCATTCATTCATTCTCCTACTCTGCTCCAATGCTACACTGTTCACTGCTGTGCAGCTGCACTCGGCACTTTAAAAACATTGCACCTGTTATGTGTCTTTAGAATAATTTTGTAAACTCAGGTTAAACACCTGTATCCTGTATCCAGAAATAGTTTATTTTATTTTTTATATTTATTTCCCTTTATCTCCTTATTTTAAGTTGGTATTTGTATCTCTATTTTATTTTAGAATTTTTGCCTAAATTGCATGGTCAAAAGAGCGGACGAGGATACATTTCACTGCATGTTGTACCTGTATAATTTGCACGTGACAAATAAAGAATCTTGAATCGTGAAATTGCTAAATCCGAACTTGGGTCGCGGCTGGGACCAGCGCCTATCCCGGGAACTACGGGCACATGGCAGGTGCCAACACACCGCAGGGCACACATACTCACACAGTCACACTCACACAATCACACTCACACCTTATGGGGCCAAATCAGAGTCGCTAATCAACCTATTTTGCATGCTTTTAGACTGTGGGAGGAAACCGGAGCACCCGGAGGAAACCCACGCGAACGCGGGAAGAGCATGCAAACTCCACACAGAAAGGCCCAACGGCCGACCCGGAGATCGAACCCAGGACCTTCTCGCTGTGAGGCGGCAGCGCTACATCTGCCCGTCAGCTCCTGTTTTAATGTGGTAATTAGCTGCACGACAAGTTACAGAGAAAACGCAGTTAACAACGTGCAGTCCTTTATACGACCATGGATTCTTGCTTCCATCTTGTAGCTGCTGAAAGTGCACTGTGATGTAATGAGCGCATGCTGTATGAATTCAACAGCAAACGCCTGCTAGTTGAAAATAACTGTCTTTGTAGAGAAAAATAGTAGTAATAAGTGTGAAAGTGAAAGATGATTTGTCATAGTGAACATACCACACCACAGCACACATGCACCACAACCAAATGTGACCTTTGCATTTGACCCATCCGTGAAGGAGCAGTGGGCAGCTGACATGGGCAGCATCCGGTGAGCAGTGCCTGGGTAGTGGTACCTTGCTTACAAGTACCTCAGTGGCACCTTTACCGGTCCAGTATTCGAACCGGCAACCTTCCGAGCACATGGCGAACGTTACACTACCAACTGCCCCAATGATTCATATATGTGTGTTGTCTGACCTTAAATAAAATTAAACATTTAAATATTACTGGCTCCAGGCATATACCTACTATACCTACAGTTTTGTAAATTATTATTGAATGATTATAGAATATGTATGATATAATAATTTTGTAAATGCACATGCTTTCCCCGTGTTCGCGTGGGTTTTTCCGGTAGGGGCTCTGGTTTCCTCTCACAGTCCAAAAGCGTGTACTATAGGTTAATCTGTAAAGTGTGAGTGAGAGTGTGTTTGTGTGAGTGTGTGTGCCCTGCGGTGTGTTGGCGCCTGCCCAGGGTTGGTCCCTGCCTTGCGCCTTTAGTTCCCGGGATAGGCTCCGGTTCCTTCTGTGTGCCTGGGTGGGATTAAGTGGTTCAGATAATGAATGAATGAATGAATGAATGTAAATGCACCTTTACCGGTCTGTTACCCTAACTGTTACCAACTGCCCAGCTGTGTGGTAATGAGCGTTTTGCCACACTAAATAGCGATAGTATTTTAAAAATCACTGATAAGCCTATATTTCCACAAATCCATTTTATTTTAGCGCTTTATCGGTGAGTAGAGCTTCCTTTCACTCTCATAGCCATATTATGCTAGCCATGAACTTTATAACAGCAGCACATATAAAGTTGGGTGGGCCACAAAATACAAACCACAGACTGCAAAACAAAATGAAACATACAAATGTGTTAACATGTGGTGAAACCTCTCCAACTGATGCTGGTGATGAGGTTTTTCCATACGGCTTCTCTCTCGTAATAGTGTTTCCACTTGAGACGCCGAGTGACAATGAAAAGACACACACACACATACACACACACTCTTACATCTGTACAAACACTTGTATCATCCCTTAGACCACTGGCTTGTTATGACATTAATGATAATTTGAAGGAAAGCAGATGGACCTAATGTGTCATCCCTGTATTGATGCTGTCCATGTAAGGCTACAGTAGTCACAGTAGTCAGGAGACTCTCCCTCCTACACTGGCACACACACATACGCCCACTTACACACACACGTGCGCATCTGTATGAAATTCTGTGTACATACAAGAATGGGGCAGTCGGTAGTGTAACGGTTAGGGCGTTCGCCCCATGACCAGAAGGTCACCCGTCCCCGTCCAAATCCAAGGAATGGTAAAATGGTACTCATGAGCAAGGTACCGTCTCCAAGCACTGCTCCCCGGGGGACTGCCCATTTTAGCTGCCCACTGCTCCTTCATGGATGGGTCAAATGCAGAGGTCACATTTGGTTGTGGTGCACTGTGTGCTGCGGTGTGTTCACAATGACAAAAAATCACTCACTTTCACTTTCACAAAGTACAAATTCCCACACACATACATATGCATTCGATCCATCTGTGAAGGACCGCATGCGGGGAGCAGTGCTTGGAGACGGTACCTTGCTCATGAGTACCACAGTGGTACCTTTACCAGTCTGTGACTTTAACTGACGACCTTTTCATCACGGGGCCAACTCACTAACTGTTACGTTATCAATTGCCACACTATACTCACTGTGAGACAAATAAGAGAACTTTCTACCTTTGCTTAAAACTTTAGTAAATGTTGATCGATTTACAAAATTAGGGGTCCAAGCGCGAAAACCGTAAGTCACACAAAGCTGTCACTTCATATACTTCATATCAATAAGTAGCGTTGAATGAAAAGCGTAAAGGTGGCGCTAAAATGCTACATAAATTTATGCAATCTGATTCCTTTTTTTGAAGCTTATCTCAGGAGCCATAAGTCCGTTTTTGCTTAATTTGGTATAAACAATGAGAAATAAGATAAAGAAGAGGGGAAATATATTCTAACTCCTTATGTCTTGATATGATTAATGTAGGTATGTGGTTTTATCCTATGTCATAAACATCAGCATCAGCACTGTGTGGGTGTGTCTATGATGATCAGCGCTGACCCTTTTGTGCTGCTTTTTCCGACTTTTGCTTCGACCCCTTCGTTGCAACATTATTAGTATATTGCCCACCTAACACTTTAAACATGTAATTACAGTACCTTACAAAACCCAAAATCTTCAACCAAATGTCTGGAGCCCAGCATCATGGACAAGGTGACAGATTAATGTATTCTTTGTTAAAAACATGTCGCTACAGGTAGACCCTGACCCCATCATAACTTGAAAATATAGAGAAACACCCAAAACACAGAAAAAAACGCCTCTAACACCAAGACCACAGTCTCATGAGCTTGTGTGTAGCGAGCAGCATGTGTCTGGTAGGGAAACTGAGTGGACTAATGGAGAAGTGGTGTGGTGCAGCGCTGCATGTTATTACATGTGCAATTAGGCCACGTGTGCAGTAAATCTCCTCTCGCCTTCGCACCACTTCACATGAAGGTTTACTCGATGCCAGCCCATTAAGTGGCTGTTAAAACCTCTCCGGCACGCTCTGTTTTCCATGATAAATCAGCAGCAGGCAGCTGTTTACCGCCCGACTTACTTCACTCTCAACCTGCTAAACCAAAACGGACCCAAAGCGCACTTGGCCCACAGACAAGGGAGAAGCGGAACGAGATCACCCCAAAAATCTGTCTTCCATCCAATGTGCTGTAATGTTTCATATGAAGCATCTAGTGTCACCAAGTTGTATTATTATCACCCAGATCGAGTGGTTACACACTCCAAAAAATCATAACCACTGAGAAAACCAGAACTGCAAATCATGAAATAAAACAAAAAATAACATTCCTGAAGAAATGGGAATGTTCAGGGTTTTTGAGGGTGTGTTACTTACTTTAAAATTAAATGTGACCCTCCACGGCAAAACCAATCACTTGTCGCAAATTCTCAAAATTGAGTTATTATGTTTTCATGAAAGGGCATAAATCAAAATGATACCTATATCGAATGAATCGGTCGATATACGACATATGATATCAACATTCAAAGGAGTCGGGTTTCTCCTGTCACGCCAAGTGAGAAACGGAGAAATCTGCCTTTGAAGTTGACTATCGACGTAGCACTCACAGACGCTTGGTGCGGTCGCGGCTACGTTCGTATTTACGGTAGCCTACGCTGCATTCACAGCCACACGGATAGCCTACCTGCGTTAGGTTAACTGAACTCGGGAGACGAAGATGGATTCCGGAGAAATATCTTCACGCTAGTCAACCAGTGGATTTACCGTAAATATTGAAGTAGAGCGGTCAAAACAGAAACTTTTAACATTCTGCTGGAATTGAATTCCTCACCTCAAGAAAGTCACGTTTTTAGGATGGAAAGGGTAAGTTTTTCAGCCAAATTTATTCCCAACAGTACAGTATAGACCTTCCACTGTTTCAAAACACTAAAAACAAAAAATCCAAAATGTTACCCCACGCAACATAAACGGCCGTTTTTCTCGGAAACCTCCGTTGCGACAAGCGACTGGTTTTGCCGTGGAGAGTCACAAATGTGAAAGTGAGTGATTATTTGTCACTGTGAACATACCACAGCACACGGTGCACCACAACCCATCTGTGAAGGAGCAGTGGACAGCTGACATGGTCAGCACCCGGTGAGCAGTGCTTGGGGACGGTACCTTGCTCATGAGTACCTCAGTGGTCCCTTTACAGGTTCAGGATTCAAACCGCCGATCTTCTGATCACGGAGTGAACACCCTAACCGTTGTGCCATCATCTGCCCCAATGGTTCATGTCTGTGTGCTGTCTGAGCTTAAATAAAATAAAATATATAAATATTACTGGCTCCAAGTCTATACCTACTATACCTACAGTTTTATATATAATATAATAATTATGTAAATATATTTTAGTCATTTTTTAATTATGAGAACTGGTGCTCACATAGTACAATTTCATGAAAACTGACAGGAATGAGCCTTTTTGTATCTGAAAATATAAGGGAAAAGAGGAGCTGGGATATCGACAAGAACAGTAACATCAAAAGTCTCATCAATGAGATAAAAAATTAAATGAATGGTGTTTAAACAAGAAAAACCGTGGAATGATTTAAATGCCCAAAATGTGAAGACAAGGAAGAAGAAGAAATAACCAAGACTTCACAAAATCTAAAATCCTTAACACCTACACACACAATCGACTCTCTGGAGAGCTGCGGAAAAAGGGGGAGGACGGAGGTAATGTTAATATAATAAAGCCACAAACACCAGGCTGGATGTGGAGTTATTTGCTTCCCGAGTCGTGAAGATGCTGACGGCACAACAATTATAGAGGACGGGTGAGCGGAAAACCCCAGTGAGTAGAATGTAGTTCTAGAACCATCCATCACACATCTGTCCCCTGTCTTACCCGGTCTGTCTCACATACACACACATGTGCACACATATGTAATAATGAGTCGAGCTATGTAAGCTGAGGGCTGTCCCTGAACTCCAAGCAGAACCTCAGTTGTGTGAATGGAACTTTGCCAGTCTTATCTTCCTTTCAATACAAAAATAAACACAAATATAAAAATATATTATTAACAGCAAAAATATCTTTTTTATGTATCCAATTTTTTTATCTAAAACTGGGTCTGTTCACAATTTACGTGTAAAGTCTGAAATTTGTAACCAAAATAACTTCTAGGTAACCCCTCCCCCGCCCACACACACATTATTTTTGCACATGAGGACAAAATATGACATACAATCCTCAAAAATCTGACACATTTCAGCTTTTCCCATCTTTTAGGAAACTCTAGTCATCACATTTGCATTGGCTTGAAGATTATAACATCAACACACATGGAAACGAGGGAGGAAAAAATCGCCATCTGTGACATTTAACGGGCGTATTTATTTGCCATCAACCCTCCATCAATCTCTCCCCTGGTTCCTTCTCTAATTTTGTTATAAATGCTTCTACTCAACGCTTTTCTCATTTCTCCACTTTCTCACCACAAGCAGCTTAGCGAGGGAAACAACAGGGAAACAAGCAGAAAAGCGAGTTAATTATGTTTCCCTGAGGAGAAAGAAACACACACACACATCTCCGTCTCACGGTCGTGACGCAGACTGATTTATGACGTTGTGGTGGAGCGAGGGAGCCATTGATCCGGCGCTGACCCGCTCACTGTAGCATTTGCTTTTCATTAGCGGGGTGAAGGCGGTGTGTGAGGCACACACCTGCACACAGGATACTGGAACCACACACCTCCCAACATCGACATCCATCACTGCTGGTTTAGTTTCTCGATCAATACCATGACACTCACTGGAGTACGGACACTCAGAGACATGCTTGTGAAGCCTCGGAATTTAGCCAAAGAAGTAAATTACATCAGAAAAACTATGAACATGTATAGGAATATGTTTTATGCCATTTCATTGCCTGCTTTAATGGGATTTTGTTACCTGCTAGCTTTGGGCAAATCTTTGGAGCCCCTAAAAAAGGACAAGCAAGAAAAAGCAAGCAATAAAATAAACATACGTTTTGTGGGGACACTATAAAGTACTGTGTACTCGCAAGAAAGTACAGCACATTGACAAGAAAGTATTGCGTACTCACAAGCAGTGGTGGTACAGTACAGAAAATGTACTCAAGAACAAGTACGACTTTACTTGAGTAAAAGTAAAAATTCCCATTTGATAAACCTACTCAAGTAAGAGTAAAAAGGTATTGTTATTAAGTAACGGGGTAGTTGGTGGCGTAACAGTTAGGGTGTTCGTCCCGTGATCGGAAGGTCGCAGATTCGAATCTAGGACCGGTAAAGTTACCACTGAGGTGCTCATAAGCAAGGTACCATCCCCAAGCACTTGGGCGCTTGTTAGCTGCCCACTGCTCTTTCATGGATGGGTTAAATGCAGAGGTCACATTTGGTTGTGGTGCACTGTGTGCTTTGCTGTGGTGTGTTCACAATGACAAATAATCACTCACTTTCAAATGACAAAATTACATTTCATTTTGGTATATTTCAAGCACACAAATCGGTGATGAATAACAAAATAACATTTTTCCCATCTTTTTAAAAACAAGTAAATCAGATGCCTTTCAAGTTTTAATCAAACAGTTTATTCTGTTCTTGTCTGCCATACATTTGCAATAATATGTTAACAGTTCAAAGACATTTAACAATTAGTTGTTTTATTTTCTCATTCTACATATAGCTTATCAGAAGACTGTGAGTGCTGTGTGAATAAGAGTAGGTTTATGTGAGTGAATAAATGAGAGTGAAACAGTGAGTGAATGACATTTGGTGTCACAGCTACACACTAACGCTTATTTTAATTCCCTTTGAAACTGCAGTTTTGGGACCTTCCACAGGCTATGATTCCACTCTGTGTGCACCTAGAGACTGGACTTTCAACCCGGAGAATAGACTCGTTGTAATGAAGGCATTATGAAAAATATAATCGAGTAAAAAGTAGATTACTTACTCAAATATTTACTTGAGTAAGGGTAAAATTACAGCTCAGAAAAACGGAATATGGAGAGCACACATTCCTCGAACAAAAACAACTTTTTTTACTCATCTGTGTTACTTGTAATGTGTTACTACCCACCCTGCTCACGAGAAAGTATCATATACTCATGAGCAAGTATCGCGTACCTGTGAGAAAGTATCATGTAGTCACGAGACAGTATTGCATACTCACAAGGAAGTATTTTTTCTCTTTAGAATCTTCATAGAAACCTTAAATTTAAGGTAAAAAAAATACTTGAGTATATTTTTTGACTATCTGCACTTTACTTGAGTATCAGAGATGTAAAGATTATCCAAATCGCTTCATGCCTCTTATCTAAAATCATTTCTTGCCTGCTTTGTGGCAACAATAATACAATGAAATGACATCAAAAAGACTGTAATTTTACGTAAGTGCTTAAGTATTGGTTCACTCATAGATCCAACCAAAATCAGCAAAAATATTCCGTGCATTCCCATAAACAGACAAGGATTCAGTTATTCCCAATTCTTAATTTAAATGTTTATTTTTCACCGAGTGCAGGTGGTGATTTTAACAATGTTGAGAATGTGCAGCAGCGGTTCTTATTATCCTGCACGACCGCTGTTTCTGTGAGAGAGATGGATGAAGAGAACAAAGAGAAGTAGTGTGTATGTGTGTGTCAGCTCATCGTAAGGAAAGGTAGTCAGTAGTGTGAAGACTGAACAGGGAACCTGTTACGCAACGACTTGCTCTCTACTTCAGGACTGAGTCAGAAAATACATACGTTATGCAATCTGTGTTCACAGCAGCAGAAATAGCCAGAAGAAAGCAGAGGTTCTGCATATTAGAGAAGACAAAAGAGCGTGAGATGAAGAAGAGCAGAAGCTACAAGCTACTCATGATTAATAGCACCAAAGCTACAGCCAAACTAATGTTTTATTATAGTAGTTATCTACGCTACAAGCTACAGAGAAAACGTAGATAACTACATCCATGCAGTTTCATGCTATGCTATTAAAGCAAGTGAAGTTTAAAAGATGTGAAATGAGATGTGAAAATCTACATTTTCAACAATGTAACGTCAAATCACAATCAGGTTTCAATGACGTTTTGGAGGTAGATTTTCAGCTTGTATAAGTTACACTCAAAAGATTAAGTTTGCCTTCTAGAGTCCTACATTTGTATCAAGATGACCACAAATTCTTGCTTCCGTCTTGGTCAAGGTGAACATTCTCTGACTCAATCCTGCAGCTGTCAAGAGGGTGCTGTGATGCAAGGAGCGTGTACCGCATTGAAATGCCACTTATGCCATTTCAACACCAACCAGAAAAAGAACATCAGTGTTTGTCAATAAAAAATAATTTGCTCACAAGAAAGTATCGCGAGAAAGTATGAAGTACTCACGAGAAAGTATCGAGTACTCAGGAGAAAGTATCAAGTATTCACAAGAAAGTATCGAGTACTCAGGAGAAAGTATCGAGTACTCAGGAGAAAGTATCGAGTACTCAGGAGAAAGTATCGAGTACTCATGAGAAAGTATTGCTTACTCATGAGAAAATATCAAGTATTTAAGAGAAAGTATCATGTGCTTAGCTACTGGAGAAGTTACTGCATTTTAATCTTGCTACTAATAAGCTACTGAAAAAATTCGAAGGCCATGCCAACAGAGACAGCAAGTAACAACTAATATATTAAACTAAGAAAAAGTCTAAGCAGAAGAACAACAAGAAGATGAAGAAGAAGAGGAAGAGGTAGAAACAGATGGAGAATTGCGTGATGTATTGGATAATTATGGCAATATGGGCCACTTTATGAAGAAGTGGGACATGGTTTGCCTGCCGGCCACAGAAATGGTCAGGAAATGCAGAGTGCCGCCTCTTCCTCCTCCTCCTCCTCTCTCTCTCTTTGCTAATATTACTATTTTACATCAGTGTTGCTGCTGGGCTAAAAGCCAAGCTTTTGTCTCTGTCCCTTTCAAATCAGTGTATCAGAGCCTGCAGCACGCCAGACTCATCCAAAAAGTCCACAAACTCATCCAAAACACACACACACACACACATATGGACCTGCCCAAAAAACAAGCACCACAGTCACCATTACCACACTGCTATTTTAAATTGTTTATTTCACTCTGAAGAAAGGTAATACTATGGAATTCTACTCAATGAAATTTAAAACAATGTAAGAAGTAAAATTTTAGAAATGTAATATAAACAAGAACAAAAACACATAAATTACACTATGTTCATCACATGCACAAATAGAGCCCAGGTGTTGCCCAAGCACCTGCTCTTTTGGGCCTTTAAACTGGTAAATTTTCTTAAAACAGTTTTTGTTTTAAAGTTCGTTTTTCATAATTTTACATTTTAGTTTAAAATCTGGCCCATGACGTCATTGCCTAATTAGAAAACCCAACAATTGGTTTTTAAATGTTAACACATTTCTTTTTTTTTTTTTTTTAATTATGTGGACAATTATGTATGTCAGAAATATTAGTCAAACTTGAGTTAATGTGCAAATATACTAGTCCCTTTTTTGGCTTGAAAATCTGTCCCCAAAATGTCTGTTCTTCTCAGTAATGACCAGGTATCAGTATCAGAAATGAATGCCGTAATTTTATTTTTTAACCAGATGGTTCAAGGCCTTGACATTCCAAAAAATGAAGAGCGCTTCATGATGTTGCGTATCATCCCCCTAAATGTTTGTGCACTGCCTTGACGTTCATATCTGAGGGGTCTCTTTTAATTAACATACTACTGACTGTAACATGATTTCACAACCAGCCACATTCCCAAATTACATTCTTGAGAATTTTGGAAATTAAGTGCAGAAATTAACATTTGCTGACGAGTGGAAGATAACCAGCAGCGAGTCTGCAGGATGCTGACTCAAACCTGGCTCCTTTCATCAATTATCGGAGCGCGAGGAAATAAAACATAAGTGGAAGGGGGGAAGGAATAGAGCATCTCTTCGCCTTCCTTCGCAACGCGGGGAGGGTCCCTCCATATTTCTGTGAGTTTTATTGGTGGAACTGTAAAACAATATGCCCCAGTAGTGCTGACTGGAGCTTTTATTCGCTGAGCTCCACACAGGCAATCCCCACTCCAGCCCCCAAAATAGCAGCACAGCCATTCATCATTCTGGAAAGAGAGCAACGCAGTCCCCGTCCCCTCTTCACCTCCACTTCCATCATCCCCCACAGACTATATTTAGAAAGGACCGGTGAGGAAGACTATGATCTGGGCAGAAGAGCATATTCGCTTTGTGCAACGCGCAATGATCAGCTTTCTTATGACCATATCGTTTGCTGATTTAACAAATTCATTACCACTCTAATCAAATCACAAAAATCAAATATCATTTGACATTTTAAATCCTGAGCTGAGCCAGTCATTTACATGGAAAACATGCTGAATGGAATTTAGATTTTTATAGATTAGAGATGTAAATCACACCACAATATTATATTGGTACCGAGGACAACAACTCAATTTCTGCTGATATAACGAAAGTCTGCTACGACACGAATTCGATTTGATTCAGGAGCCTGCGATTGATATATCATATGCTGATTTAACACAATACCACTGATATCAAATCACAAAACTTCATTCTGGATCGATGATATATGCGCTGGTTGATCATTGTGTCGATGTAAATCGATGTATCATTACACCTCTAGTGGAGATTAAGCCTGAACAGCGTACACCGGAAGGCAATATCATTACGACAGGTGAAGTGAATAACATTGGTTACCTGGTTGCAATGGCCCCTGCCGGTGTGTGGGCTGTTTTAGGCAGCAAGAGGACATTTTGTCCTTGAAGTTGATGCGTTGGAACAATAAAAATTAACTAAAATACCAAAGTCAACTAAAATATCAACTAAATCATTTTATAGCCTCACTTTTTAAAAATAATGTTTTATGCGCATTAAATCAGAGACTCCGTCATCAAGGATCCTTCCTACTAGAGGGAGTCTTTGCTTGCTACTGTGGCCTCAGGCTTGCTTCTTGGGGGTTTGGATCAGTTATATGTAAAGCACGTTGCGACAACAACTGTAGTTAAGAGCGCTATATAAATAAAATTGGACTGAATTGAATTGAATATAAAATGTATAAAAATCTGTTTTTTACATTTAAACCAAAAACCCAAAAAGGCATTTTTTCCAATATTCATTTCCAAAAGCAAACCAAATTACAAGTCGTTTTCTGCCTTTGTTTTTCAATCTCCGATATGCTGCTTTTTTTTTTTATTTTACTACTCATCAGTATGGATAGCTTTGTATTGTTCCTTGGCAGTAACAGACTTGCTGTTTTGCATCTGTGAGTGTCACTTTTGGGTTTCAGCTCCAACATATCAACAAGCCTCTGCTCACACTGACTCTTATTTAGATACTCAGTATGAATGACAATATGGATTACAGTTGGACTTGAAACTTGTTGGAAATGTAAACGAGTTATGGCTATAACAGAGTAGGTTATATATAAGCCATGTTACTGGACAACACCAGAAAAACCTCAACGAGAGAGGCGTGTGTGGGCATGTCTTTCAGAGGTTATGAGGACGCGACTCTCCCCTAAATAATATTCCAGGACCAAAATTAGCATGAATTCTGCATGTAACTATATTATACATACACTTCTTCAGTCAAGTAAGTCAAAGTAAACGTTATTGTCATCTCTGCTACATACTGTACAAGTTTACAGAGAGACGAGACGACGTGACTCCAGCTTTAACAGTGCAAGGATAAAGCACATAGAATAAACAATATATAAATAGAATATAAAATATACACTTTAAACTAGAATTAGAAAGAGAGACAATTAGGATGTGTTACTCAGTCTACAATCATGGTCTTGAAGTTGTCTTTTACACTGAATGTGCATGAGATCAGTAACCTCTAGGGTTAGAGGGTTTTTTAATACTTTATAATCTATGTATATATTATTGCTTACTTTATGTGCCCTATTTGTATTTATTTATTTGGATACTCCATGTGCTTTATTTGTTCTTTATACTGCAGAAACTGGAGCCACATCATCTCGTCTCTCTGTATGAAAGGTTTTTAGGTTCTATGTGAAAAACTAAAGGAGGTAAAATATGTGCTTGTGGTTACGGAGGCTAAGGTTAGGGTTAGTTGTAGTTTACGTTCAGTAATTATGGAAGTACTGCACAAAGATAGCAAGATAAGACTGTGTGTGTGTGTGTATGTACATGCCCCATAGGATCAACAGGATCAAATTAATATAATTTATATTATTTAATATATTAATTTAATTTAATATTTATATAGTTAAGCTTTTAACTTTTAGATCATATTAATAGACTCATCATTTATGACCATTAGTTGGACAGTAGGTGCTGAGGAAATAAACATTCATAATTTAATAATAATAATAATAATAATAATAATAATAATAATAATAATAATAATAATAATAATAATAATAATAATAATAATAAAACAACAACAACAACAACAACAACAATAAAATAATAATAATAATAATAATAATAATAATTCAATTTATATTGCCTCTTTCCCAAGCCCAAGTTCACAAGAGACCACATTAAATTATGAACACACAAAAGGAGACATAAAAATGACCATGAAATAGAAAGATTTTGAGTTCAGATTTAAAATCACAGAGAGAAGAGCTCTTATGGAAAAACTGAGGAAAAGAATTCTAAAGTTTAGGGTCAACATCATAAAAAGATCTAGTAAATCTGCTATGATGAACAGAACAGTAAGTAGAACAATATGTGAAGCCTAAAAACGCTACAACATTTTAATAGCTACTTTAAAAGGATTAATATTTTCACAAATTCCTATATCTATATGACAAATTGAGGGAGAACGTACATTACTAAATCTCTCTATGTCTGAATCATTCTTTCGTATGAAACATGGGCCCAGAATGCCTCAGTATTAAAGAACGCACAGACTCTTGGGCGGGAACACAAGAACGTAAAGCATTCACACAACAGAGACTCAAGTGAAAGACAGAGCGAGAGTGTTGCACGGAAAAAGAAGAAATGACAACCACTTGTCATGACCGTTTCAAATTAAATCAAATTAAAAGCTTGAGGGGAAATAAAAGTCTTTCATGCTTTCCAACAGGCACGGCACAACGCAAACACAGATGAGAGTCGTTGGCAAAAGCGGCTCTGATTTAAGCGAGCCATCTGACTGCTGAATGTGTGTCTGGTGGGAGTTTGGGGTTTTTTGTGTGTCTCTGGGGGAGTTGTTTTTGGATATGGGGGTATGAGAGTGTGGGTGTGGAAGTGGTACTTGATCGCACCGTCTTGATCAAACACATTTTTTCCACTTTAGAGGGTCTTCTTTGAAGCAGAACATTCCGATAAACACACACGCAGAATTATCGGAGGGAAAACATTATTCTGGCTGATTGAGCTCTGATTTAGATCAATATTAGACATGCTGTGGCAATTACTGGTCCCCGGGTCACCACCAAAAGAATGCTTTCCATGTTTACATTAACGTCACACTACGACCGACTCCGCTGGCAGGACGATTACGCAGTAACGCCTGTTTTACATCATCGCACTCTTCTACCAGACCACTATCGCTGTGAAATGCGCATAAATTCCCACTTACACTCACCGCTTACTAGACACAACTACATATTATTTCTGCATCGCCATCACTATGTAGAGCTGGACGTTACGGTCAAAATTTGATCATGTTTGTTTTTCCATATTGATGAAAAGTGAAAGTGAGTGATTACTTGTCATTGTGAACACACCACAGCACCACAACGAAATGTGACGTCTGCATTTGACCCATGCGTGAAGGAGAAGTGGGCAGCTAACATGGGCAGCACCTGGGGAGCGAGCAGTGCTTGGGGACGGTATCTTACTCATGAGTACCTCAGTGGTACCTTTAGTGGTTTGGGATCACGGGGTCAACTCCCAGATCATTACAATACCAAGTGCTCTGACCCAATACCCTACAGTAGCTTACTGTATTTTCAGAACACAGTATTTTTCTGTTTTAACTAATGTTTACATGTTCCTGTGATTGTGTGATTGTTTCTATGAAAATACACTGAGCTGTAAACTATGTTCATATATATATATAATTGATGTCTTTAAAAGAAGTCATTTTTGTTCATTCAACGCTGCAAAATTGAATAAAGCCAAATATTTGCAGTACTGAAAATATTGCTGTAAGTCTCAGTCACGTATTGTGTTATATTATTATAGTATTGTGCTGTAAATATCAAATGCAAAATACTTGCTTTAAAAATACAGAAAACGGCTGCACATTTTATACTGTAAATATACAGTGAAGTTTTGTACAGCGCAGGAAAAGTCGAGTTTTAACAAGGCAAAGGGTGTAAAAAGGCTGGGAAAAGATTAATGAGGAGGACTTTGTTAATTCTGGTCCAGCTGTAGTTTAAAGTGGCCCAGTGGGGGAGCTGTGCACCACGGCAGCTCTCACAACAACTCAGAGATGCAACACACACACACACACACACACACTGTCAGAACGTGCAGTCTCTGGCGCACACACAGTAGTAGACAGAGTAGACATGATAGGAACAAAAGTGTGGCTCCTTTAAAACTGCTTTCACATAAAAAATGCCTAGAAGTTTATTTATTTATTCGTTTACTTTTTATACACTTATTTTTTTATCAGTAACTGAAAACCTGGAAAGAATCCAAACATAATTAACTTAACATTATGACTAATTTCATTGCTTTTAAAATAGCTGCAGACAGAACTGCAGTGTGAAGTGTTTAAATGTGGGCCGCTTTGTTTGCATGTGTTTTTCATCATATTTCATATCTGCATAATTGTCTGTGATGTTCCCGGTAGTAAAAACTAATTCAGCATAATGTAAATCTGTTTTTATAAGCTAGCCATTTTTATACAGCGCCCAAATACTGCCATAAACAGATTGAGCTTGTAAATACGCTGATATCAGCTAGTGTGAGGAGGGAAAGCAACAAAAAAAGTGTAAATTTTTATGCCGAAGGGGAAACATCTCTCTAATAAAGGCATGCGAGTTAATATCCAAACATTCATATTCTCAAAGCTTTTTTTGATTAGAAGAATAAGAAATGCAACACTTCTAACAAAAGGCCATGTTATGAAAATGTAATTATTTCAAATTTACATTTTTACCGGGTTGCACAACACAAACCTTGTACAGAACACATTAAATTGTATTGAATAGAGAGAGGCGCAAAATTATTAACCTCCAAAGCACAAAATCTGCAGCTTATAGCAGTCTGAAACCAAAACTGCTACACCCACTTTATCTGAACAGATCAGTGTTGTTTTTTGACAGACGTAGGTTGGGTTTTATGTGGACTGGTCAGTGCAAAAGACTAAACAAGAGTACGAGAGAGAGAGAGAGGAACAGAGACACCTCTTTCCAAAGCATAGGACAACATAAAAATAAGTGAACGTCATTATTTTAGCCGACCGATGACTGATGCTCGCCTGTTCTCTCCCGTTCATAGTTGAAGCGTATTGCTTCCCATTTTCCCACAAACGGAACTGAAGGAAAATGAAGAGACGCTTCACCATCAAGAGTCCATTCAGTGTAGTCTCAGCCTGAGGCAGGGCCTAAAGAGATTAGCGTCAGTGACGAGACTCCCCCGCTACTTTCCCTGATTCAGGGTTTTCAGCAGGCGGCTGCTAAGCCAATTAGCTATAATGGCAGCCGCTCAGTGTCGAGCGGTGCCCTGCGGAAGAGCGGTGCCCAACGACGATGCCAGCTCCGACAGCAGTGGGATCCAGTAACGATTACTTAGAGACCTAAATGCTTTCCACCTTTTTATTGGAACCACCATTAAAATTTCTCAGCAATACGAGATGTTAGCTCTTCCACTGGATCTGTTCAACACCAGTCATCCTTCACATCCCATGTGCATGAGTGAACTAGCATAATGGTGAGGATGTTGATCCCCGTGATCGGAAGGTTGCCGGTTCGAATCTCAGACTGATAAAGGTACCACTGAGGTACTAATGAGCAAGGTACCGTCCCCAAGCACTTTTCTCTGGGTGCTGCCCATGTCAGCTGTCCACTGCTCCTTCACAGAGTTCATATTTGGTTGTGGTGCATTGTGTGCTGTGCTGTGGTGTGGTGTGTCTACAAAGACAAGTAATCACTTTCACTTTTCACCTTCCTTGGACCACTTTGTTCCTGAACACCGGAGAGCAGGAATATCACACAAAAGCTGCTGCAGATATGTGACCCTCCACGGCAAAACCAGTCGCTTGTCGCAAATTTGTTTTCATGAAAGGGCATAAATCAACCTTCAAAACGATACCTATATCGAATGAATGGGACGACATATGACCGAGATATCAACATTCAAAGGAGTCGGGTTTCTCCTGTCACGCCAAGTGAGAAACGGAGAAATCTGCCTTTGAAGTTGACTATCGCCGTAGCACTCACAGACGCTTGGTGCGGTCGCGGCTACGTTTGCATTTACGGTAGCCTACGCTGCATTCACAGCCACACGGATAGCCTACCTGCGTTAGGTTAACTGAACTCGGGAGACGAAGATGGATTCCGGAGAAATATCTTCACGCTAGTCAACCAGTGGATTTACCGTAAATATTGAAGTAGAGCGGTCAAAACAGAAACTTTTAACATTCTGCTGGAATTGAATTCCTCACCTCAAAAAAGTCATGTTTTTAGGATGAAAAGGGTAAGTTTTTCAGGGAAATTTATTCACAATAATACAGTATAGACCTTCCACTGTTTCAAAACAGTAAAAACAAAAAATCCAAAATTTTACCCCATGCAACATAAACGGCCGTTTTTCTCGGAAACCTCCGTTGCGACAAGTGACTGGTTTTGCCGTGGAGAGTCACATATGGAAAGGCTCTGACCAAGTTGTCTAGCCATCATGACAATTTGGTCCTTGTTGAAGTGACTCAAATCCTCACGCTGTGACCCATGTTTCCAACGCATCAAAGAAATAATATTGTCTTTGAAGTTGACAAGTTGACTTGCTTCCTCATATATCTCACTGACCAGGCGCCACTGTAGCAAGGTAATCAGTGTAATTCAATTCACCTGCCATAATGTAGCGTACTGTAATTGTTGTACATGGTGCATCTATAATCTTCTATGGTGTGTAATCACACATTGCTACCCACTGATACATCAATTTAACGATAAATGAATCCGTGGGCGGCACGGTGGTGCAGTGGTTAGCGCTGCTGCCTCACAGCGAGAAGGTGCTGAGTTCGATCCTCAGGTCGGCCGTAGGGACTTTCCGTGTGGAGTTTGCATGCTCTCCCCGTGTTTGTGTGGGTTTCTGCCGAGGGCTCCGGTTTCCTCCCACAGTCAAAAAACATGCATTGTTGGTTAATTGACCACTCTAAATTGGCCCTGTAATGTGTGAGTGAGAGAGTGTAATTGTGTGAGTGTGCTGGCGCCTGCCCAGTGTTGGTCGCAGGCTAGGCTCCAGTCCCCCAACGAATGAACAAATGAATAATACTGTAACGTCCCTTGCACAGAAAGTGAGGCTAATTTTTATGAACTAGAGGCCAGTTTTTATTAAAAGAAAAGATTAATTTAAATGTCTGGTTGAGCTCACGAATAAAAATGTCAAACGATTTAAAAGTTTACTCAATTTTAGTAACATGAATGGAAGTGATTGTGTTAATTTGGGTCTTTATTTCCAGAAGCGTCTTGCAAAAATTCTTTCAAAACCAGTGGAGGCAGCTTGTGAATCAAACGAATCCGAATGGGGTGCAAAAACAGAATCCAGAAATATGAAACAATGGTCAATACTCAGGAAAGCGGAACAGGAATACCCTCAGTATGCCGTCCAGGACAAAGCAGAAGTCGCAAAGAAACATCTAAAATGCTCTTCAAAGACAGACGGTCAATGATGTTGCAGGTTAATACTGATCTGGTAATTAGAGGTTGTTGTGAAAACCTGGAGCACGAGTCTGGATCAGGTAGTCCATCTGGAGAGGGGATTCCCTTCTGGATTCAGGGTGATAACCTACAGACCTGAACTCGCTTCCGTGCCAGATCCAGCACAGCTGAGACTGGAGCATCATTAGGCCGAGAACGAGAACTCTCCACAGACGCGGTAAGGAAAGGCTTCGGCGATTTTTAATTTATGTCCAGCTCTATAAATAAGCAGCTGGTGAAGAAGAGATGTTCCAATGCAAAGTGCTGAGCGCACACCTTTTCCTCCTCATCTCCCAAACCTATGGCATATGGAGAACCACTAACTCTCTCTCTTGACAGTCTCTCTCTCTCTCTCTCCACTCTACTCCATCATTTCTCCTCTATCTTCTACAACTTAATGGCCTCGCTGTGAGAATGCAGTGAAAATCTTTGAATGAAGGATAAAATATCAAGATTGTTGAGATTGTTCTTAAAATCCCCTTACACAGTTTCCACAAATATTCTGACATTTACCAATGTTTTCTTATGTGAGATTTGTTCTTATGTAAGAAGAGAATCTACAAATGGTGGAGAGCACTCATGCATATTTCATTGCATAAGAGTGCTTGTGCAAAACATAAAGTTGTTGTGTTTTATTCAATTCTACAGTAGTATAATAATTTGTTATTTAATTGTTAAATGAAATATTATTAAGAACACATTTAAGAAACATTTTAATGGTTTCATGTTAAGAAACTTCTGAATGACAGCCAAAGTCTGCTTAATTTAAGGTGAAATCATGACACTACATTGGCAGATAAGTTAGCTTTTCTCAAATGTTTTGCTGTTTTTTTCTGGCAAAAACAGCAAGATAATTAAACTTAATTAAAATGCATAGTAAGGTTAAGTTTACAAAATAGCTTGAATATGCAAGATCAACAAAATAAATTGAAGTAACAGAAAACCAACCTTCTGTACGTTTTATAACTATTTTTCAAGCAGGTATTTAATATCAAACTCCCAAAAATCACTACGCCCTTCAGTCATCCTGATAAAAGCTAATACAAATGCAAGACAGGAAAATGGCAGATGAATTGAGCTTTTATGAAATACTCATTCCCAGTTCTTCCGAGTAGGTACATGTGCAGGGAGTATATTAAAGCAACAGTATTCATAAGCTTGATTAAATTTGAAAGACCTAATTTGCACATCTGTAATTTTCACTGAGACGCCGTAGGTCTGAAAAATGGATTCTTACATCAGTTAGAATAACACTTAGTTGGAGCTAATGTAGGCTTAAAGCATACTGAAGCTGTCTTTTGAGCACTGACAGGAGCCAAAGAAAGCAAGTGGAAAAAGAGTCCAACGCTGGAACTTCTGAGAGTTTTTTTAAGTGCACAGAGTGTGCAGATATATTTTCCATCCATTAGTTGAGTGTTGGGTCCTGACACTCATATACACCGAGACACTCGTGCACTCTCGCAAACCCTCGCATGGAAACGCAAAACACATACAAACGCCCAGAAAGAGAGAGAGAGAAGGCCGTGAGAAAATGTGTTGTTAAAGCTGCAAATGGTATAAATATATTATAGTTTTCAATAGTCGTAAAAATGAGCATGAATCTACTTTGTTGAAAGTCCACACGAATTGGTGTGCACAAACCAACCACCTACGCCTACACCAGCCCTGCCTCACGAACAGCCAACCATACAGCTTTATAATGCCGCGTGACGGAGTGACACGAGAAACAGCCAATCAGTTAATGGGTGTGTAGGGTTCGGTTGTCGCCTCCACAGGTGACAACAGAAATAGCGCGGCGAGAGAACTGGGCCAGACTGTGAAGAGATTGTTGTAAAGGGGCACGCTTCTGGGAGACTGTCCCATGTTATTAAGAAATGGAAGTCGCTCAGAAAAGCATCAGCTAAATGCCATAAACGTTAATTTTCGGAGTGTAAGGAATCCGGATTTGTTACATTTATTTTCAGTAGCCGTGGGTGACAATGACTACAAAAGTATACGTCGACCTAGAAACTTAGAAGGCATAAGAAATCTGTGCAACAGAACGTAGTTTCAGTTACATGGAAATCGCCAGAAAATCACAACACTGCTGAGTTCAGTTAAATAAATAAGACAAGCGCGTTCTCGCCCTGCCACATAAACAGCCAATCGTGTATTTTGATAATGGCGCGTGACACGCAAACAGCCAATTAGTAAACAGGTGTAGGATTTATTTGCATAATGGACAAGTGGCAACAGAAACTGTGTGAGGCGACGACAAAAAAGGTATGATCGATTTCTGAACATCATTTTGCGTAATATGTACGACCAACTTATTTTGTCAATTTGGCACCGAGCTGAATAAAATACCTACGGTTTTATATTGTCCCATGATGTTGGGTGAAATGTCGGGAAAAATAATCTTCGACTGTAATTAAATTACAGACACAGCAACAAAGGCACTGATAATGTGTAAAAGCGTAAATAACTTACTGTCAACAATGTGCTGAATTTAATATTCAATACATTTAATACATATATTATCATCATGTACAAATGTATGTCCACTGTATATCGTAGGGTATAAACTATACTGTACTCGGTATGTGCTGATGTCTCTGAGTATTATTATTATTATTATTATCATTATTATTATTTTAGCTAATGGTATGCACACCCCTATCACTTCTTGTCCTGTATAGCACTGTCCATATGTCTGTCATTTCGTCTCTCTGTATATTGTGTACGGTGAGATGTTTTGAGAACCATTACATGTCCCGGACTAAAAACACTTTTTAAATACTTCACTTCCACAACTTTATTTGGATTGTAGTAAATTTGTAAATGGAGATAGAACCATGTACAGTTCACGTTAGACTTTTGGACTGCGTTAGAGAGGTGGCAGCACAGAGAGCAGAGGCCGGTGGTGAGTTGCCGTGTGTGTGTATACACAGGGCTGAGAGAGAGAGTTCAGGTTTGTTTGACTGTGTGAAGGCTACAGGCTGTTGTTGTACTGAGAGACACATGAACTACGTAATGGAATCTCTGCAGCCCCATGTCTGGCTCTCACACTGCTGTCCCATCCATCCTCAGACAAGCGTCTGGACGTCTGGACACAATCACACTCCTCCACACAGGTCCCGGCCTCCCCACACACTCACACAGGAGCTGAGACGACACACAGCCCGTCACCGAACATAGATGGGTCATGTGAGTGCGCAAAGACACATACAAACACTGTTATCTAACACTGGTTTTTCCCCAATTTACTTGTGCAGTACTGCGGCTAAATGGTGCTACGCCCACCCCTATAAATAACCTCATATATACATCATATAACCACACTAACCAACAGGAAATAGTTTAACGCTTTTAGTTTTTCCAAATAAAAACGATATTTTTCTCAACAAGTACCGGCAAAGTGTTCTCACACTCAAAAATAATGCTTTTTGGAAACGTACAAACACTAAAATACACAAACAAACAGACAAACAAACACACACACACCAAATCTGAATATACGTTGCACAGAGTGTTGTAAATACTTCATAAATCTATGAGAAATTAACATATATACTATGTTTTTATATGCATACTTTCACTGACTCCTGGTTAGAAAGAGGAAAGAAAAAACCATGCCACCACTAGAAGTGTTCCCGGACCCCAAAAGGAAAGAGGTTTGGATCTTTAAACACACTTATCCTTCACTGTCAGGCTGGTAATTCTCCATAAGGACAGAAAAGCCTTCAGTTTGACAAGATAGCTCTGAGGAGCAGGGCAAAAAGAGAGCGCTTGAAATCGTCAAGATGCTGCACACTGCTACTGCTTAAAACACTAGGAAGAAACGAGTCGTACAGCTAGAGCAGTGCAATTAATCAAATTACAATCATGATTACGATTATGACTTTCCACGATTATGGAAATAAACAGTACTTAAGAAACAAAAAAAATTATTTTATTTTATACCACAACCAAATGTGACCTCTGCATTTGATCGCTGAAGGAGCAGTTATTTTTGCAGCGCCTGAGGAGCAGCACTTGGGGACGGTACCTTGCTCATGAGTACCTTTACCAGCCTGGGACTTGAACTGGCAATCTTCTGATCACAGTGCCTACTCCCTAATCGTTACACTACCAACTGTTTCAGCTGAATATGTTTCAAATCTTTGTCTACACAGCAAGATAACATGGCCATTAATGAAGGAATTCATTAAAGCTTAATCACTAAGTGGTCTATGCCTTAACAATATCTCAACAAAACAATCTGGGTATGAAATTTCATAAATAAAAGTGGTAAATAATCATGATAAACAATCTTGGTAAATGATCCTAAAATAATTGTGATTTTTCTTATAATCAAGCAGCATTACTTAGAGCCATCAACCGCAGTGAGATCACTAACGTATCTTAATAATCTATAAATCAGTAAAAGCACACACTAGGGATAGATCAAAGCCAAGACATAAACTTGAGGGGCACTGATCATCAACTTCTCATAAATCCATTAATCAACAATGACAACATTATTTTTCATATTGTCTTTATTCACAACCCCTTGCTAGATTAGCTTCATTTATGGATGCTAGATTGATTAATAAAATCTGGTTGTTTACTGCAAACCCCCTATTAGCTGAGCACTGGTGCACCTCAGATGTATTTTCCTCCATTTAGAAGCATTCAGTCTTTACTGTAACAATCTGTCAGTGTATCCTCCGAGAGCAGAATGCTGAGAGAGAGTGTGAGAAAAAGGATGAGAGGGACTCAGGTGTGAGAACCTGTACTATATCATTATCATGTGAGGGCTGAACCTGTGTGCCACTCTGTCAAATCTCGAAAATGGATAAAAGAAAAGATCTATTGCTATACATATTCTGTTCTGTTTCTGTTAATGAGGTGATGACACTGAGACGAGGAGGAAAAGAAGCAACTTAGGGTCTGTTTACATGTACGCGGATATTTTTATATGTTCGGGCCTTTCCTTTACACGTAAACAGAGTTTAAGCCACCTCAAATGCATATTTTTAAAAACACCCTCCAAAGTGTTGCTTTTTTAAATCGCTGGATTCTGTGGATACATGTAAAGGCCCAAAAGAATAAAAATAGTCATTTATAAAAATATCTGCATACATGTAAACAAGCCCTAAAACATCACTTGAGTTTTTAGTCCTGAGCTCAAGCAACCAGTCCTCTCCTTTAATAAAAATAGACGCCCTGTTAAATATAAGGCAATGTTACAAGGTATGTATGATGTCTGAAAATGTCAATGATGTCTGAAAATGTCAATTTCGAATTGATGCTATGAGTTTGTTGATCGATGAATCGATGTATCACTATAGATTGATGTATTGTTACACCCCTACATGCAATCGGTTTATGCTGCTACTCTGTGCATGCAGTATCAGCTCTACCACATCATCATCATTAGCTGCGTCTTTGCGATTGGTAGGTCCTTAGTTGAAGTTCTGGACTGGTAAAAGTACTACTGAGGTACTTATTAACAAGGTACCATACCCAAGCACTGCTCCGCGGCACTGCCAAAAAGCTGCCCACTGCTCTTTGGCTCCACAGATGGGTCACATTTGGTTGTGGTGAACTGTGTGCTGTACTGTTCTGTGGTGCGTTCACAATGACAAATAATCACTCACATGAAGTGAACTTGATTGTCATTTAGACAATATAACAAGGAGTTGTTTACAGCTTAACGAAATTATTTTTCTCAAAGCTCAGAGTTTGCTAGATTGAGGTAGTTATGCTCCCGTTAGTGGTATGCTGAGCTGTGACTGACTTCTTGTAATCACACGGTTTATCTTGTTTAAGAGTAAAGTGCTTTCAATATACAGAAACACTAAAACTAAAAATTAAAAATGTCGCCGTAAGTGAGTGGAGGCCACCATCTCATGGCATCCATCCACTCTGTATGTCGTCTTGGGTGTGGTAATATTTTTCCATCAGCGCTATGTGCTGTTCGGTGGTCTCCTCCTATGTAATGTCCATCTTGAAGTGGCCTAGACCTCGTAGCTGACTGGCTAACCGGAGGTTCCAACACAAAGCAGAAGAAAAAGACAAATAAAATGGGCGGGGCGCAATAAGGTGAATATGTATACAGACAATATGTGCGTTTCCAGGAGTTCTGGACCTGTTCTGAAAGGTCAGCATGTTGTGTGTTGTTGGAAGCAGTGGATGGAGGACGTGCGTTTCTTGAGATCATGAGGTTTATTGTTTTTGGGAGGTTTTTTGTCCGAGACCTCATGACAAGTTTCGTGTCTTGGCAATACATCATTCTCATTATGAGCAAATGTGTCAGATTTGACTTTAATCGTAGACTGTCACAAGTCAAAAAAATAGCGGAGGGTCTACTCCACCCTTAGCAAAAAGTAGTATACTTGAAGTTCATTTTATTAAGTATGCTTATAAGTATAAGTATAGCAAGTATACTACAGACCATGTACCTTGTAGTGTACTAGAGAGTATACTAATTTAACACTTCTTCGGACTAAATTGGAACTTTTTAAGTTTATAAAAGTATACTTTAAGTATACTTTATAAGGTCATTTTAAGATTACAAAAGTATACTTTTAGACTTTAGTTGACTTTTCTTTATACTTATCAGTATAAGTCAAGTATATTTCACTATACTATTCTTAAGCATATAAAATATAGTATATAAAAAGTAAACTTCAAGTATACTGCCTAAGTTTTAGTCTATAATAAGTATACTCGCAGTACACTTGAATAAACTACTTTTTGCTAAGGACTGTCACGGAGGAGTTGGTGATTATAAGTCTTCTGAACTGCTTAAACCCAACTGGGGTCACAGGGGGACCACAGGGTATCCCGAGAACTTACAGGCACAAGGCAGTGAACATCACTGGGCAAGCGCCAACACACCGCGGGGCACACACACTCACACCTTACCAATTAACCTATATTGCATGTTTTTGGACTGTGGGAGGAAACCAGAGGACACGGCAGAAACCCAAAGAAACACAGGGAAGGCAATGCAAATTCCACACATAAAGGGTGTGGAGTTTTGCACCCGGGGCTTCTCGCTGTGAGGCGGCAGCACTAACCACTGCACCACCGTGCCGCCCTACATTTTTGAGGTCTTCTTTCAAATGAAAACTGAATTTAGAAAATCAGGCTGTTCTCTCTCACTTTCTCCATCCTTCTCTCTCTCTCTCCCTCTGTAAGAGCGATAAGGGCGCAGACGGTGCAGACGTTTGTCTTTTTTCTTCCCTAGAAACCGCTGAGTTGCGCCAGTTAATTATTTAATTAGTCTAAACATCACTTGCAGCAGAGCCTCTCTCATATAATTGACTTTCCGGATTGATCCATCAGCAGTTTGTATTAAGCATGACTGTATATCTGCACGCACTGGACACCGTCGATGTGAGAACTTCCCTACGTCCTTCAACTTTTACTAAAAATCTATACCTGTCGTTTTCTTTTCAAGCTCTTTTCTCCAGGCATGACTCAGACCCCTGACTGTTTAGTTTGGCATACCGCAAAGGTGAAATCTGTATAAAAATAGAGCATCACAGCTGTTCTAGATCACTGACAACTAGCAAAAGGTTTTTCCTTTATTTTTATTCTGAATCTAAATAAGAAATTTTTTTTTTTAATTTCTGTTCAGTCCAGACATGTGACCCAAAGCTGCAACCCAAATAACAATGACAGATTTTTACTATTTCACTAAGCACTTTACTAGACTCAGTGCAGACACTGCTCGCTCTTTTGTCTTTTGTTATTAAAATATAAACTCTATCTCAGCATTTAACAATAATTCATCACATTCAGACAAAGAAATTTTTGAGATTTTAACTTCTAAGCTGCTAGTTGTCGCAGCTTTGTTCTGTATGTTGACAATCAAGAGTATTCTAAATTATTGGTGACTTAAACACAAACATGGGTTAATGATTAAAAGTAAATATTAGCTAGCGGACTGTAATTGATGCGTACATTCCTAAACTCAGTCCAAGACATCATCAGAACTGTTACAGATACATTTCATTTTCAGATCACTCTGATTTGGAGGCTGCAGTCAAACTAACATTACAGTGCTAATTCGGCTCTTTTGTATTCTCATTTTTCTCCAGAAAGTATCTGTAAGAGTACAGTAAGTACTAACCCAATAAGAAGCTCTGCCAATGTTCTAGATCACCAACAAGTAGCAAATATAATTTCACATCTGCATTTATGGCATTTAGCAGACACTTTTATCCAGAGTGACTCACATTTCCTAATTTCAGAGACAGTTTCCCTGGAGCAACTTTGGCTTTAAGGATTCGCACCCACAACCTCTTGGTGCAGAGGCGAGTGTCCTTACCACTAGACCACCAACACTGCTATTATCAATATTATGAATATGAATAGTTGAAGACTCATTTTTTGTCTTTTGCTGTTTTCAGGGTAGAAGCGTGACCCAAAGCCCCGACCTGGATCCTGCTGCTGGCTATAATTCCATTTTCTTTTTCCTAATTCTATTTTTTCAGTCTTTACTAACTCTAGACACCAGGTAGGAGAAAGGAGTTGGTGTCTCTTTTCTCTTATTTTCTTAACCGCTGGAAAAGGGAAAGTCTTGATTTTTATTTATAATTTTTACATTTTTATTTACAATGCCCCCGAGTTACGATGGTTCGACTTTCAATCTTACAATGACGATAGCAATACAACAATTGTAAAAAATATTTTACGTTGCGCACAGCAAGCAAACCTAACAGCGTATGAGGCATGATACCTTTGGAGATGCCTCACTCTCACTAGCAAGAGCGCATATTTGTTCTGTGTTTTTGGCGTTTGACAGCCCAATTTTAGTGACAAAAGCACGTCTCCTAAACCCCAATTATGTCTCCGGCTGGTAGCCACGTCTCAACATAAAGTACTGACTTTTGATAAGTCATTTATCCATTCATTCATTAATTTGTGCTGTTTCAGGGCAGAAATGTCACCTAGACACGAATCCTGCAACCAGCTGAAAGTGAAAGTGAGTGTCATCGTGAACACATCACAGCTCACAGCGCATCCTCTGTATTTGACGCATCCGTGAAGGAGCACTGAGCAAGGGCAGCACCCGGGGAGCAGTGCTTGGGGGTGACACCTTGCTCATGAGCACCTCAGTGGTAACTTTACCGGCCCTGGATTCGAACCTGCGACCTTCTGATCACGGGGCCAACACCTTACCGCTACGCCACTAAATGCCCACCAACTACGACTTCTGGCATTACTTTTTTTGGTCTTATTAACACCAGGCACCAGGTAGTGGAAAGAGGAGTTTGAAAATATTCTCATCTACAAAAGTAGAAGAGGGAAAGTCATGATTTGTATTTTTATTTTTTATTATCATTTGTGACCCTCCACGGCAAAACCAGTCGCTTGGCGCAACGGAGGTTTCCAAGAAAAACGAGCGTTTATGTTGCGTGGAGTAAAATTTGGGATTTTTTGTTTTTAGTGTTTTGAAACAGTGGAAGGTCTATACTGTACTGTTGTGAATAAATTTGGCTGAAAAACTTACCCTTTCCATCCTAAAAACGTGACTTTCTTGAGGTGAGGAATTCAATTCCAGCAGAATGTTAAAAGTTTCTGTTTTGACCGCTCTACTCCAATATTTACGGTAAATCCACTGGTTGACTAGCGTGAAGATATTTCTCCAGAATCCATCTTCGTCTCCCAAGTTCAGTTAACCTAACGCAGGTAGGCTATCCGTGTGGCTGTGAATGCAGCGTAGGCTACCGTAAATACAAACGTAGCCGCGACCGCACCAAGCGTCTGTGAGTGCTACGGCGATAGTCAACTTCACAGGCTGATTTCTCCATTTCTCACTTGGCGTGACAGGAGAAACCCGACTCCTTTGAATGTTGATATCTCAGTCATATGTCGTCTGATTCATTCCATATAGGTATCGTTTTGAAGCTTGATTTATGCCCTTTCATGAAAACATAATAACTCAAATTCGAAAATTTGCGACATGCGACTGGTTTTGCCGTGGAGGGTCACATTTTTGCTCTTATCAAGGCAGAAACATGATCAAAAGCCCTGACCTGAATCCTGCAACCAACTACAACCCCGCCTGCCTTTTTAACATTATCTTTTGCTTTATTAACACCAGGCACCAGCAGGTAGGTGACCCGGCACAACCCCTGACCCTCCTGCATTCATTTTCTCTCTCTCCCTCTCTCTCCCTCTCTCTCTCTCTCGCAGGCACACACGGCTCGCCTAAACCCTTCCCACACCTGCCGCATCTGGAACGGATTCCGCCGCCCCGCTGCTATTCTATTATCCAGCCCAGCAGCAGCGGCCTCACACACTCACACTCACACACATGCTTTAACGGGCAGCACGCGCCCACCCCGAGCTCTCGTTAAGCAAACAGCAGTCCGCTTTATGTGCCCGTTTAGCAGCCCAAGGAGGCTGTGAAACGGCCGATAAAACGCCCATCAGAAACCCGAGTGGGTTTTGGGGGTGAGCAGCGGGTCAGCCAGCTTCGGGCCAGGTGCGAGGAGTCGGAGGTGAAAGGGTCGGGGGCAGGACAAAGCTACAGTGGCTGAGAAAGCCCAAGTTTAAAAAACTGCTGCAAAAAATGCAAGTCTAATAAAAAATTGCACTGCAAAACCACAAAGTACATTATTCAAAGTTGTGATGCACATGCAAACAAACTGCAATTTCGAAAACAAAAGCACTGCACATTCATAGACGCGCTGCAAATACACCTAAAACATGCAATTTTATAAATGCTGCAGATACGATACTCCCAGATGAGACTTGTTTCATGTGCACATTCAGTCTACAAATTGCAGTACATTTGCATGTGCGTCATGAACTTAATAATATGCTTTGTGGTTCTGCAGCACATTTTTCTTTTTGCACACTTTTATATTTGCAACGTGTAAATTTTAAACTGCATTGGCTTGACAAATCCCGTCAAGCAAAAAAAGCTTAAATTCTGTAAAATAGTCCTAAAAATGGTTCTCAAACCGCACCAAAAAATGGTGATACAAACATCAATACATACTCCCCAAACTTAAATGAGTAAGTGATTGTCATTGTGAACACACCACTGCACAGCACACAGTGCACCACAACGAGCAGTGCTTGGGGGCGGTATCTTGCTCATGAGTACCTCAGTGGTACCTTTACAGGTCTAGGATTCAAACCGATTCCCGCTTTGCTCCCGTAATTCCCGGGATAGGCTCCGGTGCCCCCGCGACCCCAGTTGAGATTGAACGGTTCGGATGAATTAATGGATAATGAATCTACGTATGAACCAAACCATATACACTTCATGGTTCAGGGAAGGACAAACCCAGCAAAGAGCAAAGCAAAAAAAGTTTAAATATTAATTTAAAATGTAAGGTTTTAAAAAACAGTTAAAATAACAAATGAACCAAGGTACGAATCAAACCACACACACTTAGATTTTTGTGCAATTTTATGGCTCACACCAAACAAAAAAGGGAAAAAAAACGTATTACGGTAAGACGAAATAAAGCGCTATAAGACATTACTTAACGCTCCTTTATAGCACATAAATAATTTAGTACGAGGTCATAAAGACGACGTGGACGGTGCTTGAATAAACATGGGGTAAGTGTGTTTACTTACAGTTTATAGTGATCTTGCAAGACCTATTACTTTTATATTAGGTGCTAATGCCGGGCACGTTAAGACTTTTGATTGTCGTAGTGAAAAGGAGGAGGAGTGAAAAGAGACGCTTGGAGGTGGTGGAGCCTTGACGCGTAACGAACACAGGGTTTGGTTCCAGCAGTTATAAAGGCCATTTTGTGGGAGGCAGAGCAAACATCACGGCCAGGCAGGAGACGAGCCTTAGCCAGAAGGAGCAGAGATGAGTGTGGCATGAACAAGAGCAAGACATTGGTTAGGGAGTTGGCCCCATTGATGGGAGGGTTGCTGGAAAAGGGGTAAAGGTTCCACTGAGGTACTCAAGGTACCGTCCCCAAACACTGCTCCCTGGGCACTGCCAAAAAAGCTCACTGCTCCTTCACGGCTGGGTCAAATGTAGAGCTCACATTTTGTTATGGTGTGTGCCGTGCTGTGTTCACAATGAAAAATACCTAACTTAATTCACTACATATGGAATTTTTCATTAATTATATGTATTATATAAAGTAGGAAAAGTAAACTCCTATTCCATTTTATATTGAACACAAGTGGCATGAGCTGGAGGTGACTGTTACACACCAAAGACAGTAAAAAAGTGAAAATCACAGATAAAACACAGTAAATCTCTTACTATCAAAGAACGAATCAAGCCATCTTTGAGCAGTAAAAAAGAGTATATGTGACCCTCCACGGCAAAACCAGTCGCTTGTCGCAAATTTTCAAAATTGAGTTATTATGTTGAAAGGGCATAAATCAAAACGATACCTATATGGAATGAATGGGACGACATATGACTGAGATATCAACATTCAAAGGAGTCGGGTTTCTCCTGTCACGCCAAGTGAGAAACGGAGAAATCTGCCTTTGAAGTTGACTATCGCCGTAGCACTCACAGACGCTTGGTGCGGTCGCGGCTACGTTTGTATTTACGGTAGCCTACGCTGCATTCACAGCCACACGGATAGCCTACCTGCGTTAGGTTAACTGAACTCGGGAGACGGAGATGGATTCTGTAGAAATATCTTCACGCTAGTCAACCAGTGGATTTAGCGTAAATATTGAAGTAGAGCGGTCAAAACAGAAACTTTTAACATTCTGCTGGAATTGAATTCCTCACCTCAAGAAAGTCACGTTTTTAGGATGGAAAGGGTAAGTTTTTCAGCGAAATTTATTCACAACAGTACAGTATAGACCTTCCACTGTTTCAAAACACTAAAAACAAAAAATCCCAAATTTTACCCCACGCAACATAAACGATCGTTTTTCTCGGAAACCTCCGTTGCGACAAGCGACTGGTTTTGCCATGAAGGGTCACATATTGTATGTAGATATTTTATCACTCGCGTGTAACGGTCATATCCAGGTCATTTCACTTTTCATTTTAGTTTTTGAGGCGAATAGAAACAAACACTGGTGGGGTTTTGATTTTTTGGTTTTAACTGTAAAAACAAATGAACAAATTACACAAATTCAGGTGGAAAAAGTCATAATGTCGCATGAACTTTGTCAACTAGAGGTTGCATTTCTTGATATTTTTTTTCTTTGTAAACCAAACATGCTGTTATCATTCACAATCCAAACATGAGCTCACCGTGACCTGTAAAAATGTATAATTAGAAACGCTGTCACACACAGGGTGCATTCACATCAGGAAAATCTGTTAGTTCACTTGCTTTGGTCTGGACCAAATAAAAGGTTTTTTCTTTGGAGCAGGTTGCTTTCACATTGTAGACACTGCAAGTGGGCCAGAATTTGTAAACAAAACCACGTGTGCTAAGGTCACTCAACCATTAGACAGAAACGTCTGGGGCGGGATAAAGCGGGAAGCATGAAAGTATACAATCATGGAGATTTTGTGTGCTCTTCTCCTTGTCCTTATAGCGACATGATTTATACAGTTACATAAGTTTGCAGAAATGTTTGAGCGTCAACAGCGTTTGATGCAACGTCAGTTTTACAATATGATTTTAGTAATTTAGCAACGGCGAAGACGTGCTGCAAGACGGCTGTGAAGGAGAGTTCTCCTCAGAGCTCCACGTTAACCCACGACTCATTTCTAGCACTGGCTATACCTGTCTGTGTGTTGTGTAGTTATCCAAACAATTATTTCCCATCACGCGCGACAACAACGGAATCCTGTTAAATCCAAAACGGTTTGCTTTTTGCAAGTGGGTCGGATCGAGGTCAGGCTGCTTTCACACCTTAAACCGAACGAGACCACCTCTTCAGCTGGGTCTCGGTACGATTGTTTGGTTCACACCTGAGTTCTGACTAACCCTAACCCTTCCCAAAAGGTCTGAGGCAGGGGAGCAAACAAATTTGGGGTTGTTTTAAGCGAAGTAAACAAGGCAGATGTGAATACACCCTGAAATAATCAACTTTTGCCTGCATTTATCTGCCTGGTTCAATAGACAAAAGCATTTAGAGGCTACATTTTCTCTGTACTCTGAACCGTCCTACGCTGAAGGCAAAGACAAATGGTTCAGCTTTGCCACTTCAGCATGAACATTTGTTTTGTCTGTTGCTCTACATTTCATTCATGAAGTTTTCACAAGCTGAGATGGAGCAGGGAGGGTCTGTGTCGTTACAGCCCCCGTTTTACACATCACCGCTGCGGGGTTTAACAATTTTAAAATATGGCAGACGTGCAGTAGAGGTGTGAACTCTTCACCGGTGTCACGATTCGATTCGATTACGATTATCAGGTCAGCGATTCGATTCAATACGATATCGATTTTTCCACATTACTTCACATTGCATGCAGATTGAGCATGGATCGCAGATCGGACAGCCATAGCTACTACCGTGATGTTCTTATTAACTAGAATTTTTTCAAAGCCAGAAAATCACCAGCAATGTCATTATGATATAATTCAGGGTTTTCAACTGCTTCTGTTGCAGGGACCACCACTATGAGTGTGGAGAGGGAGCATTTTCTCTATTGCTATATTATATTATTCTATTGCTATATTAATTCATTCATTTATTCGTGATTATCTGAACCGCTTAATCCCAAACGGGATTGCAGGGACAGGAACTATGGGCGCAAGCCGGGGATCAACCCTGGGCAGGCGCCAACACACCGCAGGGCAGGGCATTAAGTTAATTATTCATAAAGATGCCCAAATCATCGGGAAATGTTGTTTAAAAATAAACTAAATTAAACTAAATTTTTTAAATGTGATCAAAAGTAGTGAAACTAGATTACATGCCACGGACCACCTGCAATTCCGGCGTGGACCGCCAGGAGCAGTGGACCAGAGATTGAAAACCTCTGTTATAATCGATTATGGTCTGCCACTGCATCGATGCAGAATCGTCCACGTCTGCATCGCAATGCATCGATTATGTGATTAATTTGAACACCCCTAATGTGCAGCATTGTAGAGGTGTGACGATTCATTACTGATTCATACCATTTGAACCGGACTTGAACCGGCGACCTTCTAACCACAGAGCGGACTCCCTAATCTTTACACTACCAACTGCCCAAAATAGCTTAAAAACAGGTTTTTGGTAAGAATTAATTAGAAGGAAGAAATAAAAACTATGTGACTAAGTTTTCAATTCCTTTTAAATATATTTTGAGTGTTTGCCCTGAACTGCCTAATGAATTGTGCGTTGATTGTGTTGTTACACACCACTGTCCTCTACAAGTTTCTGTCCTAACGGCTGCCCCAAAGCTGCAACGACTTTTTTTTTTTTACAAAGAAATCAGCATTCTAGCCTGACAATGATTGAAGATGACTGTCACTCTGGGTTATTCAATTATATTCTAATTTTATCAATGCATATTGCTCTGATGTTTATGCGAGCAGACGGTACAAGGGATCCAGAAACGTTTTTTTTTTTTTACCGTCCTCATGACCCCAGTCTGATCGGCGGAGGTAAATCCTCGTGAAACGCTTGGCTTGTGAACTGCAGTGCCACTGAGACATCTGCTCTGCATTTCGTCTCTCTCTCTCTCCCACAGCACCGTGTCCCCCTGACTCCTCACACGTATTTATGCCTTTTTCCATTTTGTCTTCCCCTTCTACTCATAGCTCATTCTTTCACTCTCTGATTTTGATTTGCTTTCATCTTTGCTCCTTTTGTCCCCTTCCTCTACTACTTTACTCAGCTCTCAGCTCCATAATTCATCTAGAGCTGGGCAACTAATTGAAATTGAATCAAAATGGACATTCAGCATCACTGTACCTACGATAATGTTGATTATATTGAAAATTCTGTTAATACTTCCACCAGTGTGTGTTTATGTCCTGGTCCCATAAAAACATACTGGTGTGTGTTGTCATGTAACTCTGATTTGTGCAGTCACTACATCTTTGTGTGTGTGCGTGTGCGTCTCTGTCCGTCTAGGGCTGGGCAATATGACCTCAAGTCATTATCATGATTAATTTAAAAATGTGCTTCGATGAAACAATGCTAATAGATAAAAGTATGTTATAAATAACAGTGTTAGTGTGTGTTTACATCATTATTTATGATGTAAACACACACGCTGCGTTTGTTACTGCGCACGACTCTCACAGGGAAGTCTAACGTTCACTAAAACATTCCAGTTCAGTTAAATCTTCCCATTTATTACAGATAAAACTATTTTAGCTGATAAATAACAAAAACAACCAGCATTCTACTCACAGTACAGACATTTACTTGATATTTATTTATTCCCGACGCGCGTCCACAGTGCTATTGTGCCGCGGCTCTCGTATGGAATGCCCTCAAAATGTACTTCGCTCCCAGATATGAGTCAAAAATGAGTTATAGACCAAAATCAGTCCAAATGCTCAAAAATTGCCAAAACTTCAGTATTTCTTAATTTTTCATTAATCAGAAAATATTTTTCTATTCTAAATTGTTAGAGAGTAAAAAATAAATATAGAAAATGCCTTATTAGTTTAAATAAATAATTTTATTCTATATCCAGATGGATTCCAGATGGATAAAGAAGTGTTTCCACCGGCACTAACCTTATTTTTCTTCATAGTACTAAGCCATAGAATGGCTCTACATAATAAAAACTCTGAATATGAATATGAATGTGTTGATGTTCACAGTCTTGTGCAGACATCATTTTGGGAAAAAATGAAATGGTTGCTTTTGGTGCAGAAGACTGTGTAGAATTACTTTGTTTTTACTCTCAAAAAAACTACACAGGAATCGATAAAAGAATTGATAAGGAATTGAATTGATAGGTAGAATCCACAATGGCATTGATATTGAAAACATCGTCTCAATTCCCACCCTTAAACAGTACATAAAGACTCACTGGGGAAAAGGCTAACAGAATTAAAAAAATAGCAGAATATCAAAAATAATTTAAATAACCAACATGGACAAGATTAGGTTGATAGGAGGTTCTAAATGTTGGTTTTAGTTCATTTCCAATTAATTGCTGAGCCCTTTGCCTTCAATTATTTGATAGATTAGAGGTCATATCGCCCAGTCCTACATGTGACCCACAAAGGCTTGACGGCATTGAGTGTGTTCTCTGAGTGTGTTTGTGTGTGTTCAGCGAGTGTGAGTAAAAACGTTGGCGTCTACAACAAAAATGAATCCTGAATACCATATAAATACAATATAAAATATGTGATTTGCGCATTTTGAGTCTGATCACAAGCACATGGTTTGTGTGTTGCTTGTCACTTGTGTGTGTTGTCAGCTGGCCATTTTGCAATTTTCTGTAACTTTTAAATCAGCTCTTCCTCACTGCTTTCCTGCTCTCTTATTTCCACTGTTGCTCCCTCTATTAGGAGATAAGTGGAGGAAACAAAACATCACTGAAGGTCAGGACTGCGACCGGGCCTCGGGAAACCGAGACTAAATTAGACACGCCACCGAGAGCGGGCCTGCTAGCCACACAGCTCTATTTTAGCCAAACCGCTCCTCAGTTTTTAGAAACTTGTGATGTAAAATAACTGTCAAAACAGGGAAATGTTTAAACTAGTGCTGGGATAAAAAAACAACACCACATTAATCACAGCAATTAATCACATGTTTAAAATTCTTGTTTTATTAATATAGACAACACAAATAAATGTGTGGCACTGGAATAAAGAAATGCGTGTTGAAGAGCTTAGCTTTTAACTGCCATGTCTCATAACATCCATAATAAACTGAGGAGTTGTAGATATTGATTCAGTGGATGATTCAATGTCTGTCAACATGACAAATTCTGCTACAATTTCAATTTGATTTGATTCAGAAGTAGAGATGTAGCCGATCCAATATGTGGATCGGTATCGGTCCGATAAGGGGCTCAAAAGGCTGGATCGGGTATCGGTGGCATTGGGCCGTTCTATGGAGGCGATCCGTAAATGTGTTCACGCTCAATTCGTTACGCATGGGACGTGGCACTGCGGTAAAGTAGAGCTGAATAATTCTATTACAAAAAATGGTCGAGGCAATTTTTCTAGAATCAAAACTTTGTTTAATTCATTTTACTCACTAGAGCAGCTCCACTTGTATTTCGGAGGTTTAATAGTGACACAACGTTTGCAGTGGCGTGAAGAAGACAAGACCTGATCCCTTTGTATGTGAAAGTATTTTTGAGATGTTTTTATGTTTACATAAGTAAATACATAAAAACATTTTTAGACATTTTTCGCGATGTAAACATGCGCGCTGTGTTAATGAGCACCGTTACTCGCTAAAACGCTCCAGTTCGGTCAAAATGTCCCCTTTATTACAGACACAAACCATATTTTAGCTGATAAATAACCACAACAACCAGCACTCTACTCACAATTCTGCCGTTTATTTAGATTTTCCATCGTTTATTCTGGAACAAGCGCTCAGCGCATCATTGTGACACGGCTCCGGGGCGCGTCCAGAGGATCGTGGGAAATGTAGTTCTCTGCAAAAGCAGCTCATTTTATAGGCCAAATTGGTTTAAAATGACAAACTTCAGTATTTCATTTTCAATTGATCAAATTTTTTTCAATTTTATAATGTTATAGTGTAATCAGTAAGAAAGAAGAAATATTTATATGTCTAAACAAACAGTTTTTGAGAACAAATAATTTAGCATATACGTGTGTGTGCATTTATTACATTGTTTTAGTAGGAAAACAGTATTTAATTCAAGCATTTCCTTAAGCATAACAATAATCTCAGTCATGTATTCAGACATTTAAAGCATTATTTTATGTTTAAAAAAAGACTGTATCGGTATTGTGTATCCAAATTTACAATATCGGTATCGGACATAAAAAAGTGGTATCGGCCCATCTCTATTCAGAAGCCAACAATCAATATGCTGCTTCCTAATTATCATATGCTGATTAAACACTCATTTCCATTTATGTAAAATCACAAAAAAATTTGTGGACTTTTTAATTCCTGAGCGCCACCGTAAATTTAAATGAATTCAATCTAAATCTTAATTTAAATCCTCTCTTTTTTGATAAATTAGACCTCCTGTTTAGTATAAAGTGCTGTGTTGCTTGATGAGGGACGTTACAATACATATGATTTGTTGATCATTGAATCAGTGTAACAATGTAAAACAATGTATCATTAAACCCCTAATGAACCCCTAATAAATATTTTTTATGTGTTTTAATGTATTTTAGCCACCGCAAACACATATTTTTTAAAACACTGTCCAAAGTGAACATTTTTAAAAACACTGGATTCTGTGGATACGTGTAAATGAGTAAAACGCCGTTTTCTTAAAACAATGATTAGTTCTATTGTACACGTGCCTTAAAAACCTTAAATTCCTTACATACTTCAAGTGACAATGTTAACCATGACAACAATAATCAGCAGTGGGTCAACAACAATGGCAGGTGACGACACAGAGTTCTACTGTTTATAAAAATATCCGCATACGTGTAAACAGGCCTTAATTAGCAGACAAGTGCATAAAGAAAAGTTACAAAGCATCTACTGTACATGCTGCTTAAGCTTTGGTGAAAAGTTCACCGCTCTCAAATGGACCCTTTTTAATCAAAATTTGCCATTCAGTACACCAGGGGATTTTTCATTAGCCATTCTTCTCAAGTCTGTATTATAAAAACTTTCCAGATAATAATCTGAATAAGCGCCATGGGAAAGATTACATTGATTAGAGCTTCAGAATGCTGGCTTTGATTAATTGCCAAGTGCTACTTGAACATATGGTTAAAAAATTAACATTTAACAATTAAAAAAAATCCAGATTAATCATATGTTAAAGGAACACTAAATAGGATTTGCTCACAGGTCCTCCTACAGATGAGAAACGTGTAAATATTGCGTGTAACAACTGTGGTAGAATCTGTGTCGCAGTAATACACATGCATCTGTTGACAAGCCAACGAGATCGGCAAACGTCCCAAAACAGGACAACTAACGTGCGATTAATGTCTTCAGGTCAGGTAGAGCAGCCTTACAGCATTTTATTCAGACATGAATATTGTTTTATTTTTTGCCCTGCCCTATAACTGACTGGCCGTTGTGGAAATAGGGTGTAGTCCTGCTGTAATGCAATGCTGTTTCCATGATGATAGTAATGTTATGATCCATATTTTAATACAAAACATCGTAGATCGATCTGCAAGGTTGAAAAATCAGTTTGCATTAGCCAGAGATGCGTCTGAGCTGTTTGTCACTCCGAGGAATACAGCTGACGACAGACAAAACACCCATGGTCTTCTGTTAGCGGTTATTTAGCTGCACAGTACATGCTTTTGTCCATATTTGTATTATTCAATGCTCTCAAGTCCAAATGAGTATAGTGATAACTAGCATGCTAACTACTGACAACTAGCTCGCATGTTAGCTACCGGTTGGATAAATTGCTGTAGGCTACAGCTTGAATAACTTGATTTATGGACATAAACAGAGGGCTATGACTTCAATAGCGTGGCCTGACACACAACAAGCTCAAACACACTAGATATAGATGGTAAGCAAAGAATTCATACTTACTACTCCAACAGTAACAGCGCCAGGTCACCATCGCTCCGGCTCTTTCAGCCGGGACAATATTCACCCTAGTCCGACCTCTTACTTTATCACTCTCACACTTTTCTTTCTTTGTCTCTGACAGCACTTGTACAATCTTCTTTTTCCTTGCTGCTTCAGTCATGCTTTCGTTAGTTCGTAACTTGGTTTACCTGCCTCGTTTTTTGAAGGTGGATGGTGGATGTGACGTTTGTCGTAAAGCAGTCAAATTATATAGTTCTTTTTGTTGCAAGGTTTCTACTCTCAAGCGATGATAAAAGTGTATTTGAACTGTGAGAACTGATGTACCATCAGAATGATCTTGCAAAATATAGTTTAAAGGCTGAAAAACTACATAGTGTTGCTATAACATTTTAACGTTTAAAGCCCCAGTTTATACACAACATGGGCATATGAATCTCTAACAAGCATTCACTTAAATGCCTTACTGAAATATTTAAAGCACATAGTAATAATAAAAATTATGCAAATGTAATGTTAATGAGTGATCATTTAATGGCACAGAATTTGTTTTGTCATTTTTTTATGTTCCTAGAACTGCCGTGCCAGTGGAGGAGCACTTTCCAAAATCTGACTATGACAAGCTGTTCAGTTTCACTGCTCTGCCACTGCAAGTCACAAAACACTCTCGCATACACACTGCTCAATATGTAGATCATTTTTATAAAGCTAATTAGATCTAATTAAATCTGGTTCTTAAAAAAAGGCATAAATCACTGTTAAAGGTGACATGCTGTGTGCTTTTGCTATATTCTCATTAAAATGGAAATTTAACTGAATGTGCCATGTCTCAGCATGAAGTGCTTTGCTTGTGGTAATTAAGTCATGGATATTATTCTACAGGAAATCCTACGTCTCCGTGGGCCTCTATAGGTGGAGTATTTAAATGTGAATGAAAAGGCCAAGAGACGCCTGACAAAAAGCCAGTTTTCTACACTTTTGCCATAGGAACAGCTGATTGTAGCTGGTGGAGTTCCATGTACACTTTAATTTCTATTTTCACTGAGCCATTTTGCAGAGCAGAGAAAAAATCCAACTGATGCTGAACGGAACGTCCATTTCCTAATAACAGGTACAGTCTTCCTGGATCAGCTTGAGGTGAACTTTACAATGCAATTTGCGATAGTTATTAATAATCAGAATCCCTTTAACTTACAGAAACCACACATATACTGTCAGAATCACAAGACTTTGAACTCAACAGACAATATATTGCCACCTCTGTATGTGAAATTATTTGTGAGTAATTTCGTGCACAAAAACTGAAGTAATTTTATAAACATCGCGACTGTCACGGGGAAGTCCAACATTCAGTAAAATATTCCGGTTCAGTCAAATCCTGCCATTTATTACAGACAGAACTTATAATTTAGCTGATAAATAACAAAAACAACCAGCGTTCTACTCACAGTACAGCCTTTTAATTGATATTTCCACTGTATTTCTGGATGCACGTTAATCTTGTTATTGTGACGCAGCTCTGAGTGGCGCGCGGGGGATTGTGGATAATGTACTTCTCTCTCAGAAAGGCCAAAAGGCAGCTGATTTTATAGGCCAAAATGAGTCCAAATTGGTTCAAAACATGCCAAAACTGTAGTATTTCTTCATTTTCAAATTGATCAGAGATCAATTAATAGAGTGTAATTAATAGGAAAAAATAAATATAGAAAAACCTTATTTTATAACCTTATTTATTTTGTCAAACTATGACAAATCTGAGTAGTGCAGGACGTCCTGAACACAACAACATAAGGCATCTATGGCTAACTTCTACACACACGATTCTACACACACACATACATTAGAATAAGCCTAAAAACAAAGGTAGAAAAACACCCCAAATTCTCTTAGAGCTGTCAGGGTTAAGGGCCTTGCTCAGGGGCAAAACTGTGGGAAGCACCGGCAGTAAGATAGCGTTGGAGCTGAACCTGCAATCTCTTGGTCCAAAAGTGAGTTTCCTACCATTTATATTTACATTTACAAGACTCTTATCCAGAGGGACTTCAATTTCCTATTTACAGGAACAGTCTCCCGGCGCAACTCAAGGTTAAGGGGTTCTTGCTCAGCGACCCAACAGTGTTTTCTGGGATTTGAACCTCCCAGTCTTATGATCACTAACACAGAGTTTCACTCACTTAGACTCAGAGCACCATCCCATCCCCAGGACACATCAACGTTATTTTTCTTCTTGTTATTTTGAGAGCACAAGTTATTTCTGTCGTGATCCTGACGATAGTTATAGTTGTTTTCTTGAGCCCTTGAGATAGCGAAAGTTGTTTTCTTGTGGTCAAGTTTAGTGTCTTGAAAATTCATCGTTATCATGAGTGAACGCATCAGATCAGATTGTGCCACAACGCAACTGATCCTCTCCCAACAGGTCCTTCGTGAAGGAGGAATGGGCAGCTTTTTGGCAACACTTAGGGAGCAGTGCTTGGAGACCTTGTACCTCATAGAGTTGTAGTTAAGACCACTTAAACCGAGACCAAGTCCTGGCCGAGACCAGAATGTGTCGAGACCGAGATGACACCAAGACTCTGTTGGACCGAGACCGAGACCACACCAATGCACGTTTTACACATTTTGCATCTGTAGAAATTTTACTGTAAAAATTCTACTGTAGATATAACTACTGCAAGTACTTATATCCTTACTAATTCCATGGCTTAGTACTGTGAGGAAAAATAAGGTTAGTGCCAGGTGGAAACACTTTTTTATCCATTTGGTATCCATCTGGATAAAATTATTTGATATTAAATAATGCATTTTCCTATATTTATTTTTCCCCTATTAATTACTCTCTAACATTATAAAATGGAAAAAATGTACAATTGAATATTCATTGCTTTTGGCTTTTCTGCAAGAGAACTACGTTTTTGTGCATGATGGCGTTCTATATTAAGAGACACCAGCGCTGACCTGTGTGTTTACATCACGAATAATGTCTCAGACTCGGTCGTGTTTATACTCGGTCTTGTCATGGACTCGGACAAAAAGGACTCGGCACCACAGCTCTGAGAATATTACTATTAAAAGTCTTTAAAAAGTCATTAAAGGTCGATGCAGGCATTTATTTAGTGTTTTAATAACTAAGAATCCCTTTAACTTACAGACACCACACAGAATCACAAGACTTTGAACTTACTGGACATTATATTCATTCCTCTGTATGTAAAATTATTTCTGAGTAATTCCACAAAAACTGAAGTAATTGCGTATAAAAGCATTAATTACATTATTAGGACACGTGTTAGCGCTCGCGACTTTCATATGGAAAGCCATTATGCGCAAAAATGTAGTTCTCTTCCAGAAAGGCCAAAATGAGTCCAAATCAGCTCAAAATGACCCAAAACACAAGTATTTCTTCTTTTTCAGTTGATCAGTATTTTTTTCAATTTTATAATGTTAGAGTAATCAATAGGGAAAATAAATGTAGAAAATTGTATTATTTGCTATCAAATCATTTAATTCTGTATCCAGATAGATAACAAATGGATAAAGAAGTGTTTCCGTCTGACACTAATCTTATTTTCTTTCACAGCACTAAGCTATAGCATGTCTCTGCATAATAACAACTCTGCAAGCCAATAAAACAGTGAGTTTGGTCTTGAGGAGTGTTCACTGTGGTTTGTTGAACATATGATGTGATCAGTTTGGATAACTGCTTCCAGTGAAATGATTTCCTCATTATAGATATGTAAGAGAGAAATATTGAATAAACATGTTTAATGTTGCTTAGGCTTTGTGTGTTTGAATTATTTGTCATGTGGTGTAAAATGTACATTGGTCCGGACTCTGTCTCGATTCACTCTCGGCCCTTCAGAGTCTTGGTCTTGTCTCAGTCTCTGGTCTCGGTCTCAGTTTTTAGAACCGCAAAAGCCTTTCGGATGAGAGGTGAAACGCTTTCAAGAACCTAAAAGATGATCAGTTATTTGTGTAGGTTCTAAGTCGTCCAGGACATGTACTCTTGAGGGCTTCGATTCAAGAACTTCCATGTTCTGGACAACTTAGAACCCACGCAGATGAACTTTGGACTTTGCCCTCTAGTGGACGTATTGCTTAACTTTGATTCCAACACAAATGACGTACTAAAGTATGAGAATGATGTCGGTTGCAGTGCTTGAAACAGACGTCTTTATTTTTATACGTTAACCCATCATTACTGACAGGTGCTCCTGAAGTGGCCTTGTGTGTATGGAAAGATCGTGACTGCTCCAGGAAAGGCATCCGTTCCCCTCTGTGACGAAATTAAGAAAAGCCCCAGTCTGTCCGAGCGTGGCACGATGCTACGTCTGTGTGTAACTCAAACCCACAGGCACTAAATCAATCAGGCTGATGATATTTAAAAAGACTTTGTAATGAACCGTCGACTCAACAGTTTTTCATGAAGACGAGAGGGAGAGAAAAAAACGAGCACCAGCCAGGAGTAGCTCAGTCTGCAGCTGCCCACACACTCGCCTCGTCCCCTTACGCTCATTAATCATGGTGTTAATTAGCTAATTAATCACCTGCTACTGTAACCTTTCCTCCGGGTGCACCACTGTTCTAATCTCTGTTCTTAGGGAACACCCCAGTTGCTGTTAATACTTACACACACACACACACACACACCCACACACACACACACACATGCATGCATGCACACACACATTTTCAAAAACAAAAAACAAACTCACACGCAAATTCACAGCAAGACACACACACATTCATAACCACGCTCTCTAATTCTCCTGCTGGCTGACACTTGTATTTTTGTCAGTGTGTGTGTGTCCTTTAAGGGGTGGGTTTATAAAGTGGTGACAGATTCTCCTGCCTGCTACAAACACAGAGCAGCTCATCACACAGCTCCAATTACACACACGCACCAACACACACACATAGGCACACACATCGCAACACACACACAACAGAACACTTATAGTCATAACATTAAAGCCATGGCAACCAAACAGTAAAAGGAAGAGCAGTGAAAACACTTCACATCACATGCAAAATCACACTGGCAGGAGTCAGATATACATATACATATATGTGTGTGTGTGCGTGTATTAGTATAGTATGGTTTAGTAATATACGTGTATATATAAATGTATATATATGTATATATATATATATATATTAGAGGTGTTGACCTTCACTGGTCACACGATTCGATTCAATTCCGATTATCAGGTCAACAATTCGTTTTGATGCGATATCTTTATGCGATCATGATGTATTCCATCGATTTTTTTTCACGCAGAATGAACATCCCGATGCATTGATTATGTGCAGATGCAGACGTGGACGTTTATATATATATAAATATATATATATGTTCAAAATTGTGTAGTGTACTCAAAAGAGTTTATCTAAGGTCATGTCTGATCTAATTTGTAGCACGTGTGGGTGGACACTAATATGATATAATCACAGACATGCAAACATGAATGTCTCCCACAAACACACACAACATACAAACAGTACAGTCAAGGGAGTGTGTGGCTCTTTCATATTC
>JAVGVS010000217.1:304079-465710 GCA_032718565.1 Distichodus sexfasciatus | reverse complement strand
CGTATATATGTACACACACACACACACACACATATCTATCTATCTATCTATCTATCTATCTATCTATCTATCTATCTATCTATCTATCTATCTATCTACCTATACAGATATATAAATTAAGAATGAATCTTCATTACATAACACGTAAACAGCTCAGATACCGACTGAAAAGCCTCAGTGCATTGCTGTCTGTCTTTGGAGGCCAGTGTGCACAGCCGGTATGTGACATCCACTTTGTGTGGTACAAAAGCGGCACTAAACAGGATTTGATAATCGAGCATAAGAGACACAGCAGCAAGACAGTAGCCCCCGATCCACTAACTCCCCTTATTCTGCATCCCTAATCCCATCTGCGGGACAAACTGAGCCGCTCCAATCCCTCAGAATGCAGACACATTATACAGGTCTGCTGCCCCCAAATCCCAGTCACAAAACTCAAAGCCCCGGGGGAAAAAAAGAGAGACGGGTCAATCAGATCTCGATGATGACCACTCACACTTCTATCTCCAAACGAAATTGTTCACACAGGCTGTGTTTGAGTCTCAGTCCCATAGGTTTTATGCTCTGTTTATGTCTTCTCTATGCTTGGAAAGTCATTATAGTCCCCGAGAACAAGGATTAGGTCTAGTCTTGACCTAAACTGTAGTACTAATGGAGAAGTTAGTCTATGTTTGAGTGTGGAAATTAATCCGTTCAACTTTTAGAACAGTGCTGGGCTCGTCAATGTCACTTCTCTCTTGCTAACCAATCAAAATCGAGGCAGGGGCGGGACATATAAATCAGTGGTACTCTTCCAGCTGTTTACTTGCACAATTTATTTCGTGCACCTAATCTCTACCTCTCGAAGACATGTATCTGGTTCAAACACTGCCGCTAATGCTAAGATGCTATTTCTCTCCATTGTGAAGATAAGCTCTTTTACGTCAGCTAAACTACCGACCTTCTGATCACGGGGCGAACACCCAACTGTTACGCCACCAACTGCCCCAAAACTGCTTTTGGTGGACACAGGGCTTATTGGATCAGCCTGTAAATTACTTGATGTAATTAAATAAAATTGAAAGCATGAAAAACCAACAACTAGAACAGAGACAGCTACATGTACAGCAGTGATGGTGGCCTAGCAGTTAGCATACTCCCCTCTAAACCATGAGGTTGTAGGTTCATAGCCAACCTCCAGCACCATCATCACTGGAACCTTGAGTAAGACCCTACTCTGTCCCTGAGAAACTGTCCCTGAAATTAGGAAATGTAAGTCGCTCTGGATAAGAGCATCTGCTAAATGCTGTAAATGTACATACATTACATTACATTATACAATACTTTTTGCACATTTAATTTTGTTTTATAGAAATGGGAATCTAATAAACTTTCTAGATTTATTTATTTATTTTGGGCCCTTTTTATACAGTAATTGAAACTATTGAGTACATGTTAATGATCACCATCTTAAACCAAAAATAAAGCTTGTGAGGTTATAATGAGAGAGTGACTGAGTTATCCAATACGTCCCAATCCACACTTGAGAGGAAACTGTGCACCGTCCATTAGAAGCCCTGATCTCAACAACTTATTGGGTTTCTATTATGTGATGCAGAAAGAGGCCTGTGTGATTCCACTGCAAGTATGATAATAGTTTAGGAAGAGACAAAGACGAGGCCCATTTGCGTCATTTAAGTGCATTTAGCATCTCCCCAGGCTATTGCACATAAAGGAGCAGTGTGGGGCGGCACACAGACACCCAGTGTGAAGGCACAATGTGGGTTTCAGTCCACGGCTTCGGCCGGTATTTTGTTCTCAAATGTCGGCATGTACGTAAATGTTTATTAAGCCATTGGTTTGGATGGGGAGCCAGCGTTAAAGGGAGTGTGTATGTGGGTGACAGAAGGAAAATGTGTGTGTGTGTGTACAGTCATGCACTGTGATCACTGTCAAACAGCGATACCACTAAAGAGATTAAGGAGTCGCTGAAGTCGAGTATCAAAGGCACAGACAAACAGGTCTGAGTGAAGCCCCGCCATTGTGAGCTTAAGCCCTGATTAAACAGACTCTCATCCAGCCACTTTAGTTTCGGCTTCTCTTGCCCTCTGTAGGCCTCTTTTCAACGCCAGTCCTTTTTCCTACAGCTGCCACGAAGCTCTAATGTCCAAAGTGGCTGTTGGTGATCACGAGATTAGATTAAGGTTTCGAATCGTCAGAAACCACTAACCACTGAGCACCTGAGCAAGGCACTTAACTCCAAGTTGCTACAGGGAGACTATGCCTTTAATTACAAATCTGGATAAGACTTTGTTCTTCTCATGATCTCAAAATAACGAAAGTCGTTCACGAGTGTTTTAACCTCCGCGATGAAGCTGCAAATGACTAACCCTACACTCGTCACGTGATTGACATTGATATGATCACTGTCCAGCACTGACACCGTTTCGACATGTGGAAGCCCATCGAAGTTGAATTAAAGTGAGTATTTGTCATTGGGAACACACTAGAGGTCGACCGATAATGGTTATTGCTAGCTAACGGAGTGGATAAAAAGAGAAAATCTCTGACAAAATGTCAAATTTTACAAACACCAAGCTCGGCTGAAACTCTCCTCTTCACGCTTTGCTCGTGTGTGAGTGAGGTGTGAGTGACAACAAGGCTTCAGCGTTGACTGACTACTACTCATGTGACATATAGCCAATCAGAGACCGTTGTGTGCGAGACATTAAGTGGAGCAGCGAATCGAGAGCAGACGACACAGAGGGAAGAGACGGCAGTGAAGCCACAGTAGCACAGCTTGTAATTACTTAATGTCCGTGATGGTCAAAATTAAACACCGATACTGATAATTGGCAAAATCCGATAATCGGTCGACCCTTAGAACACATCACATCACACAGTGCACCACAACAAAATATTATCTCTGCATTTGATCTATCCGTGAAGGAGCAGTGGGCTGCTTTTTAACAGCACCCAGGGAGCGGTGCTTTGGTACGGTACCTTGCTTGTGAGCACCTCAGTGGTACCTATCGGTCCGAGATTTTTGAAAATATAAACAAGCAAATAAACAGTGTACATGATTGATCTGTGCATTTTCCGTCTACATACATTGACTACTGTAGTAGCAAAAAGAGATTTGACTTTAGAAATTAGGTGCAAATTGGACCAGAAAAAAGGTTGCGTGTCTTATAACAGAAAGCGTCTGTCAAAATCAAATAATCAGACCCAGGCCACACACCAGACAGTGTGGGACCAAACGGAGGGAAGAAGTTTCCACACGGCTCAGCTCCTCGTGTACGTCGATGTAGAGCGTTTGCAGGGTGAGCACACAATGTGCAGGGAGCAAGAAAGGAAGTGGTGGAATTTCCGTCCTGGCATATCTGGCTGTGAGCGTTAGCATTAGCCTTTCACACGCGTGCCTGCATGTGTCATTCAAATGCTGCGAGCTGTCGGTCGCACTTCAGATGCACGCTGAGTGTGTGTTTGTGTTTTTGAGTGTGTGTGTGTTCTACAGAACTGCGTTTTGAGAGAACAGTGGGTGACATATTTTGTGATCGCGGTAAACATCGCACTCTGATTTGTCTGATTTGTCTGATTTGTCGTAAAACGTGACAATATTTCTCACAGAAGTGAAAAGCTGTCTCGCCAAATAGTTTGGCATTATATTTGTGCCAAAATTGTGAGCGTTCAGTGGAACTTCTGAAAGTGAGTGGTTATTTATCATTGTGAACACACCACAGCACACAGTGCACTACAGCGAAATGTGACTTCTGCATTTGACCCATCCGTGAAGGAGCAGTTTAAAGCTGATCTGGGCAACCCCGGGGGAGCAGTGCTTGGGGACGGTACCTTGCTCATGAGAGACACCGGTACGGGATTTGAAATGGCAAACTTCTGCTCATGGGGCGAAAACCCTAACCGTTACACTAGCAAAATCTGACTGCATGTGCACAAATCTTGTCTCGTCTCATTCTTGTGAACCTGATCTCGTGTATCATCCCGTCTTGCGAGATGAGTGCCTCATCACACCTCTAGTAGCTACCCTAGAAGAAACAGAGAAAAAGTATTGACAGCTAAACTACATCCAAGCTACTGTTTTAATATGGTAGTTAGTAGCTACGAGATATGCCATGAGATCTCGCGATATTAAAACGTGGCGGTATTTCTCGTCGAAGTGAAAAGCTGTCTCGCAAAATAGTATGACATTATTTTTGTGCCAAAATTCTGAGGGCGCAGTGGAATTTTTCTGCCATTGGTACACGCTCAACTCTGACAGCAATCCTCGTCTCGTCTCATTCTCGTGAACCTAACCTTGTGTAGCGTCTCGTGAGTTGAGTGTCTCATCACACCTCTAGTAGCTACACCAGAAGAAACAGAGAAAAAGTATTGATAGCTAAACTACATCCAAGCCATTGTTTTAATATAGTAGTTAGTAGCTACTAGATCTAGATTAGATCTAGATGAAAAAATGTGACGATAGTCCCTGTCGAAGTGAAAAGCTGTCTCGTGAAATAGTTTGCCGTTATATTTGTGCCAAAATTGTGAGCATGCAGTGGAATTTTTCTGACTGCAAATCTCGTCTTGTTCTCATGAAGCTAATCTCGTGTATCGTCTCATCTTGTGAGTTGTCTCATCACACCTCTAGTAGCTACACTAGAAGAAACAGAGAAAAAGTACTGATAGCTAAACTATAAACAAGCTATTTCACAGCCAAGGTGGACTTCATCCTCTGACTCCATCTCGCAGCTGCCAAGGACATTCTGTGATGCAATGAGCTTGCTCTGCACGAGCACGGTAGCCTATCAGATGTCACTTCTGCCAATTTATGACCAATCAGAAACAACTGCTAGTTAAAAAGGCCTGTCATTGGTCAAGAGAGAAAAATATATTTGTTTCTGTTTGAACAATGTACACTATTCAAGCTACTCAAAAAAGTAGTAAATTTAATAGTGTCGCTACATGTAGTCTGCTACTCCACAACCCTACACACACAAACACACACAACCCTTTTTCCACACAAATTTTGCCTTACTATCCCAGCACCAAAAAAGTCTCCGGTGGAAAAATTACTAATACTCCCTCTTTAAGCCAACGCAATGCATTTTTAATATCAAATTTGGGGTCTTGTGCAAACGCGTCGTTCTCACCGTAATGGGAAGGAATATTTCACTTTGGCACAGAGCATGCAGGGAGGGTGCCTCCGTCCGCTGCATCATCATTGTGGAATCCACAGCTGAGCACGACTCTGAGCAGGAAATCATCGTTAGGTTATCATCGCTGTCTGCTTCAACCCTACGTCACAACTCCACGCTGCCCGCACCCCTCCAGGGCCTCTTCAGTCACACACTCGCTCACCAGTTCGACTTCCCACACACACAACTGGGAGCGACTTTACTCCAAACAGCACTGCTGACGTCACCACATTGACGTTTCACAACACCTCGAGACTTCTGTAACAAGCATCACAAGCACAGTAGCTGTTTAACATCTTACCAAAAGGGCAGTTCCTGGGATAAAAAATGTAAACGGCATCAAATGTAAGCAACGGTTTTAAGCCATGAACGGTGTCTTTACGCCTAAAACTGTGTAAGGTATTGACAAAAATGGGAAGAGGTTGTGTGTTTGTTGTGTGCTGGAGGAGGCAGAAAGGGATAAAAGGGTGAAAGGGGAAAAAAGAGAAAGGAAACACAATCGCTATGTTCTCCTCAGTGAACTGAACATTTTAGGCCGAAGAAGAAGATGGGAAAGAAGAGGAAACTTGACAAACAATTCCTGAAGAAATGATGCAATTGCTTTGTGCTGAAAAACGTAGAAAGGCATTAAAGTGTAACGGTTAGGGAGTTGGGCCTGTGATCAGAAGGTTGTCGGTTCTACTGAGGTACTCATGAGCAAGCTACCGTCCCCAAGCACTGCTGTAGTGTGTTCAAAAAGACAAATTATTCATTCATTCATTCATTATCCGAATGATAATGAATTTGGAAATTTGCTGATATGATAAAAATCTGATACAGGTCTGAATACATGACAGATTATTGTGTTATGCATAAGACAATACTTGACTTAAATACTGTTTTCCTACTAAAACAATGGAATAATTACACACCCATATGTATATGCTAAAATATTTATTATTAAAATAACAGCTCAAAAATTATTCCTTTAAACACAGTTGTGTCATTGTTGTGTCATACACTTTAAACTACAAATACAATATAAATGTAAAACTTTAAACTTTAAACTAGAATGAGAGACAGTAACAAGAAAGAGAGACAAAGATGTTGTGCAAATATGTAGCAACACGGCAAAAATGTGTAAATATTGTAGTAGCAGTCAGGAGAAGAGGACTGCAATTTAGATCAGCCTTAAATGTGTGCCAGATCAGCAGCAGTGTGAACTGAAAATACTGTACCGTCTGGAAACATAAACATTATTCATAAACATTTTCCTGAGACAGTTTCAGTGCAACATGAATGTGATGATATTCTGATGAATGAATTGATGATATAGCAATGAGATAAAAAAGACTGCAGTAAAAATAAAGTCAGTCAGGCATCTGTGTGGCCATGTCGTGTGTGTGTGTGTGTATGTATGTGTGTGTGTGTGTGTGTATTTGTGTGTATGTGTGTGTAGTTGATATAATTGCAGAAGCCTGTGCTGTCATAGGAGCTAAATGTAGCAGAGAGCTATTCTGCCAGCTAATATTTCCATTAATGAGCAACCATTAGAACAGCTGAAAATAACTGTGTCTGAAAGGTTACCGCCAACTTTTTAATTTACTTCTTTATTTGATGTTTGCACCAGGAAAATTAACCTCACATGTAATTCAAGGCAAAACATATTTCCTGTGTTTAGACAAACAAAAGAAATTTGTGCTAATACCACAAAATGTTATTACTGTTTAGTGTGAATTATTGTATGACTGGTCATGGTCTAAAAGTCATGAGAATATATCAGTTTCATATCAGAATTCAACTACAACTACATAAAGATAAAAGCACAAATAATTCACTTTAGAGTAAAATTTCCCCTAAATCTTAACTAGAAAACCTGTTACAGTGCAGTTTGGCCGACTGAGATGTAAACGTGTGTTAAGAATCAAGAGATTTGCTTTTCTTCAGTCAAACAAAGCCAGTGTGGTCCAGCGGGTGGTGTAAGTGGAACAGAGTGTTAATGAGTCTTTATAGTCGCCCGCTTTCACCTTCAGAAGACTACGCCATTTTTATGTTTTATGCAGTTTTGATCCATTTTAAGCCACATTTTTCCTGCAGATGGTACAGTCCAGAGTTATATTTTGTAAGCACCAGCGGAGTCCACGTAAAAGCGCAGAGACTCAGACGACAGGTTTTTGCAGGTCCAGAGCCAGGAACCACAGAAGGGCAGGTTGTCCAAGTCCTACACCAGCTGTTGTTGCCAAAAAGAGTGACTCTTGTTTATTTTTCATACTCTTGTTTAAGTTTTTAAACGTCCAACATTCACTAAAACATTACAGTTCAGTTAAATCTTACTATTTATTAGAAACTTATATTTTAGCTGATAAATAACTAAAACAACCAGCTTTCCACTCACAGTACAGACATTTACTTGATATTTATTTATTCCCGATGCGCGTTCACAGCGCTATTGTGCCGCGGCTCTCATGTGGAACGTCCTCATGACAAAAATGTACTTCTCTCCCAGAAATGAGTCAAGAATGAATTATAGACCAAAATCCAAGTCCAAATGCTAAAAAATTGCCAAAACTTCAGTATTTTTTCATTTTCCATTTATCAGAAAATATATTTTCCTATTATCTTAGAGAAAAATGCATTATTTGTTATTAAATAGTTATATTCTATATCCAGATGGAGTCCAAATGGAGTGTTTCCACCTGCACTAACCTTATTGTTGTTCATAGTACTAAGCTAGAGAATGTCTCTGCAGAATAAAAACTCTGAATATCAATATGAATGTGTTGATGTTCACAGTCTCGTGCAGACATCATTTTGGGAAAATAAAATGGTTGCTTGTGGTGCGGAAGACTGTAGAATTACTCTTTTACACTTAAAAAACTACTCAGGAATCGATGAGAGAATTGATAAGGAATTGGACTGATAGGCAGAATCCACAATGGCATTGATATTGATCAAATCTTATCAATTCTCACCCCTAATCCTGAGCTGCTCTTTCTCTTTCTTCTGTTGAATGTCATTTTCAATTAATTTGATCGATTAACTGCCCAGTCCTATTCAGAATTGTCTCTCTGCTCAGCAGCATTCTGTATATGTCCTCCATAAAACTCTTTTAACCCTTTTATTAAGATGCCCATTGTTTCTACTGATCTGCCAGCCAGGTTAAGCTCCCTCACTCCTTCTGGCTTTTCAAGTTCCTCCTCGCTTGAACTCAGACGCTACCTTTTACTTTTGTTGCCTTCGGCTGACGCTCCTCACACATCTCACGTCGCCTAGCAACGCAGGTCCACGGCGTTGGTCTATAACGGCTCGGGTCGTTCGACGTAGAGAACCTCTTCAAATGTCATCAACTCCCCTGCGTCCAATTTACCTGCACTCAACGCCGGCCACTTCAGACGCTCACTCCTACTAGAGCTATGCAATTAGAAGGCAGCGTGTTGTCCACATTTATATTTTTCTTTCTCTGTTTTACTGTTTTTCATTTGAGGCTGCATAAGACAGGAAGGCAGTGTTTGGTAGAGATTGTATATTAATAATATTAATGATGAAGGCTGGTTATTGGTGTTTCCGCTGGTTATAGTTGAACTAGCTGTTAAACTACGAGTTGTTGACCCTGAAGCTCTAGGGTCAGTTACTGGTTCCTGAACTGAATTAAAACAAGATGGTATCGTATCAGACTTTGTGATATCGGTAGACATTGAAACACCGTCCACTGAATTGCTAAAATATCGCATCGTGATGAAACTTATGATTTTACTGCTGTTTTGGATACGATTTGTAGTTTAGCTCAAATTTCAGCATTAACATTCACATTCACACCCACCTTTACTAATATAAACTAGGGTTTATCTCATCTCATCTTATATTTACATGCCTACTAAGTTCACGTCTGGAAATGGCTAATCGTAAGGAAAGTAATAGCACAGTTCTTTTTAATGCAGATGCCCCCTTGTGGCCAAGACAGAGAACGACAACTTTAACGGTGGCCAAAAATAGAGAACTACAATTATTTTGGCCTAAAAAAAATAGTTCGTTTGTAGTTGCACTATTGACAAGAAACACAATGACTTGGGTCTCCTCAATGAGCTGGAAAGCACAAGGTAAGCAAAAAAGTTTTTGACCTCACATTGGAAGATGCCATCACCGAGACGGGAATAAGTACGTCACACCCCGGAATTGAGGACATTGACCTTGTCCTGTGCAAGCATTTTGTATATTTACATACAGCAGTGATGGCTCGAGTAGGGGCGAAGAGAAATTGAGGTGTCAAAGCAGTTTGTTGGTGGTTACCTGCTTTATGACTTTAAGGTGGGCCTGTCCGCAGCCGAATCAGGTTGCCCAATTAGTCAAGCTTTTGGGGATAATTCCATCAATGAATGCACCGCCAGGCATTGCTTCTAGAAGTTCAGGCCGGGAGAGCCGTTGCTTTGTGATAAAAAATTAAAAAACGGCAAAAACTTTTTTGATTACCTTGTACAAGCCATGAACGGTGTCTCTCGGTAAAGACTGTGTGTTAATAAAAGTGGTGTTTCACAAGTAAGGGGGAAGTAGAATTTGTAGTTTACAGAATGTGCACTGGGCTCCGCTGAGATCCCGCGTGAATGTGTTTCGGGTCTTCGGACTGTCTGAGATTTCGATGTGAACTGGCAGCAAACAGTCCGTCTGGAGAGCGAAAAATACTGCAACACATGATTTCCGCCTGCTTTCAGAGCTCAACATGGCAATCAATATACACAACTATCTCTTCATCTCTCTCACACACACAGAAAATACTTCAACTTCTACTGAAGCCAACATTCTATTTTTGGCCCTAAATATCAATCACCCTGACGCTAAAATATTAAAGGTTTGATGACGATAGAGAAGTCGATATGAAATATGTAGAAACTCATTAGCGCGGGACCTTCATAAAACTGTCCATTTAATCAAAAAATGAAGAGAGAGATCTGAGTCTCAGAAAAAGGAAGAGGAAAAAAATGGGACGAATCCCAAAAAAACGGGCAGCTGCCGGAGCCCAGAGGCCATTCCAAGCGTGTGTGTGTATGTGAGGGCAACCGCAGCTTAATAAACTCCATACTTTCATATCGCCTTTCTCCCTGACCCTTCTGAGACACACACACACTCACATACACACAAAGAAGGACAAAAATGGGACTTGACTCGTTTCAACCCATTTCTGGTGCTCTCCATCCTCACACAGTGGGCCCTGCCCAGGTCGCCACAGGGATGCTGCCCAGGTCACCACGGCGATGCTGCTGGGGTCACCAGCTCGCCTTGTTTGCCCACCCCAGAGAGGATCAAAGTGAAGGAAAAAAAGAAAGACGGAAGGAGAGAAGGAAAAGGGGAGTGATTTTTATTGGGCCCGTCACGCCGGCCAACAGCTCAGCGATTCCATCTGCGTCTGTGTTAAACTACATGTTTTAGTTTTTATTTTTTCTGAATTTGTTATTATTTTTAGGTGTGAAAGGTGTTATATGTATAAATATGATGAAAAAAGCTCAGGGTTTATATATTTTAGGTCCTAATCTGGTATTTTATTGTTATTAAATTTCTTTTTCATTGTTTTCTAACTGCTTTTCTCTTTTAGTGGCTTTATTCTTAAAGTAAAGCAGTTTGAGCTGAAGTGTTATATAGGAAGAATTCAATATGGATATGATGAAAAAAGACGTAAAGATTTTATTTATTTGTTTATTTATAGTTGTTTCATTGGGGTTACATTAATTTTTCATTTATATCTTCTTTACATTTATATCTTTTGTCTAGTTTGTTCTCATGTACGTGGCTGGAGTTATTGAAATGTCCCCGTAGAAGTAGGGGAGAAATCTAAACGGCTCATTTAAGCACGCAATTGCTGACATTCGTAAATTAATACTAACATAACTGACCATTTTGTAAAATCAAACCTACAGTGTGTGTAGAGGCAGTACAGACCCAAATGGATGTCAAAAATACAGAAAAGGTGATTTTTTTCATAATATGCGAACTTTAAAGTCTGAAAGTTATGAAATAAATAACAATTATTATTATTATTATTATTATTATTATTATATTATTATTATTAATTGTTGTTGTTGTTGTTAAACAACAAAGATGCCATGATAAATAAGGCTTTATTTTTTTACCGTGTTGGGACATTGGGTCTGTAGTAAAAATTAGCAAAAAACCAAAGCATCCGAATCACTTCGCATAATGATGCAACTCTTATAAATCTGGAGCAGTCGAGCGATCTGGCCTTTTCAACAGCAGTTTATGAAGCACAACACGCCGGCGAGATAAGAAAATAATCACAATTAACAAAGCCACGTCTCTGCTGCTCTCTCGGCCTAATGAGGAAACCAGTCCAGGGCCAAGTGTGAGAGTCAGCTCTCGGGGTCAAGCATGTGTTTTCCCACAAAGCAGCACTGCGAAATTCAGCCACAGATTCCACCGCAGTTCTAATTAGTCCTCAGTCCAACACCACCAGCGGCTGCAGAGCAACAGCCAGCGCAAAGGCACAGCAGATTTAATTGTGTGGGAAAGCAGCAGTCCGAAAGCCGTTCCCGGTTTTACTCACCCAGTGTGTGAGTGTGTGTGAGTGTGTTTCTGAGCTAGTCTTATTTTGGGGACAAACTTAAGACTCTATACCTGCAGACATGGAACGGTGCTACCAGTAAGAGGAAGAACAAGTAGATGAAGAAGAAGAAGAAGAAGAAGAAGAGCAAGAGGAAGAGGAAGATGAAAAAGAATACAAAGTAAAAGATGAAAGAAAACCACATGAAGAAAAAGATGATGGTGAAAGAAGACAATGACAATGAAGAAGAAGACAAAGAACAATGGACAAAAAAGAAAAGCCGATGAAGAAGCAAAATGGGACAAAGAGGAATAAGACAATGAAGATGACGATGAAGCAGAAGACATCAAAGAAGAAAAAGATGAAGATGAAGAAAAAGAGGCAAAGGAAGAAGAAGAAGAAGAAGAAGAAGAAGAAGGTAAAAAGACGAAAAAGAGGAAGAACAAGTAGATGAAGAAGACAAAAGAGAAGACATCAAAGATGATAATGATGATGATGATGATGATGATAATGATGAAGAAGACAACAAAGAAGAAAAAAATGTAGGTGAAGCAGAAAAAGAAGAAGAAGAAGAAGAAGAAGAAGAAGAAGATGATGATGATGATGATGATGATGAAGAATAGGAATACAAAGAAGAAAAAGGGGGAGAAGAAGAAAAAGAAAACTACGAAAAAGATGAAAAAGAAGACAAAAAAGATGAAGAGGAAATGAAGAAGAAGTGGACAAAAAGGAAGAAGGTAAAGGATAATACAAAGAAGGAAAAAGCGTCCGAAGAAGAAGATGAAGACAACAAAGACGATGTTCAGAAAACACAGCTTAAACGGAGTGTGTGGTAATAGTATTTTTATGGTAAATCCAGAGGTAAAATCACATGCTCCTGCACTAGCTGAATACACTAACTTTTATCTGTTAATGTTTACACGTTAATGTGTATATTTTATTTATGCAGATCTTATAAAGATGTTTCCATGCATTAGGTCAAAATAATAAACAACATGAATGAGTAAATATTAGCAAATGACTAAGAGGGAAAATATCAAAGCACATGGGCTATGGACATCTGGTCCAAAAGACTCTGATATAGATGATCAGTCATCAACTACAGTATGTCGTCACGTGAGCCAAGCGATCAAGACGTCACCTTAAACACACACACACACACACAACCACACACTAACACAAACACAACATGAAATGAACTTCACTTGCCAGCGGACAGAAGCCGACCCAGCACTCTGTTTTGTTGTGTTTATTTAAATTAAGTCCAATCAGTGAGAAAGGTCAGCCTGACAAATTAACCCCCACACACACACACTCACACACAGTCTTGTATTACTATCTTTGTGAGGTCCTTCCATAGACTCCCATAACGACTAAAGTACATAATTCTACACCTACACTTAATCCTAACCTTAATCTCAGTAACCAAAAGCACATCTTTTACCTCTTTTACTTTCTCAAATAAAACAAGCACAAGTCATTTTTCCTCATGGGGACCTCTCAAATGTCCCCACAAAACCCCAAAAAACAGATAAAAGTGATTTTATGGGACAAAAAGGTCCCCACAGTGCGATAGATACACGGACACACACACACACTCACACATTACGCCAGAGAGAAAATAGTCCCGCCACAAAACCGCTGCTGCTGTTGAATGCAGAAATATGCACAGCACTCAATCCGTCCAGCAAGACTAACAACAAGCAAGCAGTGGATACATGTAGAGCTGTGAAGCTGTGGACAGCGAGGCTTTATCATGAAGATACAGGCTGGAACCTTTCACAAAACACAGATTCATAGCAATGAGATTCTCAAACATAGTCTAAACTCAACTCTACACCAAACCAAACCAAAACGTACAAAGAGTCACCTTCACTCTCATGCACTTAATCACATTCCACATACGAGTTGTAAGAGAGCGGCACACTAGATGATGGGGAAATACTAGTGGTGTAGTGGTGATACGGATGGATAGATGGATGAAGAGAGAGATGGACAGATAGATAGATAGATAGATAGATAGATAGATAGATAGATAGATAGATAGATAGATAGATAGATAGATAGATAGATAGATGAAGAGGGAAATAGATAGATAAATAGACAGTGCATTTGTTAGCTAATCGTATATTTAGTAAATTTCTTACTCTACGCAAATAAACAGAATGCCGCAGATCATTTCAGTCGTCAGGATCAGTTGATGAATGAGTGAGACACAAACCAAATTTTAGGCACAGAAAATACAAAATGCACACAAAATCCATTTGGAGTCATTTAAGGGAAGTTCAAACTTTAGTAGCAACATGATATTAACATTTTTACAGTTAGCGTTTTCCCTTATTTTCATGAATCACGGACGTTCTGCATGCGGTAGGTTTTGAGATCCACTGATGTATAACACACTATTCAGTGACATCTTTGTGGTTCAACTGATTTATGCGAGACGGAGAGAAAGCTGCATAGGAATCACTCGTCACATACACACCACACAACAGCTCGAAACAGCTCTAGCCTTGGACCAGCACAAACAATGAGACTTCAGATATTTATACGCCGTTTCATTCAACATGTGGAACGTGACTTACGCTGCTGCGTTACTGAGCATTTTCTGGTCTATCGGACCCTGGTTTGTTCCCTTCTTTTGACTCCTTATTTGTGGATTTGGATTTGTTTTCCTGTGTGTCATTTCATTAGAAAACTAACCTTTCACTCTGTCCCTTGACCTTGTTGCCGCCAGTCGATTTAAACTTGTTTTGCTTCGGAAAACCTGTGCTGCCGACTCGTTTCTATGCCTGGAATACGACTCAATAAACAGACGAGGTTAGCTTGAGGTTTTCTGCACTTGGGTGGTATTCTTTTCCTGACAGTAACATTAATATTTCAGAAATGCCCTCGAAGGCTCCCGGTGAGAACGTCACTCGTCATCGCGCCTCATACTTCACGTTTATTCACACACAAGTGGGTGCAAACAGAGAGATCTCACAGCAGGACATGGTAATGAGGGTGTAATGAGATTAAGAGAGAATTATGCTTTTATAAGACTCGTGGCCAGTTTTGTTCTACATTTTATATTCATCACTGTCAAAGAGGAGGACTTCCACCCCGGGTGAGTCTGTACCAGGAGGCTGAGTTTTAGCCCCACATACCACAACACCAACCTTACCCCCCAAAACAATACATCACAGCCCTGACGTTCTCTTTCCCACTCTCTTTCTCTGTTTTCCTCTTCCTTATAACTAGAAGCCATGCAACCTATGGAACACACTGTGTAATTCACCTGAAGCTCAGCAGCATCTGGTCTGTCATTCAACGGTGTTTGTATGGAGTAAGATCACTGGCAACCCAGTTAGCAAAATTCTGTTGGGCCAGATCTGACCCACACAATCCATTTTCTCTGGCCCGGATACTGCAAAGAATGATGGCCCAGTGACGGCCCAGACATGGTTTACCCTGAATTGGGCCATAGTAGGCCCAGTGACGGCCCAGACATGGTTCTACCTTGGAATCGCTTGCCATACTCAGAACGGTTGTGGCTCACATGAAAAATGCTGACTCTCAGCCAGAATCGCTCGCCCTGCTCGGAACGGCTCCGGCCCGCAATGTTTGCTTGTGCCAACAGTGAACCGGCTGTGCCACAACTCAGCCAGAATCAGCCCAAATGTGTTTGCTAACTGGGAAATATATGACATTACAGGTATGTGGTTTAACAGAACAAAACAAACTTTACAAGTGCAGCGCTCCAATCATGGGATCAACGCCACCAACTTCCCTTTAATAAACAAAATTATTATTTTTTGTTCCAGGAATACTGTTTATGGTTGTGTTTGCAGACTGACAGTGCAGAGTACACTGCTGTTAATCTTGAGTACATTTACTGCAAAAAGATGTGTTCCATGAGTGTAATTTATTCATTCATTCATGATCCAAACCGCTGAATCCCAACCAGGGTCGTGGGGGGACCGGAGCCTATCCCGGGAAGGCAGGGACCAACCCTGGGCAGGCGCCAACACTCCGCAGGGTACACTCACACAGGGCCTGTTTAGAGTTGCCAGTTAACCTACAGTGCATGCTTTTGGACGGTGGGAGGGAACCGGAGCCCCTGGAGGAAACACATGCAAACACGGGGAGAGCATGCAAACTCCACACAGAAAGGCCCTACGGCCGACCCAGGGATCGATCCCAGGCCCTTCTCGCTGTGAGGTGGCAGCGCTAACCACTGCACCACTGTGCAACCTGTTATTGAACATTATTGTACATACTACCGTTGTAATTTTCTCTATTTGACAGTTGTCACTATATTTAACAGACCGCCTATTTAGATTTCTCATATTCAACTGCTGCAGATCATATACATATTCAAGAAGATAATTCCAGGACCAAAATTAGTAGTTAGTAGTTAATTAGATCCTTAGTTTGAGTTTTTATGTTTTATAATCTATGTAAATATTTTTGTTTACGCTATGTGCCTTTTTTGTTCTTGGCACTGTAGAAACTAGAGCCACGTTGTTTTGTCTCTTTATAAACTTGTATTTACTTTGACTTCACAGTTTCAGTGCATATTTTTTTATTTAAACAAGTGCAACCGTGTAACAAAATATTTCCTACATCTAGTGCACAATGGGATGGACAATGTGAACAATGAAAGCAGGCAGCGTCCAGTTGTATGGTCATTAACCTCTATTTAATTAGTGACCAATTAAGTTTCACATTGGCACACATCAAGAACACACTTAATGGCAGATAATTTAAGAGCACTGACTAGTTGTGGGAAACATAGGTGCAGTCTGGAGCAGCTCCAGCTGTCATGGCTCCTCTGGACTTCGGCCACTCCCTACCTAGTAGGTCAGTGTCTGTTTAGAACACCCCCGCATTATTATTACATTCACCTGCGTCTCGTTTGCCTTCAGTTTGGGATTGGTGCAATCACTCGTTTGTTCAGTTGTGTGGCTTTATTTAGCCCGGTTCGATCCATGTCTCCCCGTGTTTGTCTCCCTCATGATTTACGTGTGGTTTAGATTATGTTTGGTTTATGTCTTGGTATTTCTCACTCATCCCTGTTTCTTGTGTTTGTCCCCAGGCTCGTGTCTCCCAGTGATTCCCTGTTCCGGTCAGACTGTCGCTTTTTCTCAGAGTCTGGATCGCCTGTTTTCACCTCGTGGGATTTAGAGCTTCAGTTAAATGGTCTTTCTGTTTGCCCATGGAGGATTCCCCCTTTAAAGAGTGTTGTGAGCTGGGAGCACGAGCCCCGTCTTTATTTTGCTACTTTCGTTCCTTTATGATTTTTTTTCTACATGTTTTTGCCCTGCCTGTTTTTCCCCCAATAAACCCTTTTTGTTGCCTGCACAAGTGTCCTCACCACCTCTACCGACTACACCATGACACTAGCAAAGTTGCTATATAAATGTAACGTACATTAATTTATCCTGCTCTCTCTTCTCTTGGATGATCGTGTGTCTCGGGCAGACTCATTTTCTCTCTCACACTTTTAAAGGTCAGGATCCCCCGGAGACTGACGGGGCCGTGTTAAATCACTGTCACTTCCTCTGTTCAAATGAATGCCATGATATGATCAGCAATGTAGTCTTCCTAAAGAAATTTTAAAAGATACTAGTGTCTTTCTTGTCCATCACTGCTTACTTTCTCTTTTAAGACACTGACATGGAATGACTGCTTAATTATAAAGTACACTAATAGAGTTAGGATACTCGCCTCTAAACCTAGAGGCCATGCGTTCAAATCTCAATTCTCCAGCGCTACCATCGTTGGGTCCCTGAGCGAGAAACTTAACCCCAAGTTGCTCTTCCTGGAAGACTGTCCATAAAATTAGGAAATGGAAGATGAGCGTCTGCTAAATGGAAATGAAACAATGGTGTTACACGAGAAAACAGAACAGGAGAATGCTCGGTTTGCAGTCAGAGACATAACAATAGTTGGTAAAGAAGGAACTAGAATGATGCTCCTTAAATAGAGGCAAGGACATGGCAAGTTAAAACTCAGCTGAATCTGATTTAGTAATTAGGGGTTGATGTGAAGACCTGGAACTAAAGTCTGGATCAGACAGTCCTTCTGGAGTGGAAGACTCGCTCCTGGATCTGGACTCACACCTTACACTGCGATTTTCGGCCCATTTTCAGCGATTTTTCTCTCGTGCGACTATTTTTCAGATCGGCCCGATTTTCAGTTTAATCTTGCGTTGTGCATCGTGTAATATACATGGGGTAACGAGCACCGCTTAACCCCACACGACCAGCTCCCGATCGGCAATCGTATGGTCGGATGAAAATCAAACCTGTTAAATTCCAGTCGCCCCTCGTGAGGGTATCGCACTGTTAAAGCAGAGCCACGAGCCAACTCATCTGAACCTCAGTGGGTTTTCCCCTCATTGCACCAAGCGGAAACACAGAAGAGTACAGAGTACAAACACTGTGACGCAGCGTGTAGTCTTTGGAGGCATTGGAGGCTCGACTTTACAGTTCAGGGTACGGGAGCCTGACGTGTCGTGTAGTGTGAGCAGTCAGGTCGCGTCCGAGCATCGGCCCATATAGTGTGCGAGTATAAATTGGGAGCTTTGGCTTTTCAACGCATGCAATTTAGTAGTACAGTTTGAGCTGGAGGTTTACAAAACGATTGAAAAAATCGCACAGTGTTTGCCCAGCCTTACAGTTAGAGAAAATAATACACACAGGCAGTGATGTCCCTCTGGTCTAGAAATCAAACCTAGACTAATATTAGTAACTTTGAAGTTGAACTTGAATTTTGAAGTTGAAGCGTTTAAGACCACTACAAACAATCCATCATCAACCCATTTGACACTAAAATCCCCAAGTAATTTATTGGGCACAAAACTGAGGCAAGTGTGAGCAGTTTTTTTGGCACAGTTGAGGAGGGAATTAAAACCATAAGCAATGGAGTCAAGCCAGAATTTTTTTGCACCATGAAGAACAGCAGCCAGACGCGCTTTCCTCACAATCAGGGCCTGCACGCATGAATTATTTAAAAATGTTATTATAACATTATGCTACTGTCATGATCAGGCCTGCAGTCCTCCTGTCAGGTCGGTGTTGCAGAGCATAAGCCTGGTGTTTGAGTTACTTGATTTATTCTTGATCCTCATTTTGTTTTTTTTAAATAAAATTCTGCATCATGTCTCGTCCCTCATCCAGCTAGAAGGATAATTACTGCTAGAGTATTGTAATGCATAGCACAAATTACCAAGAGTAAATTCACTTTATAAAGGGAATCTGATTCATCAGACACACCTTCCCATTCAATGTTTTTTCTTTATTTTTATTACTATTTACATTGTAGATTCTCACTAAAGGCATCAAAACTATGAATGAACTGTGTAAGGGCTATTTGACCAAGAAGGAGAGTGATGGAGTGCTGCGCCACATGGCCTGGCCTCCACAGTCACCTGACCAAACCCAATCGAGATGGTTTGGGATGAGATGGACCGCAGAGTGAAGGCAAAAGGGCCAACAAGTGCTCAGCATCTCTGGGAACTCCTTCAAGACTGTTGGAAAACCATTTCAGGTGACTACCTCATGAAGCTCATCGAGAGAATGCCAAGAGTGAGCAAAGCAGTGATCAAAGCAAAGGGTGGTTATTTTCAAGAATCTAAGATATAAAACATGTTCTGGGTTATTTCACACTTTTTGTTTACTACATAACTCCATATGTGTTCATTCATAGTGCCTTCAGTGAGAATCTACAATGTAAATAGTCATGATAATAAAGAATAAAACATTGAATGGGAAGGTGTGTCCAAACTTTTGACTGGTAGTGTACTTGGTGTAATAATACAAATATTGTTATCGTGGCTTAACATTTTATTATTTTGTCTTTTCTTCCCACTTTTGCAGACTTTTACTGATTCCACAATTTTTGCTACAGAGACTCTTTCATGGCTTAAAATTTTCAGCTGATTAAGGAGACAAGTCTTATTGCATTTCTTATCAAAAGCCCAACAGTAACTTTTATAGCAGTTGATAGCGTAACCGTTAGTCCCTGTGATTGCCGGTTCAAGTCCTGGACCAGTAAACATACCACCAAGCTACTCGTGAGCAAGGTACCGTCGCCAGTCACTGCACCCGCACCTCGGATGCCCCACTGTTCACTTATGGATGGGTCAAATGCACTGTGTGTTGTCATGCTGTGCTGTGTTCACAATGACAAAATAATCTCACTTTACCTCTTTTTCCTCCTATTTTATGATCAAAACTACTCGTAATTCCCTATTTTGGCCACAAGGAGGTGTCTCCTTTTAAAGAGAACTGTGCTCTTACTTTCTTTATGGTTAGCCTGTTCCTGATATGGCAGATATGATATATCCTGATATGGTTCAAATAAACCTTGTTGATTTAACAGACATTTGTTCATTAAAGCACTTCTTACAGAACCTGTTGGCCCTCTAGAGCTAACTTTTGTAAAAGAGGCTCTTTATTTATTAACCTCCGTCTCCACTCTATAGGCGTCTTTTTATTATTTGGAACATCCACTCTGGTAAGTTGCCATGGTATTTTGATGTCAGCGAGCCGACGCGTCCTTGAGCGCCGCTGCAACAACTTGTTCACTTCCAAGCAGGCAGTGAAGCACAGCACACCGTTATGTAACGCCAATCACAGAGGAAAACGGGGAAATCAAGTGCAAAGAAAGAACAAGCTTTTAAAGATGGAGATTTCCTCAAACCGAAACCCACCTTCCTCTCTCTCTCTCTCTCTGTCCCTCTCTCTCTCTCTCTCTCACCCTCTCTCTCTCTGTTTTTGCATTTTATCTGTCTCTGAGAGCCAATTACTTTTCAGGAGTCGGTGATTCACAGCACAGGTGGCAACTCTCTGAAGTGATGACGGATGCAGGCAGACTCACAGTGAGAGAGAGAGAGAGAGAGGCAACAGAGCAAATACAACAAAGGCTGAGAAACTGAGGAACTAACAAGAGAGAAAGAAAAGAAGGAGAGGGTTGATGCAACAGAAAAAATAGAGCCTCGGCTGAGGGGCTGCAGGGGTTAATTGGAGAGAGAGAGAGAGAGAGAGAGAGTGAGTGAGTGAGTGAGTGAGTGAGTGAGTGAGAGACAGAGAGAGGGAGAGGGAGAGGGAGAGGGAGAGAGAAAGAGAGAGAGAGAGACAGAGAGAGAGAGAGAAAGAGGGTTAGAGAGAGAGAGAGGAGCTGCATTAATCTGGATTACGTACTGCATTTTCATCACTAGGCTGTTCACTAGGCTGTGGATATTCTGAAAGATCAGGTGTAGATGTAACGGGCAGCGTTGGTGGGAAACTACTTTTACACTTTAGCTACACTACAAGCTACCAAGATAAAGTTGTATAAGTATATCCAAGCTGTTTCACAGCCACAGATTTTTGCTTCCATCGTCACCAAGGTGGACTCCATCCTCCGACTCCATCTTGCTCAGCTGCCAAAAACAGTGATGCAATGAGCGAGTCTGTGACGGTAAGAACAGTAGCCTATCAGGTTCCACCTCTGCCGATTCTACACCGCTCAGAAACACCTGGTAGCTGAAAATCCCAGTCTTTGCAAAGAGAGAAAAACAGCATTTTCTAAAGTTAGTCGGTTTTAAATCTACATGTTTTAAAAGTAGCTTCACTATTGATAAGCTACTGAAACAAGTAGTTAAGTTAGTAGCATCACTAGTTATAGCTCCTCCCCACCACTAAAAAAGCAGCATCTGGTCGCATAACACGGGTCAAAAGGTCCATTAATAATTGTGTTCCCATCGCACCCAGTGACTCAAGGAGAACTAAGTGCACTTATTAGAACTTCCCAGCAGAAGAGAGTGTTCTTCACACAACTGCACAATATAGTCATTAGGGATCAAAGAGTCTGACGTTACAAAGAATGAAAGGAAGAGAGAGAAAGAGAGGCTACAGAGTGCACGGTTCTGAGAGCATGGCTGATTATTTTGGACCCAGTAACAGGTATAGATGATAACAAGGTGAGAGCATCATCCAGACATCTCACTCTACTCTTTTTCATCCAGCCAGCTATAAACCCAGACACAAATCACTGCACAAATCGTCTCTCCACTGGCTGCTCTCTTATCAAAGAGTCACTCAGTGTCTGTTTGGGCATGCCAGCAAAATTCCACAATCAGGAAAGGGAAATCCCAAACTGAGGCCCCCTCAAAAAATCACTCCTCACAGCATTGCGACTCCAAACCTTAGAGCTGCACATATATAGTTTAGTGCAAATATATAGTCATTTTTAGTGTGCACATGTTCAGAGGCCCAAAATCTTCATGCAATGCTTGTGATTAACTCTTGAATTCATTATCTGCCACAATAACGTCAATAAAAAATGGAGTTTGACAATGTAGATCTACACCCCAGTGATCTTTTTTAACAGTGCATGTGCCTGCATGTGTTTTACAATCGATGGGTAGGGGCTCTGTAGTAGTGGGCGGAGCTTCAGCGCTTTGAGCCGACACACCTACAGCATCCGAGCGTAGAAAGTACCGCTTTCACCACTTTCAGACTTAATTTTACCTTTGTAGCAATGTTCATTTTCACACAAAATGAATGAGGTGTTTAGCGACAAGGGTTTCTTTGGTATAAGGAACTTACAGCTGATATTATTTTGACCTCACAGGGTCTTTAAGAGCAGTGGTGGTACTAGCCAGTATGGCACCCTGTGCGCTCGTAGAAGACGCCCATGTCGCCCAGACGCCCATGTCGCCAAGACCTAAATCCGCCTCTGTTTAAGGGTGTCCTACAGCTCAAATATTGAGTATTACTGGATGAAACAGCTTGTAGTTTAGCTATTTTTAAGTCTGTAACTTGAAAAGTTACCAATTAAAAGTAGCTTCACCAACACAGGGAATCGTGGCAAGGTTATAAGAATGGGCTTAGTTGTGGTTAGGATACCAAGAGACCAAGAGCTCATGGATTCTAATCCTACCCCTGGCACTATTATGACTTGGTCCCTGAGCAAGACCCTTAACCCCAAGTTGCTCTCTGTCCCTGAAATTAGGAAATGGACGTCGCTCAGGATAAGAGCTTCTACTAAATGTCGTAAATGTAAATGTAAAACCAGTTACAACTCTACATTAAACACACACACACACACACACTATTCTGTAGTAAAAGCATGTTCTTTCAGAGTCTTCAGCAACAGCAACTTGGCTAAATGAACAAACAACCGCATTTCGAAAGCCTTCTAGTAAAAAAAGACCTAAACAGTGTAAACGTCAAAACCATAAAACAGCAGGCTTTTGTCATCAAACCTCCTCTAACCCAGAGACAGTCAGTGTGAACCACTAAAAGCTAGCTCAGCCCGATACATAATAAGAGAAGAAAACAGAACAACATGGCCCGGCACTGACAGTCAACAAGATCTCATGGCACACCCCATCCCAGCGGCATCTTTTAAAAACACACATACATACACACACACACCTCATATAACAAACTGCCACATTTAGCCCTGAGAGTCCTGCTGGCACTGGATCTTTTAAACAGCCCTAAACAGTATTGACTTATAGCATAAACCAGTTAAGCTCCAAGCCTTTGGTAATACGAAACTGGGAGCGTTTCATTATTTGGGAGAGCTGAGCTGCTGGAACTGCTGCTCGCAACAACGCCAGACTGACCTACAGCACGTCCCATACAGAAATATAATTACAGGATGTTTTCAAACATATTTGATGTATATTCATATTAAACTGTTGCAGATCTTATGCACATTAATGCACAAAAGTACATTCCAGTATTATAACTGTAACTGTAGTTTTTCTCCACTTGGCATATTATGAATACTTCATGTAACTAAAATTGTACATTTTCATTTTCTACTTGAGTTTAGAGTTTATATGTATAGTTCAATGTATGTGCCTTCTTTGTACTCCACATCGTCTCATCTCTCTGTGTTACGAGATGACTGATTATCGGTCAGGCCAATTATCGGGGCCCAATACTAGGCATTTTGCTGATTATTGGTATCTGTGTTTAATTTTGGCCATCACTGATATTTAGTAATTACAAGGTACGCTACTGTGGCTCCTCTGTCGTCTCTTTTCTCTGTGCCGTTTGCTCTCGACTTGCTACTTCATTGAATGTCGTGCCCACAACAGTCTCAGGTTGGCTATATGTCCCACAAATGGTAGCCAATCAACGCTGAAGCCTTGTTGTCACTCACACCACACTCACACACGAGTGCAGCATGAAGCTCCGAGAAGGATTAAAGAGGAGAGTTTCAGCTGAGCTTGGTGTTTGTAAAATTCAACATTCAACCAAAATTTCAATGTGAATACACATTATTATATTTCAATTCATTTGAAAATATATTATTAATATATCCCATCAAATATCCAGCTGTTATTGTCAAATATATTCAAATTAATTGAAAAGATTGAATTATTTATTACATATTAAATAGTTATATTGATAACTACGATACAATGTTTTGAAATTACACAAAATACAACTACAAAATTAAGACATTTTCTTTAAAATAAGTTGACAATAAAAATAAATAACATCATTTTAATACATAAATATAGTATCTATAAATATACTATAATATGCCAAAGCAGATATTAGTCAATATATTTATGATGTAAATGGTTTAATATATATAATCAGATAAAACACATTTTGTATAATATGTTTCATATGTGTATATCTTTTGTATGGGGTGTCTGGTACAGTGAGCGGTTCTGCAGTAGAATGACTTAAAGGTCAGAGCTCCTTTTATCCCTGCATACGCAGCTCGGAGAGAGAAGCATAGTGTTGCAGCAAAGCGAACCTGCTTCTACAACAGCTGTATAAAATAATCTATAAAAGCAGAATAGAATTTCTGCTGCTGCAAAAGATCAGATTATTTGCTGTGTGGCCCCTGCTGACCTGGTTGTTGAGGAATCGGTTAACAAACCTAAAGATTACAGCATGGCTGCAGGAGACTGAGAGGAAGAGAAAAGGAGAGAGAACTTTTCAGTCATTTATATATTTGAGTGAGTCTGATATGGACTCGACCATAGACATGATAAAAATATCGACTCAATGTCAGCTCCCTGTATGTTGTATCACCTTAATATTACATATTGAACATGAGCCTTCAGGACTGTCCTTGAAGTCGGTTTAAGTGAGCGATTATTTGTCATTGTGAACACACCACAACACAGCACACACTGCACCACAACCAAATGTGATCTCTGCGTTTGACCCATCCATAAAGGAGAGGCTTTTTGGCAGCCGGCGAGTACTGCTTAGGGATGGTACCTTGCTCATGAGTACCTCAATGGTACCTTTACCAGTCCGGAACTTGAACTGATGACTCTGCGATCACATGGTCAACTCCCTAACCGTTGCGTAGTGTAACGGTTGGGGCGTGATCGGAAGGTCGCCGGTTCAAATCCCGGACCAGTAAAGTTACTACTAAGGTACTGCCCATGTTAGCTGCCCACTGCTCCTTCACGGACGGGTTGAACACAGAGGTCATAAAAAATAAGATTATTAGAAACAGTAACTGTACATGTGCTTATTGTGGAATTATATTTTGTAAAGTGCATTGTGCTTCTTTAGTTGCACGATAGTGTGCATACATGCCATAAAACAGCAGGTGGGTGACGGACAGAACGAGTGCACAAGTCAGTCTGTCATTAAGACCAGTTAAAAAAATTCTCCTGTTTAAAATGCCTTATGATGTGAAGATAGAACCCCCTCTTGGGCCTCTCCGTTTTGGAATAATTTGGGGACTGCTGCCCAATGTCCTGGGACTGGCGTTATGCTTCTTGTATGACTGACAGCTTAATAGCTGTAGCAGGTGCTGCTGATGAAACTTGTGGTAAGAGTTTTAAAAGCAGAATGAAAACTCACACTGCCTTTACAGTTACAATTAAAGGGGAAGTTTCATCTACAAACCAAGAAGTCAAGTCCACACGTGGCCTTCCTCTAGCACTATCAACACTGGCCCTCATTTACCATCATGTTTTTAAAATGTTGAGACATAAGAGCACAGATTCATTATACAACTGTAGAATTGAAGAAAACCCAATAAGCTGTTGTTTTGCATACACAGGCATGAAATAAAACTTGCATTAAAGTGCTCTTCAGAATTTTTAGTCTTTGTTTTTACCCTAAGAACAAATCTCAAATAAGAATACTTTGTCGTGAATAGTGTTTATGTGGTTTAAACAATTGGAGAATGAAGCCCATTGAGCACCTGAGCAAGACCCTTAACCCTAAGTTGCTCGAGGGAGACTGATCTCCTATAACATTATGACCACCTGCTTAATATAGAGTACATCTGCAGCTACAGTCCTATATGGAACAAACTGTGATGCGCTCTGTGTTCTTTCTATCAGAATCCGCATTAACATTTTTAGCAATTTGACGAGCTTTGACTTGTCACTAGTTTTCTTTCCTTGGATCATTTTTGGGTAGCTCCTGACCACTTCAGAGCAGGAACATCACACAAGAGCTGCTGCACTTTGGGAGATGCTCTGACACAGTCGTCTAGCCTTCATCACAATTTGGCCCTTGTCAAAGTTGCTAAAATCCTTACACTTTATGCTTCCAACACATCAGCTTTCACTTGAGACCTAATATATCCCACTCACTGCCAGGTGTAACCAGGTCATCAATGTTATTCACTTCAGCGGGTCATAATGTTATGGCGTCAGCTGAACACTGGAAGTGTAAAGCACATACATTGTAGGCTTTCCTGGTGAGTAATTTACTTGTGAAGTGTTGCCATCTCTGCTGCACTACCAAGTCGTTCTATTGTTTGCTACCAACTTCTTGATGTTTGCATTGTCCTTGACTATGACTGTTGCTGTGCCTTTGCCGTTTGCCTTTGTTCTGTCCCTTTCGCCGATTTTAATGTTTGCTATTTGAACTCTGTTTGCCGATGATGGACACCTTCCAGTTTTTGACCAGTCCAATTGTTCTTGCTTTGTGTGTTAATAAAATACTTCCACCAAAGGATTCTGTATTGACTAGTTTGCTGCAGTACATAAAAGTATAAACATATTGTGGTGAGCACCGCTGGTCTATCTTTGTCACTCATGCCTTGCTTAAGACAGTTGTAAACATTTTAGGGGTTTTACGTATTAAATTATGAATGCAACATTTTAAAAAAGTCCAAATTTGTCAAAGTTATGAGCAAAGTCACAAAAATCGATTTTGACTCACATTGTACTTACATTTATGCTTGGACCATTCCATAGCTGAAATGCATCTCACATCCTAATCACACCTTGGACTCCATGTATATTGTCAAACAAACTGTTTCATAATTTACCATGGATTTCTTTCACATGTACCTATTTATTTTCCACGAGTTCATTTCAGGTTTTCAGGAATCTGGAGCAAAAAAATAATTCTGAGAACTCTACAAACTAATGTAAATTTTTATTCTGGAAACTTGCATCAAGTTGTCTGATCTCGCTCTCTGGGGACTCTTTAAATTCTGAAAAGTTTCCAGAAATGTTTCCAGCGTTTGACATAATGTTCATTCTTGGCGTAACTACAAGCACAAATGATACTACTTCTGTGCTGCAAATGTTAGCAGCGTTTGCAGTGTTCCCCAGACATCTGCAAATTACCATTTCTGAAAGAGGACAGTTCTGAAAGGTTCAAGCCTGCCCAGTGGCAACACCGCATCAAACAAAATGCCTAAAATAACATTGCAAATAAGTTGAGATTTGAATAAAAATGTCCAAAACGTTCAAAAAGAAGCCTAAATTGGCTATTGAAAAGAGGGGAAAAGAAAATACTAAAATACTAATTGCATTCATGATTGCTTTGAGTGCAAGCGGGCAAGACAGAACACAGGCACAAGTTTTAAGTGTTTATGAACAAAATAAAAAGAAAAACCAAATGCATAAACTACCAGGCAAATAGCCCCAAAATGAAGAAAATATAAAAACCAAACCAGAAACATAAATCAAGACGCAACAGATAAAATCACAGAAATTTGAAACTTAACAAACACAAACTGCGTGACTACAAAAATCAAACTGGGATGCAAATATTCCCATAAAGTAAGTTCGTCCCCAACCTGCAAATGCAGAGTCTGAAATTTAATTGAGTGGTTATTTGTCACTGTGAACACACCACAGCACAGTGCACCACAATAACGTGACCTCTGTATTTGGGGAACAATGCATGGAATGTTACCTTGCATATGAGTACCTCAGTGGTACCTCCACCGGTCCAGGACTTGAACTGGCAACTCTGATCACGGGACCAACTCCATAACCGTTACAGAAATTTAGTTTAGGTCTCAAACAGGACACACACACATGCACGTGAAGCACCATTAGGGAAAATGAATCATGAAAAACCACAGGGGAAGACTAGCCAAGACAGGACAAAAATATACATTTTTGGAGAAAATGAATGAATGTTCCTAATAACATTTAATATAATAACCAAGTCCAATTAACATACATATCATGGTTTAGAACAATCTGGAAGTCATTAATCAACAGGTGGCCACAGAGAAACACTGTTTTAATGGCCAACTAAAACAACAGAGATGGTTAATGGGGGTGAGATTTCAGCAGGGGTGGACATTCATAATTAATCACGTAACATTCATAATCCTATTAATGAATAAAGCTCTGTGGGCTCTACATAATGGACAGAAAAGCTGAATGCATTATGTGAGTAATTAGCCACACAGCCCGGATTAGTAAAAGGGCCACCAAGACCAGATGTCATCACTGCACACAATTAGTCATTTTTATCTAGTCAGAAAAAATGAGTGAGTAAAATGTGGGATTTTAGCTTATCAGTAGTGAACTTACTTTTAAAAGTTTGTGTCTTTTCCAGTAACTATTAATCTTACAAATAGAGATGTAGTGACGCAAAACTACATTCATTCATTCATTCATTATTCGAACCGCTTAATCCCAACCGGGGTCGCAGGGACCGGAGCCTGTCCCAGGAACTTACGGACACAAGGCGGGGACCAACCCTGGGCAGGCACCAAAACACGACAGGGCACACACACTCACACAATCACACTCACATTCACACCTCACAGGGACAATTTAGAGTTGCAAATTAACCTGTATTGCATGCTTTTGAACTGTGGGAGGAAACCGGAGCATCGGGAGGAAACCCACTCGAACATGGGGAGAGTATACAAACTCCACACAGAAAGGACCTATGGCCGTCCAGAAGTCGAACCCAGGACCTTCTCGTTGTGAGGCAACAGCGCTAGCCACTGGGCCACCGTGCCGCCCACAAAACCACATTGTTACAAAAAATGTATTTTAAACTAGCAGGTGTTTCCTATTGGTGTAGAATTGGCAGAAGTGGGATCTGATAGGCTGCATCACAGCATGGTCTTGGCAGCTGCATGATGGAGTTGGAGGACTGAGTCCAACTTGGCTGAGATGGAAGAAAGAATCCTTGACCATATGAAAGTGAGTGAAAGTGAGTGTTGATCTCTGTGAACACACCACAGTAAAGCACACAGTGCGGCACAACGTAATGTGACCTCTGCATTTGACCCGTGAAGGAGCAGTGGGCAGCTGACATGGGCAGCACCCGGGGAGCAGTACCTGGGGACGGTACCTCGCTCATGAGTACCTCAGTGGTACCTTTATCTGCCCCCTTCCAGCTGTGCCATTTTTATCTAAATGTATGACTGAAAGGTGAAATGGACAGAACTTACTCATTGGACTGTAACTTCTGCAAACCAAATCACTACCCACCAAAACGTCATCAAAACCTTGTTGTGACTCAACATTTACGTTTTTAAAAAATGTTTTCATATTACTTTTAACATTATGTCTCACATTTTTTTAAATTTGATTTAGCAGTCTATCAAGTGTATAGACTGCTGTTGTGTATGTGACAATACAAACTTTATTATCTTATCCAGAGGACATCCGCCTTATTTGACATCACCAATAGGAATGTTCACATTTTAAAAAATTAAATAACTTTCAACCCCATTTAGCTTCAACTTTTCAGTGTGTAATGGTGTTATGTAGCAGAAAAAGGTCACAAATGTGAGAATAACCACAAATATGAAAAGCGACCAAACCGGCTGTGACACAAATACTACACTTCCCCGAAGAGCGAGAGTTTAGAAAAACACTCGAAACCCCTGACGCATGACGCAACACTTGACAGGTCTGTTCAACGTGATGCGGTACTGGGGTGACATTTACAGCAGCAGGACGGGACATAAATGCCTCCCGCAGTGTTGGTCACGGGTTAAATAACCTCTTTCCACACCAAAACCAAACAACAAGCCTATTCACAAAATAAATATTTTTGTCTGCGTGTAATATCATGGGGTGTTTTAAATTAGAAACAGATTTCATAGCTTTTATTTAATAGGATTCCTGTTTTAGGAGCAATTAGATAATGCTTCTTATTTTACACAGCTGAAGATTTTCTATGGGTCAGAGAAAGAGGGAGAGGGAGAGGAAGAGAGAGAGAGAGAGAGAGAGAGCTTTCCCTGACAGACTACAGATTATCCACACACCACAGATCAGCATATTTCCACCAAGAAATCATTGTGAGCTGAAGTGATTTCATTTCTAATTGCTTTTATTGACTTTGCCATTCGACTCAGTCATCCGCTTACAAAGCAGACATAAAACTAAGAGGAGAAATTAAACTCCAACTGTCTTTCATCGCCGTATTTACGTGTGAGGCCCGAAGATTTAATATACTTAAATAAGAAGCATGATGCTTCCATCAAATTAGGAGACAGTGAGCATAATAATAGCACCAGAGACCCGGGCAGATGCGTTCGTCTCTAAAACGCGTTATTCACCGGGAATTACTGACATATAATTGGGTGACTGTAAGTACAGTGGTCCAGAAGGCTCGACAGAATGCAAGAAAACAGAATGGTAGGAAAACTGTAGAAGGAAACTTCAAAACAATCTGGTTTGCCAGTTTAAGACTGTGAGTTGTGTAATTCATTGTTAAACTTTTGATTTTTTCAAATAAACTACGATCTATTTAATTTATGTTTAGTTCACACCAGCAACCAACTTACCACGATAAAGTAATATTACAGTCCTCCTTAACGGTGGCACCCATTTGTGGTACAAAATGCAATAAAAATGCGTAGGGCGTTCTGAGTATGTTCATTTATACAAAATTTGAACGTCCATGTGGATAGGGCCTTACAGTTGGAGTCATTAAAAACAATAGCCTTTATCATTTCTCCTTTTTAACTTTTTTTACTCTTTTATCCATTTCTACATTTTCAGCACACAGCAATCACAGAATTTCTTCAGGAAATACCCGTCTAAATATGCTTTTGCCATACAATATGTGCTAGATTGTTTTCATCAGCAAAATTCTCACAGTCTTAAACGGACAATCTAGACAATCTCGACTTTAAAATGCCATTTTGCTATTTTGTTACCAAATGACCCAAGGACCAAAGCTGTTCAAATGTTCTGTGCTGAAGATAAATTTGCCATTTGACGTCTGCATCTAATGGATTTTGGGTTCTGAGGCAGATGTCTGATCTTTGCCATTTCGCCCAGCATGCTGCAAAAGCATGAGCACTCGTCATCACTGTCTATTGTGATGACAAAGATCATGCCATGAATGGTGACTTTACAACAAAAATGGTGGAACAAGCACAAAAAAGGGGTAGCAGAAGAAGAAGAAACTAGACAGAATGTTCTAATGACCGCCTTTTAAAACTTGACAACGCCACTGCTCAATGGGATCAGCTAGGCTTTGCTCTAGACAGTTTTTTAACAGTTTTATGGAGGTTTTGCTACATAATGTACAGTAGCTACATGTTTAAGGTGTGGTAGACAACATAATTATCACTGTTTACATTTAATTCTGAATGTAACTGTGCCATCATTTTGAGAACTGGTTAACCTTTGTCAAAGTAATCAGCAAGTTTTGACTCAAAGTGCATAAGCCATTGATATACATTCTTTAAGTGAGTGATTGTCACTGTGAACACAGCACAGCATACTGACCTCTGGATTTGACCCATCAATGAAAGGGCAGAGGGTAGATTTTTGGCAGCACCCAGGGAGCAGTGCATGGGGACAGTATCTTGCTAATGAGTACCTCAGTGGAAACTTTACAGTTGGTAGCTGGTAGGGTAGCTGGTACCTTTACCAGTACCTTTACTAGTGGTACCGGTAAAAGTACCACTGAGGTGCTTATGAGTAATGTACTGTCCTCAAGCACTGCTCCCTCCAGAAACTGCCCATGTCAGCTGCCCACTGGTGTATTGTGTTCTGCGGTGTGTTCACAATGACAAATCTCTCAATCTCTCACTCTCACTGATCAAGGGGCAAACACCCTAACCATTACACTACCAACAGCCAGACATACTGTGTGTATACTAGGGAGTCCTGTGAAAAGCTTAAACTTTACATTAAAATTTACATTTCCTAATTCTAGGAGCAATATCGAGCAACTTACGGTGTTGCTTATGGACCCAACAGTGGTTCTACACAATACTGGGCTTCAAACCCCCAACTTTATGGTCATCAACCAAGGCTTTTTTAGACACTTTGACCACTACACCAAATTTAAACATAAAAAAACATGAAAAAACAGACACTTCGAGACAGAGCAGCATCATCTTACAGTCGCTCATCACTGACGTTCTGTTACACGTTACAGCGCATGTGTTGTTATGTCCATGTGTATTTGTGCTGTGTTTTTTCTGATTTGTTCTGTGTCTGTTTGCTGTGCTGCAGGACGTCCTGGTCGTGGTGACCGTCAATTGCCTATTCTACTCCTGCCATCGGTAATTGGGTGCCCGGCTGTATGAAAAGGGGCGCTGTTCCCTTATCCAGAGGCTACGCTGAGCTCTTCCACTTGCTACGCTCTGCCTAGTCACTCCCTGTCATCATTGCTGGTTTTGCCAGTGTGAGGGGCAGGCATGGCCTTAGGCATTGGGCCGTGTCGTTGGACCTTATTTTTTCCTGATTTATTTTCGTTACTTTTGAACTTGTTTGTTATCCCTTCTATGGTTTAATAGATATTTTACTTTTATTTTACGAGCTCGATCCCAGTGTCAGCCATAGGGCCTTTAGGGCCTCTTGTCTGCCCAGGGTTGGTTCACGCCTTGCGCCCGTAGTTCCTGGGATAGGCTCCGGTCCCTGTGACCCTGATAGGGATTAAGCAGTTCAGACAATGAATGAATGAATGAATGAATGATAGTTTTGTCTGTCATTTTTTTCGCCATCTCTTTTCCTTTGTTAAGGTGTCTCACCCCTAGACTGGCACCTAACAGAGTCTGCAACTGTGGGAGGAAGAAGAGGAGGAAATGATGCAGAAAACATGCAGCAGTCACAAGAAAACTTTAAAGGAAGCCTTTGGTGCTTGCTGACCTTTACTGAGATCTCCTGTGACTGTAAGTCTTTCTTTTTTCTACCCCTCTGTCTTCAACTCATTTAGAGTACATTGAAGGACTCAAAAAAACTCACCCAGAGACGGATTCTCCATTGAAACGTGGGTCAAAGGCAGAGGGCATTGTGTGTGACTGGGCAGTAGAGTTTCTGCAGGGCAGAGCACAGCACAGTAACAATAGCTGGCTTTTTTCATCATCAAAAGGCTGCCCAATTCTTTAGTCTGTCAGAACGGACAATGGTAGTGCCAGGTGCCCGAATAATGTCCTTTATGTCATTTTATTCCCCTTCACTATAACGAAAAGTGGGATGAGAAGGAACCTATGTCTCCATGGAGCTGTAAAACAGTTGGAAAAGCCTGTCGCTTGCTGAGTTCAGCTCATAACACGGAGAATAAGGGAGTTTCAGTGAGTGGCTATGGTGTAAAGGCCGCTGCATAATCAGCCATCTACAGTCTGAAAATCCAGTTTCCAAGACAACCGTGCAAACGACGCCAGTAGAAGCAGACGTCAAACGAGAAGATGGCTATGGGGCATTCCCATCCACAGCTGTTTCTTAGCTTACATTTTTAAGCAGCAGACACAAATACCTACTTGTAAATCCATATGGTTCACGCTACAAGTTACAATGAATGTGGGAGTGGTCTAGCGGTTAGGATGTTCGTCATCAAGATGGTGTGGGTTCAAGTCCTACCTCCATCAATACCATCAATGGGTCCCTGAGCAAAGGGTTAACACCAAGTTGCTCTCTGATATTAGGAAGATGGAAGTCGCTCTGGATAAGAGTGTCTGCTAAATGCCTGAAATGTAAATGTAAAATGCTAATGAGCGGGTGATTATTTGTCATTGTGAACATACCACAGCTCTGTGGTGAGCTCTGCATTTGACCCCTCCATGAAGGAGCAGTGCTTGGAGGTCGGTACCTTGATCATAAGTACCTCAGTGGTACCTTTACCGGGAAAAAAACTGCCAAGAACTCATTACAAATGGTGGCGTATCTGGAGCAGCTGGAGAAGATTTCATGCACCCAATCTCGTCTCGAAGACATGGGAGAATCTATTTCAAATGATGCCACTAATGCGAAGATGCAATTTCTCTCCATCTTGTTGGCTAAACTAGCGATCTCAAAGAAACATGCTGAAATAGGAAGAATACTCTCCATGAAGTGCCCGATGGAGCTTTTCGTAACTTAGCGACAACGAGCGCTGAGTGAAAGCATCCTGGAAGTGTGGTTTTGACCATTCTCAGCGTAAAAACACGTTTGGTGGATACAAACCCTAAAAGTAGTTAAACTATAGCCAAGCTACTGTTTTAAGTTCCTGTTTATAGTAGTTAGCTGCTACTCTTGCCGGTGCTGTGATGCAATAAGCGTTGGACAGCAGCCTATCAGATCACACTTCGGCCAATTCAACATCAGAAATACCTGGTAGTTGGAAAAGAGAGAATTTTTTCTTTTGTAAAACTTTATTGTTTTGCAAAGCTACAAGACTATTTGTAAAAAAAAAAAAAAAGCTACATTTAAAGCGACACCATTGAAAAAATAGCTTCACTAGAATAAATATTAATAAAAAATAGTAAATGTCACTACTAGCAGTTAGTTACTCCAAAAACTGATACTGGTGGAGTGAAAATTTCTACCCTAAAATAGAGAGCAACACTCACGCAGTCTCTTGGCTCATCAGTAACTTTCTGTTCCATGTTACAGGGTGTGTGTCTAATTAGTGTGTCTGGGTGGGTGTTCCACAGCCAACAAAGAATTAAAAAAAGAAATGAGGGTAGGGGACATACGGCTGAGAAATGACTGCTCGAGAGGACAGATGAATCATTAGGGCTGAGCTGCGTGTTGTGTGCGAAATGAATGAAGGATGTAGGCTCCGGTTGCTATGGATCACTGTTGAAGTTTTGATGAAACAAGACAGGCCAAAGACGAGAGTTGATTGAAAGCATTGGTGGCTAAGAGATTAAGGAAATGCATAACAAACATGGAGAGGAGCATTATGAAGTCTTGCAACGAGGATGATAGACTTCAACCTGTTCATCATCAGACCAAAAAAGCAAACATAGCATCATGCTTCTAGAGAGACATGAAAAAAGCGAAAAAAGGCGTCATGCTAAGACCAGAGCTGTGGCTTTGCGTCAGTGTTCATGCGAGAAGAAAAGCTAATAATGACAAGACAAACTGCAGAAAGTGCTCTCTCAATTGGGGAGGTTTTGATCCCCTTTCCTGTAATATTTTTCAATTTAAGGGCTGGATTAAACGCCATCTGCACTCAAGACAACGTGGTGCGTTGTGTTTACTTTGTACTATTAGACCCACTCCTTTTCCTAATTATGAAATAAGAAAAAGTGATTTATAATGGAAAAAAAGAGTGCGAAAACATGACGCAGGAATAAAAAGAAAGAACGAGAGAGGATAAAAGCATTGCAACTTTATGGCCTGGCTGCCACACACTAAATCTAGCAATTACTTCAAGACGGAAAAAAAGCCTGTCGACTTCATCTCTTTAATGCCGTCAAACATACATTTGTCACTGTTTGAGCGTCTCCGTGCCAAACAGAGAATGATAAAACCTTTTATGAAGACAAGATTACCACAAAAAAGAGGCAGCAGTGTGTAATGCAGCACAGTGCCAGCCATGTATGTAAAAGAGAAGAGAGCAATAAAACTCCAGCAAACATTTATTTTATTCCTGAATCTGAAAACGACTTATCAAACCTCGCCCCCGTTCCAACAAAGACGCATTTAACCTCAACGCACCAATACAAATTTAAACAACAGGGTTATTACCCCCCTCTTCCCTTACCAACACTGGAACCAATTACAGCAACAAAAGCCAATTGGTTGTTGTGAAAAAGGTCCAGCTTTATCAGCACTGTTTAGACATGTCGGTCTCCATATGCGCCACACGGAAAGTGTGTCAGGAAAGCATTCAGCATGAGGTCTGCTTCGTTACAGCTCCACAATTAAGGGCCAAATTACTATTACCGGCAGGCACTGGCACAGCGGCCGTAAGACAACAAAGAATATTGTCACTGCTGATTAGGCTTTAAAGTATTGTCAGAGGTTTGAAAAGCTGTGCTGCTGACTTCTGCTTCCAATTCTCTCACTCATGTGGAGTGTGAAACCATTTTAAGAACGACTCTTATCCAGGGGTGTGTTTCCCAAAAGCACTTGCTAACATATTGCTAACTACGTCAGCAACACTATGTTAGTTGCTAATGTACACCATGTTAGTTGCTAATGTACACTATGTTGGTTGCTAATGTACACTATGTTAGTTGCTAATGTACACTATGTTGGTTGCTAATGGACACTATGATAGTTGCTAACGTACACAATGTTAGTTTTTAATGTACATTATGATAGTTACTAATGTACACCATGTTGGTTGCTAATGGACACTATGATAGTTGCTAACGTACACTATGTTAGTTTTTAATGTACACTATGTTAGTTGCTAATGTACATTATGTTGGTTGCTAATGTACACTGTGTTGGTTGCTAATGTACACCATATTGGTTGCTAATGTAGACTATGTTAGTTTTTAATGTACACTATGTTGGTTGCTAATGGACACTATGATAGTTGCTAACGTACACTTTGTTAGTTTTTTATGTACACTATGTTAGTTGCTAATGTACATTATGTTGGTTGCTAATGTACACTATGTTAATTGCTAACTTAGTTGTCACTATGCTTTTGGGAAACACACCCCAGAGCATGTTCTATTTACTACTCACAAAGACAGTCTCTCGGTAGCAACTTGGGGCTAAGGGCCTTGCTCCGGGGCCCAGTGGTGGTATCGCCAGCAGTAGAATAGATTTGAATCTGTTGGTCTAAAAGTGAGTATCCCACCGTTTATATTTACATTTACAGTGTTTACAAGACTATTATCCAAGGTGACATCCATTTTCTACTTGTTGGTATTGTAGCAGTTAGGGAGTTGGCCCTGTGATCACTTGAAGTCCTGGTACCACTGAGGTACTCAGTGCTGCCCATGTCAGCTTCCCACTGCTCCTTCATGGATGGGTCAAACGCAAAGATCACATTTCGTTGTGGTGCACTGTGTGCTGTGGTGTGAGAGGTCTTCAAAATGACAAATTAATCACTTACTTAATTACAACAACATTCTCCCCAGAGCAACTTAGGGCTAAGAGCCTTGTTCAGGGGCCTAGTGGTGGTTACTAAAATTCAAACCCTCAGTCTGGAGATAACCAACGCAGGGTTTCAGTCACGTAGACCACCACAAGCCCCTAAAACCCAGACCCATTGTGCAGTGAGTTTAACAGGTACTAGCAAGGCCCAGGTAGATGTCCGGGTGACTCCGGACAGTTTGTTCAATCCGTTCAGGGATTCTAGTGATGCAATGTGTCTGAGGAACCAAAGAAGGACAGAGTGTCTAGACGTGCATTTCCAAAGTCGGATGCACCAGGAATCATGACATACCGTGAACAAATGTTTTTTCATTATAAATTAAGTGACCAGTACCTGACCCGTATCCACATGTTCATGGCACTGCTCAATGGCAAAGCTACAAATGAGACACAGTCAAGCTCAGAGCTTTTGCATTTTTTCATGAGGACATGAGAACAGGCAGACCTCAAAAGAGGCCCTTTGGTTTTCTTTTTGGTGTTTGTCATTTTTCTGGAGTTTGTTCTAAAAACGACGAATGGAGATTCAGTGAGAGATACAGAACGCTGTGAGAAATGAGAAGGTCTAGCAGGACATCGCTAACAAGTTAGCTGTGTTGCGTATTTACCACAATGCTAAACAAAGGCAAGAGAAAATTTAAATACTCAAACACGAGTGTAAAAAAATAAAAGAGTGTACTGCATCTGACTAAACAAGCGTCTCCCATTGTATAAGCCTTATACAATGGAAAATATACAAATGGAAAAGTGTGCTCCACTTTGGTGCGTCTGAATCGGTTCTCCAGTTGTCCAGGACAATGTAGTTTTGACTGCTTGAATCAAAGGCAACTGGACTTTGAATAACATACCACAGAACAGCGCACTGTGCACCACAACAAAATGTGACCTCTGCATTTGACCCATCCGTAAAGGAGCAGTGGGAAGCTAACATGGCCAGCGCCCAGAGAGCACTGCTTGGGGACGGTACCTTGCCCCTGAGTACCTCAGTAGTAACTTTACCATTTTCATTTAGATTGGCCCAGTTCCAATAATGGGTATCAGATTTTTTTTTTTTTACATCCCCCTCCATTTTCATGTGTGCCAATCTGTCTATAGGAGGTGTGTGAGATGTGTGAAGACACTAATTTAGAACACTTACAATAAAGTGCTCTTCATCTCCCTTCCTGCCTGAATGTCAAACCCATTTATTCAGATTGCAGACAAGATCCCTTCAGAACTTCAGAAAACATCCTCGCCAAACACAAAAACAGCAAGAGACATCAGTATTCAAAAAGTGCTCTGATAGTTGATTAACTGTGCAGAGTGGAAATGAACAGAGCTTTCACTCGACATGAGTAATTGTGAGAGATTATTAGCAAGATACTGACAAGATGAGTGTGTACACACCCAAGGTTTAGCAGGACAAGCGCACTCGTGTCTGATCCAGATGGCCATGTAATGTATGCTGGCTGAAAAATGGCACATATGGATGGTAGATGCCTTCCAACACAAGGGGAAACAACAAGGTGTGTACTCAAAACAGAAGTGTTACATAGACTAATCTTCATCATAGCAGCATCATGGCAAAACGTTAGTGAATATGTCCAATTGACACTTGAAACACGGTGTGATTAAGAAAGGCATATCACTTATGAATACATAAACAGAACCCAGAGAAAAGCAGCAAAAGAAAGAGTATCACTAAGTTTTTCTTACATTTGTTTCCACCAAAGTTCCTAAGAAAAGTCTGTCAGATTCATATCATGCTCTTATACTTGTTTGCAAGTTTGTTATTATAATGAAGAATGGTTCTTTGTCACACTGGTTCCTAACACTCTAATCAGTGAAGCAGTGTACCATCACTTGCTGTTTACATCAGCTGTTTCAGACGCAATGGCAGGCTCTTCTTGCCGGTGTTGTTATAGTATACCTGGCTGTTCTATTTCATAAAAGCTTTCACAAGTTCCCTAAAGATGAAAACCAACGGAAAACCTGGGTGAAGTTAAACTGAAGGGAGGAGCGTCCGTCATTTAATATACTTCGTAGAAGCACTTATGTCTGGAACTTACACTTTGCGGTGAGCATTTTTATGTATCCAAAAGCAGTAGAAAACGTCTGAAGTCCGGTGTTACCCTGCAGAGATTTTCTTGTAATAACTGGGTTCCTCTGTAACCTTAAGGGTGCCTACTTCTTCCTCAGCGGAACCTTCGCTAACGCTAACGTTAGACGCACCTTCAAGATGAGCACTGACCCGGTCGAAAACCGACTGTCCAGAGACCTTAGCCTCTCCTCAGAAAATCTCTGCAATGTAGCAGAGGCGTTTTCTTGGATACATAAAAGAAGCTCACTGTCAAAGTGTAAGCTGCAGACGTTAGTGCTTCAATAAAGTATTTTAAATCACAGACCTTCGTCCCTTCAGATTAACCTCGCCCAGGTTTTCTGAAAGTTTTCATCTTTGGGGAAATTGTGAAAGCTGAGGTAAGGGTGACGTTGTTATGAAATAGAGCAGCCAGGCGCACGACAATAACACCAGTGAGAGGAGGCAGCTATTGGGTCTGAAACAGCTAACGTAAACAGGAAGTGACGGTTCACTGCTTCACTGATTAGATTAGGAACCATGAAGTGTGACAAAGGTCTAATGCTCTAGTCCGTGTAAACTGAAAGCGTCTGCCAGTCGTTCTTGAATAGCGACAATAAATGCCTCCTAAATCCCCAAACAAGGGCATGAAACTGCAGGGTGGTGTGTACACACACACAAATTGGAACATGAAAGTTGAAGGAAAATGCCTAAAACAAGTGTTATTATAGTATCTACTTATTTATAAAATGAACCTATGTTGTAAAGAAACATTGCTAAAATGTTTATGTTTAAATAATGTAATATTGTACAACTGCAGAATTACAGCTAATGTTTTGCATTAACAGGCAAGAAAATACATTTGTGTAAAAGGTTCCTCAGTGTTTTTAGAACAAACCTCAAATGAGAAAACATTAGCGAATGCCAACATCTTTGTTAAAATTGTGTAAGTGGGTTTTAAGAACCAATTCCTTTGTGGTTGATGAATAAGGCAAACAAGACAAGTATGCAATTTACGGTATAAAAAAGTGAAACCAAGATTTTTACTTTTTGCCAAATGTGACCCAATTTTGCCTCCATTAAGCAAAACAAACATAAATCTATTATATGTACAATATATTTATATATGAGAGCAGTGCTGAGTCACTTACCACAACCTAACATCACATGCTTGGTAGTGCTCTAGAAACGCGTAACACGACAAGTTCACTAAAGTGAACTACTGCGCGTATCTGCCAGCGCTCGATAATATGGTGAGACCCTGAGAGATGCAGCAGAAATGTAAAATGAGGAAACAGAGCTTTGGGTTTGTTCTAACAAGCATGTGAGTCTGGGTTGCAGCAATTGATCTCAGCCCCAGGGAGTCTGACTGAGGAAAAGATGCTTGAGCCCAAGAGCTGCACAATACATCATTTATCATTCCTTATCTCAGTATGAATCTTGGCAGCGTCAATATTGCAGGTTGCTGCGAAATATAAAAATAAACTACAAAATAATAAGTAACAAATTTTACAATGTGCTTTTTGGAACAATTAGATCAGATTATGTTTTTTAAGGATTTTACTCAAAAAATAGGTTGAATTTCTACATGCATTTTAACAGATTGCAGTGCATATTAAAGCCCTTTAATGATTAAACAGAAATGCATTTAGCAAACATATTTATGGATAAATAGCATTGCATATTGCAAATATATGAAGACACAGTTATGAATCAAATTTACTGTACAATGCAAACATATTAAACACATCTATGAATAAACTGCAACGCATACTGCAAGAATATTACAACTAGGGATGCACCGAAATGATTTTTTTGGGCCGAAACCGAAAACCGAAAATGAGGAAACACTTGGCCGAAAACCGAAACCGAAACACCGGAAGAAATGATTATACCAATTTTTTGTAATATTGCCGTTATGGCTGGAACTGTGTGTACTTACCTCACTAAAGTCAAGCATTGCATCCAGTGCGTGTCCGCGCGATCTTTTACAATTCTCCCGTGATCATGTGATCTCGCAAACCAGCGGCGCGCCGGATCAGATACGGACCACAAACGCGTCCAGTGCGAATTGGCAGACGGCCTTGGACGGAATGGAAATACAGCGCAGTCGCACCGCTGCGGACACGCATCCAGTGTAAAACAGGGGTAAAACAGTACACTACAACTGCGCACTACAAACATTATTAGTAGGCTTCCTAGTTCATTTTGTCCTTGTTGTTGCTCAACTTTAATTGTGTTTGTGTTTAGCATTGTGTTGCATTGCTGTGTTTAATCTTGTGTTTGTCATACTTTGTTGTGTTGTAACCTACAGACAACAATTAATGCATTTAAAGTCCATTTCTGAATGACATGGATTCAAGATTTTTTAGGGTTTTTTTTTCCCCTGTTTACAATTTCGTGTTTCTCCGCCTCCAAAATTAACTTTTCGTCGTCCATGATGTTGTGAAGGGATCGTCTGGAGTTGGCGCATGGGCTCTGTGTTGCGTTCTTGATCCGTATCCGTCAAAAATAGACTTGATGCGCATCTCGACGGACTGCCGGACATGTGACGGAACAGAGACATAGCGGAGACGCAACGCAGCGGATCTGGTGTAAACTGATGCATTGACTTTATTGGCGGTGATTAGCTGCGGTTGCCATGTCGCCGTAGCACTCACAGATGCTTGGAGCGGTCGGGGCTACGTTTGCATTTACGGTAGCCTACGCTGCATTCACAGCCACGCGGATAGCCTACCTGCGTTAGGTTAACTGAACTCGGGAGACGAAGATGGATTCCGGAGAAATATCTTCACGCTAGTCAACGACTGGATTTACCGTAAATATTGAAGTAGAGCGGTCAAAACACAAACTTTTAACATTCTGCTGGAATTGAATTCCTCGCCTCAAGAAAGTCACGTTTTTAGGATGGAAAGGTAAGTTTTTCAGCGAAATTTATTCACAACAGTACAGTATAGACCTTCCACTGTTTAAAAACACTAAAAACAAAAAATCCGAAATTTTACCCCACGCAACATAAACGCTCGTTTTTCTCGGAAACCTCCGTTGCGACAAGCGACTGGTTTCGCCGTGGAGGGTCACATATACGATGTCTAATCGATGTTTTCATTTTGGATCGATACTATGGGATTGTTGATGAGTGAATCAATTACACCCCTAATCAAAACCACTAATGTCTGTGCAAGTAAAAACTCAATGCAAAATCATATTAGAATATGAAAACAATAAAATCATAACTAGGCCTTGAATCTTTATGCAAAAGTTCTGATCATTATTGTAGTCAGGTATATGTGTTGTCTAATAATTAAAATCTGACTTGAAAAGCTCCTTTATAAAGAGTGTCCGGCACTGACTCTTCAGTCCACCTTCAGTACATGACTGAACGTCACACACAATGAATAACAATGTGACAGCAAAACGGACGCACACACAAACAATATACATAAGAGGTGACAAATGTAAACGGTTAGAGCAGGAGGAATGGCTGAATGTTAGAAGGCTGTGCAGGAGATGACAGGTGCCTAATAAAACGAGGCCACCCGCTGCTCGGCTACTCCACCTCCAAACAAGCGCTCAGCTGTTTACTCTAGTGAAAGTTATAAAATAGCTCACAAAACCTGCCTCCTCTCCTGACGCTACATTTCCTCCGTCGCACATTATTGAACGGCTCAGGGGGACGCTTAAAATTACCGCCAGAATAAAAACGGGTGTCAGAATACGCAAGTTTTTAAAAAGCCTGATGGTAAAATATCATCCCACACACATCGACAACACGTCGCAGCACGTTTAGCCCTCAATCTGTTACTATGAGACACAGAATCAAAAGACAGCAGCTATGTTACACAAATTAATTCCCTTTACAATATTAGACCTCACGGGAGTGTTAACTTGAGAGCGAGACGGAAAATTGCAGCTTCTGAGAAGGCAGGTCAGAGATTAGCTTCAACCATCTGATTGTTCTAATTTTCTGTTTGAATAACACAACTGGGGGACAATAATAAAGTAGCAAAGCACACAAAAATGACAAATTAAAGCTAATTGTTACTAGTGCTCATTCATCATCAGCCGTGGGCAGAACATCTCTTTAAGTGAAGTGTTAGGAGGAAAAACTCACTTTATTTCATCAGTGTGACATTACTAATTAGGTGGTAGTTGGTAATAGTCAGTGAACTTGGTAACTGAGTCAGCCTTGAGTAATTGCACTGTAAATACCGTGCTTTTGCTGTAATATATTTTTGAGTAGTTGCATTTAGACTGAGAATTATCAACAATAGCAACTTTCACTCACCACTTGCTTACAATTATAATGAAATAATAATAACTTACTCCACTACATTTCTGCTAAATACGTCAACTTCTTACATTTTGCCTCCGAATTTTATCTGCAGTGACAGAATTTTTCCTTGTTGTGGAAAGTGAAACTGAAGGCTAGAGGTTTTATTACCTGATGGCACAAAATTCTAAGCCTTGAAATGGTACAGCAAGCCCAAGCATTTTCCAGTTACTCCGTGCCAAAGTGATGGTGGTTTGTGCCACAGCCTGGTCCTGATCATTTTTGGACTTAAAGGAATTTAAGAATTGGCTTGAGCCAAATGAAAGCATTTGAGCAAATGAGAGCATTTAACTCTAAGACTTTGAGTAAAAGTATTTCTTGTAATAAATAGACTTTACGAATAGCAGCAAAATACTTTTAATACTTGAGTACTTCTAATATCAGGTAGGTTTATGTTGGCAATTTTACTCAAATGACTTACTGCAATCATTGTCTTTGTAAGGAATCTTCAGTTTTACTTAAGTAGGGGTTTCATATATTCTACACACCACTGATTGTTAGCTGATGAATAAACTTGCCTGTTGCTAAATTATTAATTGTGCTAATGGACATTCAGTCTTTATATATACCAATCAGCCATTACATTATGATAAGGGTGTTAAAATTAATCGCATAATCGATGCATCACAATGCAGACATGGACGATTCTGAACGCAAAGCAATGGCAGACCATAATCAATTATATCAGAGGTTTTCATCCTTCTTGTGGTCTGCAGATGGTCCATGACATGCAATCCACTTTCACTACTGAAATCACTTTTTTCATTTTTCTAAACACTTCCATATGTTTTGGCCATCTTTATGAATCGACCTATTAATTGTAATTGAACTGTCGTGAACCCAGTGAAAGTAAAGTGTTAACAAAAATCTGACTTTAATATTCTGAAGCGTGTCTTTTCTTCCCTTCCTGAACAACACCTACTCTTCATACGCACATGGCAAAGCTTAAGAGGACACAGAAAGCTTTGAGTTGCTTAAGACAAATCTTTTATTTCCACTCTTGGGGCTCAGATGTTCTAATGCCCCAGTGAAGTGTGCCGAAGCGAGGCTGTTATTAGGCTAATTAATGTTTTGTGTATGCAGTGAATTCGCTGGCCTTGCTGTAGGCTGCACTTTGCTAGACTGTTTACATTTGTTACCGATGCCACCTCCAGCGGATGAGAGTGTGGAGAAGATGTGGAGGGAAAATGTGTGTAAGGTCACTGTTCCATAATGCGACAGGAAATATGTATTACTATTGCTAACGCATTGCTATTTCTGACCAGATACATTCATTACACCAGATAATTACATAAATTCATTAAAAACCATGAAATACATGTATGCAATACTTCCGAGAAGACGGGCAATACCTGAAGAAAGTGTGTGATTGCTGAGTGTGAAATAAAGAGTGAAAAGGATAAAAGGGAGAAAACATTTAACATGAGAAATGATAAAGGCTGTTTGTGGATGTTTCTGCTGAATAAAGATGATCTAGCTGTTAAACTGTGAGCTGTTGAATTAATGTTAAGCTCATGTCAGGAACAGGTTAACCACTTAGAAAAGTAAAAGCACATTCCTCTGAACAGAGGCGAAAATAGGGAACACCACATTTTTTGGACGATAAAAAGGGTGGAAAAAGAAAGCTACAACTGATAAGAAACGCAAAGACCTGGGTCTTGTAAATGAGTTGAAAACTCACAAGAAATTTGTGACAAAGACAAAAACTGTTGAAGTAGTCAAAAACACAGTAAGAATGATAAACAAGAAGAAGTAGAAAAAATAAAAATGAAGAGAGGGCAGTAATTGCTGGTACTCATCAATGACAACAAAAAAATGACTTTTCCTCTAAATACTCTTGTGCAGAAGGATAGAGTGAGGGAGTGGAAAAACGAAGAGGAAGAAGATCTACACACTCAAATAAAGACATATTAAAAGGAAGTCATTCAGACCAAAATAAGTAAATATGATAATGTTCATAGCCGCAGCCAAAGAAAATTCAACATTACAAAAGCAACAAATAACACCAGGCTCGAATCCCTCTGCTTAAGACAGAGCCGTATGGAAAAAATGTTCTCCCCCACAACTTTAACTTAACCACTCATTTGGCAAGACGAAGTGTGTGTGTGTGTGTTCATGTATTTATCGCATTGTGGGGACCTTTTTGTCCCCTAAAATCACTTTTATCTGTTTTTTTGGGCTTTGTGGGGACATTTGAGAGGTCTCCATGAGGAAAAATGACTTTATAGAAAATGTGCTTGTTTTATTTGAGAAACTAAAAGAGGTAAAAGATGTGCTTTTGGTTACTGAGGTTAAGGTTAGGGTTAGGATTAGGTGTAGGTTTAAAATGATGTACATCTAGTCATTATGAGAGCCTATGGAAAGACCTCACAAAGACAGTAATACAGAGACTGTGTGTGTGTGTGTGTGTGTGTGTGTGTGTGTGTGTGTGTGTGTGTGTGTGTGTGTGTGTGTGTGTATAAAGGGTGCTCTGAGGACCTGACTTTTGTCTAGAAGATGCTTAAAAAGGGGAAACTATTTTATAGGTAAGGAAAGATGATTTTATAGAAAATGTCCATGTTTTACTTCGGAAAACTAAAAGAGGTAAAAGATTTGCCTTTGGTCACTGAGGTTATGGTTATGGTTAAATGTAACTGTAATACTATTTACATTCTAAGGTCAGTGTTGGGGAAGCTACATTAAAATGTTAGCTTTTCAAATCACAAGCTACTGGCTTAAACATAGCTAAGTTACAGCCAAGCTACTGTTTTAAAAGTTAGCTACACTACATCTCATTTGGTAACAAGTTATGCATTTTAAACATTTGTTTTAAATATGTGCAAAATCATTGACTATTTGTTAAATGTGGGCTATAGAAAAGGAAAAAGTGTTTTGACCTCTAGGGATGCTAAAAATGCTAAATAAATTTTTGCGGTCTGATTCACTGAGGTGCTAATTAAACAGTGCCATTATTTGAACAATAGGGGCCGCTAAAATGGTTCATAAATTTATGCAATGTTATAATAGAGCTTTTTTGGCATTTTTTTGCTAATTTTCACAAACTCACAAACTCCTTCCTTCTACGTTTACTGCATCAGCTGCCATTGTGCTGCTTTTTGCAACTTTTGCTTGGACCCCGCGTTTGCCGATCGTGGCTATATTTTAATATTTTAAACACCACGTGATTAGTTGAACGTTCACCTGTATGTTGCACTGAGCAGGCGAAATGCATAAGAATTTTTCTCAAAATTGATACCATTCTTTCTGATCGATCAGATCCCACTTTTGTCAATTCAAGATAACTAGTCGTCTTTGTAGCGTTTCGCCTTTCAGATTCTGAACATTTTGATAAACATGGCCACGGATTTGTGCTTTCATATTTCCCAAGGTGTTTTTTTTAACGATGCTGCGTTACAACAACCCAATGGAAGAACGTAACAGAGATAGTAATAGTAAAGGCGTGAGTGTATGTTTTCATGTATTTATCGCATTGTGGGGACCTTTTTGTCCCCTAAAATCACTTTTATCTGTTTTTTTGGGCTTTGTGGGGACATTTGAGAGGTCCCCCATGAGGAAAAATGACTTTATAGAAAATGTGCTTGTTTTATTTGAGAAACTAAAAGAGTTAAAGATGTGCTTTTGGTTACTGAGGTTAAGGTTTGGGTTAGAATTAGGTGTAGGTGTAAAATAATATACATCTAGTCATTATGGGAGTCTATGGAAAGACCTCACAATGATAGTAATACATAGACGTGTGTGTGTCTGTGTGTGTGTGTAGTGTAGTGTAGTGTCCTGCTCTTTTTTACCCCGTCACTGTTACCCCACGTATCCAAAATCGCTCTGGCTTTTATCTGCTCTCAGGTGCCTCCATTAACGGCTTAATGTTTCCATTTGTCTTCTTTAAGCGCGGCATTTCCCCTTCTCCTCCATAATGCGTAATTCCCACGCACTTCACCACGCCGTGCCCTTTTCCGTGACGACGTCCGGCCCATGGCATTGACGACTCGCTTCGTTACTCAACCAGGGTGCATTCAGAGGGTCGGAAACTGGTGGAATGTTATAGAATGCTACTCAAATACCTGAGTAATAGATTTAAAGAACGTTTCTACCTGTATTTTACTTGTGACGCCAACAATATTGTCAAGTAATTTTTTATGACAATTTTGCACTTGCATTTAAGATTCTTTATTTGTCACATGTAGGTTTGCAAGTACAACATGTAGTGTAATGAATCCTCATCCTTAAACTAAAATTTATTACACTCTAACTTATTTATTTGCTTTATTCATAAACTAGATGTCTTTTAAATATAAACTACAAATAAACTATGAATCTTAAAAGATTTATAGTTAAGACAATACTATAGGTACAAATAAAGGTGCAGATTACGGTAGAAACTATGCATTTAAACTGCAACGTGCCTTTCTTTGCAGAAAGAACAAATACACAGTACGGTTCCAACTTCATCAACTATAATGCCATTGGATTTACTTTACTCAGTTTTACTAAGTTACTCAAAGAGGTGACTGCAGTAATCTTTAAACCCATCGCTCAGCAGTGTTTAACTACACAAATGTCTTAAATTAGCAGTAATTAACTTATCGGACGGTTGATAGCTGCTGTATCCACTCTAGCCCAGATTAATGTGTCATATTACCAGCGTTGGAGAAACTACATTTAAATTATTTTAAAGATTAAAAGTATCTAAGCTACAGTCAAGCTACTGTTTTAATATAGTAGTTAGCTACACTACAAGCTACAGAGAAAAAGTAGCTATCTACATCCTGTCCCATGTGAGGGGCGAGACTTGGACAGATTTTGATTTAATACTGGGTTTTATTATAGATATCCCTGTTGAAACCCCACTAAATAATTAATAATTATTTAAAAACTTGCACGAAATCTTAAAATGCAAACTAGGGTCGAAATCAGTCTTCACACTTTGTCACACTCGGGAGTGTTTATTAGCTGTTAACAGCGGTGTAGAGAACCAGTAGTTGTATTTTGTTACTGTACTTAAGCATTAAACTCAGTATTATCAATATTATCAACTTTCACTCTCGACTTGTCTATGATTATAATGAAAGTCATGCACTTTTTTACCACACTAAAATTCTGTTAATAGCTCTTGTTGTGGAAATATTCAGTGAAACATTCAGTATTGAGCAGATTTTTGCCTTAACTTTGTTTTTTCTGGATCTTTTGTGTTTTATTTTTATTTTAATACATATCCTTAGTTGAAATGAAACTTTTATTAAACTGACAGAACAAAATCCTAAATCTGAACTATAGGGTCGGAGTCAATCCTGACACTTCATCACTCGTGGGAGTGTTTAAAACTGGACAGCAGTCGTGTGGTCAGAAGTCACTGATGGATCATGGCCAAGCTTCCAAATTCGTACCTTCTTTCCGGAGAAGGGAGACCGGGGCTAAAAATGTCAATTTTGGGTTTAGGGCTTGGGTTGCGGTGTTGGCCCAAAGCTTGTTTTGTGGACTGGGTGGTCCGTCCGTCCCTCGTAGTACGAAGCACAAATTAGAGCGAACTTTCAGATCCTCGCAGCGTCCCAACACAAACAGGAGCAGGAATGCAGCGCTCCGGCTGTCTAACGCCAGTCGCTCAGCCAGAGGGAGATGCAGAAAGCAGATATGAAGTGCCTCATACTTCAGGGATTATGAGTAAATAAAAGTTAAATATAAATCTCTCATAAAAAATCTTAATTCTCCAATAAAACCCATTATGACGCTGGCTTTTCCATCTTCTCCAAACTGCCAAGAACAATAATTCTATTTCACAATCCTCACCAGAGCCCAAACAAACATAAATTATTTCAACAAATCCAAATGCAATTTTGTCTGCATCCAAATCTATGCGGTTGAGCGAGCGGGTTTTAAGAGCTAGAATTAGACGAATCCACACGGAAAAGTGGAAGCATCGCTGTAATGGAACGAAGCCGAGACAGGCCGAGTGTCACGATATGTGCAACAACAAAAAAGACAATATGTTAGATTGTTATAATATGATTTTTATTAATTCATTCTTATTTTTTTTATTTACTTATTTTTCAAAACCAATTAATTTTTTTTAACTGCTGTTCCAGCTGGAAATACTGGTTTATGATCAGACAAACACTTCCAGAACATCTTGCCAGCTATGGAAACAGAAAAACCCAAACTTAGAGTCTAAACACAAGCAAGCAAACATAAAAAGAAAGTGAATCGAGACGGGGGGCAGCTCGGTGGCACACTGCCGCCTCACAGCGAGGAGATCATGGGTTTGATCCCCAGGTCAGCCGTAGGGCCGTTCTGTGTGGAGTTTGCATGCTCTCCCCGTGTTCGCGTGGGTTTCCGCAGGGTGCTCCGGTTTCCACCCGCAGGCCAAAAGCATGTGCTGTAGGTTCATTGGCGACTCAAAATTGGCCTCATAAGGTGTGAATGTGAGTGTGATTGCATGAGTGTGTGTGCCCTGCGGTGTGTTAGTCTCCACCTTGCGCCCGCAAGTTTCCGGGATGGGCTACGGGCAGCCCCCGCGATCGAGATGGTTTCTGAAACTGCTGTTGAGAGTTTAGTGAGGTATAATCACAATGTTGTTTGATTTTTTTTTTGCGCTAGCATTGGCCAAGCACCAGATAAAAACTTATTTTAATGAGAAATCCAATTACTTAAGAAAAAATTCAATATTTTAAAAATGATTAGTCAGCAAACTCATAATATTGCCAACCCAAACACAAGACAGTAAACAAAAAGACAACACATATATATTACACATTATCACAAAATTATTAAAATGCAAGCACTTTAAGAAGCAGACCATCAAGGAATTGCTGTAATTGTGGCAGAAATTCAAAATCATTATTGTATTAATATGTGATGTGATAATAATCCAACATCAAATCACCCAAACCCCAGCATTAACCAAACTGAAAGAATTGGCAGAAACGCTACAGAGAGGCCGAGTTCCAGGCCACTGGGCACAGACTTCTCAACTTGAAAAATCATGTTTCGACCCACAAATAATACTCATGCATAACTGCCATCAGTCATGCAAAAATCATTTAATCTGTGTAAATCTTGGCAAGTCATTTGCTGCTAAATTTGGTTTGAACTCTTTTCATTGGAGGGAAATGTTTCCTTAGCATTTGCTTACAGTTGAAAGTAGGTTTATGTGGTCACACAAATGTTTTATTCTGTGTTAAATTGCAAAATGCAAAATTGGTACAGTATCACATATCTTTTAATACGGAACAAGATACTGTACTGGTCTGTGCCTTGCAGACTTAAATACACACAGACACACACACAATGGGGGGGAGACTTGCTATTCAAACAAACAGCTGTCACATTTTGCCAGAGTAGCCTATCAGTTTTTTGGCTGTGTTCCAAGGATGCTGCACACTTTCAGAAAACAGTTCTTCAGTCTTCATTTAATCACAACATACTGGATGGACTCTCACTCTAGGACTCTCACAGGATTAAAAATGGCAAAATGCATGTCTTGGGATTGGTTGAACCAACAGAGAGAACGCATACATTAACTGATCTTAGATTTCCAGATGGACAGCACACCGAGGTATGTTGGTCACCGCTGTTGCTTCACAGTTATTTCCTCCCCTAGTACAGTGCTGTGGTTGACTGGTTACTTTAAATTGGCCCCATAGGTGTGAATGTGAGTGTGTGTATGTGTGTCCTGTGGTGTGTTGGTCCCCACTTCGCCCCTGTAGTTCCGGGATAGGCTCCGATCCCTGCAACCCCGATTGGGATTACGTGAGTGATTATTTGTCATTGTGAACACACCACAGCACAACACACAGTGCACCACAATCAAATGTGACCACTCCATTTGACCCATCCATGAAGGAGCAGTGGGCAGCTTGTAGGCAGCACCCGGGGGAACAGTGCTTGGGGATGGTACCTTGCTCATGAGTACCTCACTGGTAACTTTACTGCTCCAGGACTTGGGGCAGTTGGTAGCATAACGGTTAGGCATTCGTCCATTCAAATCTTTGTTTGGTAAAGGTACCACTGAGGTACTCATGAGCAAGGTACCATCCCCAAACACTGCTCCCCAGGCACTGCCCATTATTATTAGCCCACTGCACCTTCTCGAATAGGACAAATGCAGAGGTCACATTTCGTTGTGGTGCACTGTGTGCTGTGCTGTGTTCTTTCAAATAATTAATCACTAAATTTACTTGAGTATTTTATACGCAAGTACTCTGGTACTTGTATTGATGTCATATTTAATGAAAAGTATTTGTTCTTTGATTCAAATAGCAGAACTGGGTATTTTGTCAATCCTGGTGCACTACACATCCTCCAACTGTTGAACAAACCAACCTCAGTCTAAGCAAGTCCTGCATGTGGAGATGTCTATAAGTGTATCATTCCATTAACAGTCAATCTCAGAGGTTGAGGAAAATGAATTGTTTAAAAGCATCCCAAACCCCGACTCCCAGCACTTTAAAGAGAAACTTGCTGATAAGTGAGTTCCAGGCAGTTAAGGGCCAAGTCTGAGCTAAAAGTCGTGACGCAGACCAGCTCTCTGAACGTGGCCCAAAGAAGCCGGACTCCAGAGGGAGTGGTTCGGCCTCGCGAAAGATTGCAGAGTTTATCAGTTCAGGAATTTAACGGCGTTCGCTGTCCACATTCACAACAAGAGCAATATGAATGGATTTTGTTTGGCTGGGGTGCTGTGAGACTGTCAGATTCCCAGAATGGATTCGGGGAGTCAAAACATTTTCTTAAAATTAAAAAAAATAAAATGTAAAAACTTGCCTTTAAGCCTGACTAAAACTGGTCTTAATTAACAGAAGTGTGTGGGAAGACTTAAAATTAAGAAAGAATTATTTAAAAAAAAAAACTTTGATTCATGCATTTTAGCTTTACTAAAACTGGTGCAAACAAACAAAAGTTGGGTTCTTTAAAATTAAGATTTAGCTTAAATTAATATATAAACAAAGCTGTTTGTCTTAGTTAACTCAGAGTTTTATTTTAAACTCAGTATTTCAAGGCAGTCTGAACACTCCTTAAAAAAAGAAAAAGTAAAATTTTTATAATGCAGAAAAGTCATGAATGTAAATACATGAAATTCTATACTCTTTATTCGCTCAGTATACTGTTGATTTTCAGAGATTTAGGCCACGTACAGTAAATATAGCTCATCCACCTGTTTTCCATATTGCAAAATAATTTATATTATCACAGTGACACAGCAAAAACCAAACGCCTCCCAAATGTGGAACAAAAGCATGTTTACAAAAAAATACCATCATTTTTTTGCAAAGTAAATGAACTCAAAGACACGAAGCACAATTTCCAGCCTTCATCAGCTGTGCGCAGTCAGTATTTGGCTCTGTTCAGTCCCACAGTGAAACAGTGCCAAGTCCAGGCAGCACTGCGGATCTTATGACGGCTGTGTCTAGTCAAGAAAATACTGTGATATTCAGGGTGAAGTGATGTGTCCCGTCTCTAAAGTGCAGTGTTAATTTTACAAATGAGACAAGAAAATCTGGTAGAGACACTGACATGCTAACAAAGCCATGATGTGTTGGAGTAGCTAACAAAAAGTAAAAAAAAAAAAAAAATTTAAATTAGCAATGCAGTAAAATTCTACATAATTACCAAAGAAAACATTTTCTCTATTTACAAAGATGATTATTTTCAACTACCAGGTGTTTCAGATTGGTGCTTGGCATCTGATCCTCTACTGTTTGATCGGAGCACCTCCTTGCGTCACAACGCACTCTTGGCAGCTACAAGACAGAGTCGGAGAAATGGAGCAAGATGGACGTGAATCCATGGACGTGAAATACTTAGCCACTATTAACTACTTAGCTACTTGTAGGCTGTAGTGTAGCTAATTATTTAAACTGTAGCCTGGCTACTTCTAAGTGTAAGTAACGCCGCAACACTGACGAAATGTATATTTGTTTCGTTAATGAGACAAGACAGGACTTTAATGTTAACTTGTGGACTGTCGGTTGTTCAAAATGCGTCTACTTTGTCTGTCCAAATATTTAAGAAATGCTGCCCGTTCATTGCTTGGATTGGTTGAGGGATGTGTGCAGATGGAATCCCAGCCATACAGATGTTAATGCCCTAAACTCATAAACCAAGTGATAAAAATATAAATAAAAGAAACAGCAACATGGCTTCAATGCAAACATGGTGAAAACTTGGACGAGAAAGTTAGATTTATGAGCTCCCTTTATTTAGAATTCGGCTGAACACAACATAAAATGCACTGTATTAAGATGGAGAACTGCAAGAACCACTTGAAGGTGAAAGTGATTATTTGTCATTGTGTACACAAGACAGCGCAGTGCACCACAACGAAATGTGCATTTCACTCATCCACGAAGGAGATGTGGGCAGCACCCAGGGAGCAGTGCTTGAGGACGGTACCTTGCCCATTAGTACCTCAGTGGTACCTTTACCGGTCCGGGATTTGAGCCAACGACCCTTCGGTCACAGGGCGAACTTCATACACTACCTCCTAGGTAGTGCCCCCAAAGCTGCACTGTCCTGCTGTTTATACCACGCCAAGATATCTAACTGCAAAATCACATGAAAAATTTGCTAGTTAGTGTTATTGGGCAGTCAGCTGCATCAACTTAAAGGGAAAATATGCTCAATAAGCATGAGCTGTAAGCAATTTTTTGCACATATAAAAATGTTTATCTATGAAGACTAACCTTGGCTGCAAAAAATGGGTTCAGAACAATAGTTCAGACTGAACGGGGATAGTGTATAATTATAATTTGTTAAAAAGATAAATAAAAATACTGTACAAACAGAGCACCCAGTTCAGTCTCCTTTAGTTTGAGTAAGGAGCCATCAAGATGGAGAGAGAATAAGAGAACATCTTATGAGTAATGGCCTCCCCTGTCCTTGAAGGAAACTCATTAGGCTCAATGTATTTTTAAACAAGTGCAGAAGTTACTGTCCTCCTTCCGAAAGGACATTATGTCACAGTAAAGACAGTAGCTTCACCTTCTTCTCCAACTTCCAGGTTGCTGGATTCTATACGGGTAAAAGTTAAGAGCAGAAACTATCTTCTCAAGATGTAATCTATTTGGGTGTTGGTGGCCTAGTGGTTAGGACACTCACCTCTGGACCAAGCAGTTATAGGTTCAAATCCCCCAGCTGGCACTACTATCATTGGGTTCCTAATGCCAAGTTGCTCCAGGGAGACTGTCCTTGTAATTAGGAAATGGAAATTGCTCTGGATAAGAGCATCTGCTAAATGCTGTAAATTTATGATTTAACTCCAGCTAAACTACGGGTTTAATATAGTTGTTAACTACACTACAAGCTACAGAGAAAAATTAGCTAACTACACCCAAACTATTCAGGCTGAATGTATGCTCTACAGTACTCTAAAAATGTGAAACATGATGTTAAAAGTAATATGAAAATCTATTTTGCTATTTGGATGTGATCATCTGTTCTGTCTTTCTGAGCAACGGATTCTTGCTTCCATCTTAGCCTCTGACTTCATCTTGCAGCTGCCAAAAGCGCACTGTGATGCAATTGCTATTTGAAAATTAATTTTAAAGCTGCAGTGTTTTAACAGCAGCTTTGCTACTGATAAACTACTGAACAAAAGTACTTAAGTAGTGTCACTACTTTTAGTTTCAACACTGGTTAGAACCAACAAGGCAGACTTAGCCCTTTGAGACGGTAAAAGCTTGCAATAAACAAGGCAGTAAGTGAAATTAGCATCTTGCACCCGACACTCAGTCAACTCGCACATATTGTTGGGGTTAAACTCAGACAATTTGTGCCAGTCGCTTTTTTTTAATGTTCTACCCCTCATCAGACATGACATAAAATGCAACCCAAAGAGAACAATCGAGGCCGAGTAAACCGATCCTGATGTTCTTGATGACAAATGGAAAAGTTAGCCGGGTTAAATACATTTCATTAGCGGCCCGCACATGTGCAAAGATCCACTGCTGCTGCACATCAAAGGACATACATGCAAAAGTGCCACAACAAAAGCCAAATCTCCAAACACCAATAAAAACGAGGGCTTTATTCATGACGCCACAGATTCCTTTATTCCTCTCCGGCTTGGTAAAGAGAGCAACATAAGGGAGAGCATTTTAATATTTAATTCAGATAAAAGTATAAAGCAAGAGTCAGACAGAACACTACATGTAAGTTTCCTTAGAGGGTAAAGTACACGTGGAACAATAGATGATAAAAGCGGGACAAAGCTGCTTAAGCGGAGACAACACTGGGTTTTATGGGTGGTTTTTTAAACCTAGAACTGTGAGAACGTCCGTATGTGGAATTGTATTGAAAAGGAGTGCAGCAGTAATGCAGTTTAGTTATATATTTATGTCATGAAGGATGTAGACGAGAATGTGCTGCTATCAGGTTGATAGGATAGGAGTATCATATTATCTGCAATTTGGATTTGCAATAAGGAATTTTCATACCATCGGAGAGAGGTTCAGCATATTAGGTCATATTTAACCCTAACCCTAACCCTAACTTTTTTGCACTGTTCATGCAAATCCAAATTGCAGATAATATGATACTCCTATCCAATTAACCTGATAGCAGGACATTCTCGTCTACATCCCTCATTATGCCAAACCACTGCGGTCATTTTAACACCCATAATATATATTTATATATATATATATATATATATATATATATAAATATATATTATGGGTGTTAAAATGACCGCAGTGGTTTGGCATAATGAGGGATGTAGACGAGAATGTCCTGCTATCAGGTTAATTGGATAGGAGTATCATATTATCTGCAATTTGGATTTGCATGAACAGTGCAAAAAAGTTAGGGTTAGGGTTAGGGTTAAATATGACCTAATATGCTGAACCTCTCTCCGATGGTATGAAAATTCCTTATTGCAAATCCAAATTGCAGATAATATGATACTCCTATCCTATCAACCTGATAGCAGCACATTCTCGTCTACATCCTTCATGACATAAAATGCAATCCAAAGAGAACAATCGAGGCCGAGTAAACCGATCCTGACGTTCTTGATGACAAATGGAAAAGTTAGCCGGGTTAAATATAGGTCATATTTTTCATTATTGTGACCATTATTGCACATGAACAGTGCAAAACAGTTAACCCTAACCCTAACCCAGTGAAAAAAAGAGACGTTGAAAGTCTGTAGTGTTGATTGTTCATTTAGTTCACTTCATTTAAATTTATAAATGCTTTTTCAGCAAAAAATGGTTTGTGGGATTAATTTAGAGGAATTAATCAGAGAGATAGCAATTAAATAGATTATTTTTTAATTGCTTGACAACCATATATAGCAGCAATGAAATTTAGTTTGACCCTCGCAACATCAAAGCATAACTTAAGATATATAATTGAAACAGGTGCATATATACATTTATATAACAGGAGTATATATATACCATATATGTCTCATATCGCATCCCAGGTGACATGTCTGGGAATGAAAACAGGAGAAAGCTTGAAAATCAGAGCATCAGACAGATTGAGAGAGAGAAATAGGATGAGAGGGAGAAAGAGAGTGAGAGAGATCATTTCTAAGATGAATCACCCCTTTTAACTGCCAGCCACAGACAGCCTCCGACCCAACCCCACACCTTTAGCTCCATAACAAAGGGGGTGAATGGTGTCAAAACACGCATTTTTATCCGAGTACAGGACTCTGATTCCATTAAGACCGCACTCCAACATCACTGATGAAGCCCTACAAAGGCTTAGAAGTCAGCAGAGGGGGGAAAGGGAAAAAAAACCTGGGAAAACGGTGATGGCCAGAAAGCAATGTGAGATCTTTTATGCTAATGTGTGTGGGAGGCGAACTGGTGATGAATCAGAAATGCTGTCTGTGAAAAATCTACATGACTAATTGCAACACGGCAGATGTCGAAAGATGTGGTGTGTGAGGGATTTTGTCAATTTAAAAACCACAGCAAGCGGCAACAGTCATCTAAAGCAGTTTTGGGAGGCGCATCGAGGGAACTCCTCGCTGACAAACATGGCAAGGGATTATGGAGAAGGAAAGGGCATCCCTCTAGCAACGACTAACAAGAATCAGAAGGCTCAGAATCAGAATGAGGTTTTACAGCCAAGTTGTCAAATACAAGGAATTTACTACTTGGTGTTATTACATTAAAGAATGAACTATAAGGTACTGATTTAAATAGATTGAAGAATACAGATCTAAAAGTTAAAAAAATGACAAAAAAGAGTGCATACTGCGAGCGTATATAGTAGTTGGTTACAGAGGTTATCTGAAAAGAACACAGAATGAGAAAGTCCCAACATGAAATTGTCAGAAGCAGAGGATGTCTACCATGGATTTAAATAAATAATCAACCAGTCCCTCCAGGATTTTGCAGGCCTTTTGACATCGTTGCAGCTTAAAATGCCTGATTTTGCGGCAGCTTTTCTAAAAAAAAAAATGTGTTGAAAGTTGCAGTGTTTTTAGGCGTTTTGTTGCAATGGAAGTTGCAGGAGCAAGTCAAAGTTGCGGAAAGAAGTTGTGATTTTCCCCCTTTCTAAGCATTCCTTAACGATTAATTAAAATGAAGGGAGCAAAACCACTATGCGCACCCCACCTCCCGCCCATATTCCTGGGATAACCTAATTAGACCAAATCAACCTATCAGATAACGACTGATTGGCTGTTATTTCTGTTAACCTGTAACAATTTAATTTTTGAAGGTAAATTTTTGAAGGTAAATCAGAGGCGTTTTTATCACACGTTTCCTGTGTATTCCACACAACGCAATGCAAACGACAATGACTGGTCAAAAAAGTTGTAATTACTCAAAATTGCACAGTTGCGATGAATTTGCAGGAAATTGGCTGAATTTGCGTTAACAGTTGCGATCGCAACATCCCGAAATCCTGGAGGGTCTGATCAACTGTGCAATTTGCACCAGGGTGTAAAACGTTTGCTAGTTCAAAATGTAGACAACAAGGTAGTTGATCCACTATGGTGACTTCTAATGGGAGAAGCCGGAAGAAGAAGGAGAAGAAGAAGAAGAAGAAGAAGAAGAAGAAGAAGAAGATTTGAACCAGGATGTTTCACAGTATGAGAAGTGTGACATGAATATTGAAATGTGTAACAATGCCTATCAGAGATGCATTTCCCAAAAGCATAGTTGCTAATGTATTGCTAACTACAGTAGCAACACTATGTTAGTTGCTAATGTACATGTTGTTAGTTGCTAACCTAGTTAGCAACTATGTTTTTGGGAAACGCACCCCAGGGTGGAAGTTAAGTTTGTTAAGTGAGAGTTTCCAGCCTTATTGATGAAGCTAGAGTTTTAGTATAGAAAAAAGCCTTGTGGCAAGGGGTTTAGTTTTTTTTTAGATGATAACCTCCGGCCATAGCGGAGGAAAGTGTTTGTGCTCAGGGTGAAAAGTTGATTACTCTTGACTGTGATCCCCAACGTTATGCCTCAGCAGGAAAACTTTCATTTAGAAGTGAGATGTTAAGAGAAAAATGGTGCGAAGGAGGTCTTTTCCAGCACTACAAAACAATTAAAACTCCACTCTAATTCCTGTTCTAATTCCTAACAGTTTTTGCTTGCTGTGTAGCGTGAAATTCCAGTTGACTCACCACTCGTTTAATGGCAAATGATTAGAAGAGATGCAGTGCATTACACTTTCAGTCAGCAGTTGTTAATGGCTAATAATCTCCCAGTTATTGAACTTAGTGCTGATATTTATTTGCGTAAGTGTTTCATTTTAAGACACTTTTAGAGACACATTAAGTTAACTGTCTGGTAAAATTAAAGGTGTCCACCTTAAATTAAGTATTAAGTCTGGCCAAAATAGGATTTATTTAGGATCCATAACATTTGTGACCCGATCTGCCGTAATGAGTCGGAAGTCGGCGTTCTATTTATTTAGATACGGGCCGATTATGTTGACAAACATCAAAAATATAGATTTTTCTTTTTTGGTCTTATATGAAAGAAAAGGTCTTCAAAATTAATCTGGTCTCCAAAAAAGTGTTGTCAATATAAGTGTTTTTCTACGTAATCGGCCCGTATCTAAATAAATAGAACGCCGACTTCCGACTCATTACGGCAGATCGGGTCACATTTGTTGTTTGCACCACCAACGTACCATGATAAACTTGCTTTACTGTCAAAACTGTGTTGGTAGCAGTTGAGTTTCAGTTTGCTTTGTGGTCTGTCTGTCCAGGGCCGGCCCGTGGCATAGGCAATATAGGCAAATGCTAAGGGCGCCATCCATCCAGGGGGGTGCCAAAATGGAGGAAGAAAAACAGTGTAACATTCCACTATTCTTAAAACTAGTTGGTATTAATGTGTCTTAATATGAAAAGAACAAGCCCACATGAATTTACCTGCTTAGCAAAGCCTATTAAGTAGTAGTAGTAATAATAATAATAATGATACGTAACTTTCCTATGAGGTCTTTGTAAGATCACCTTTTTGTTACATTTTTTTATTTAAATCCTTGTCATTTTTTGTGCATACTGGTTTCTTTAATGTCTTATTTTGTGCAGTGCCTTATTTATATTGTATTTATAATTTATGTCACTTTTTATTTTGGGAATATTTAAATCTAATACTTTATGTAAGCAATTTATATAGTATTTCATATATTCGGTTCATATTTTTTGTATTTCTTTCTAAGTATTTTGGATGTGCTATTGGTTTATTTAAATAAAAGAATGTCTAAGACAGAGCTATTCAGTTTCTTGTGAGTATATGTACACTAGCAGTGGAATTTACTGTGATGCAAGGGGGCGCCACCTAAAATCTTGCCTAGGGCTCCAAATTTGTTAGGGCCAAATTTGTTTAATTTTTTTGTTTGTCGGCCATTATAAATGGCTATAACAAATTCCTACAATCAGCTCATATTGGCCCACTATATGACTTTATTCAAAATATACTCCATGTCAAGGTGATTTTTCCTGATAAGATGTGGAACACAAGTTAACCGTCTGGTATAAACAAGGGTGTCCATCTTAACTGAAGTATTAAAATTAAACCGTGGATAATATATGATTTGCTAAGGTTTTTAATACGCTTTTTTGATCTCAGAAACACATAAAATATAGACTTATTTGTACCTGCACTGCAAAAAATGAAATCTTAACAAGCCAGAAAATCTTAAATAGAAAAAAAAAATCTTGTTTTTTTTTATTTTAAGAATAACTGACTTGACTAGACTTGGATGTGTAAGATAAATAATCGAATTTTAAGAAATGTTGGCTACAATTATCTTAAGAAAAATTTACTGATTATAAGATCTTCTTAAAATGAAATAAGAAATTTAATTAAGAGAACGGAAAGGTTCTCATGCTCTCCACTACGAGTTAAGAAATTCATGACAACTTTGCTTATTTTAAGAATATTAAAGCTAAAAACATGGAAAAATTGAAAGATTTGTTTTAGGAGATCTTTACAAGATAAATTTTCTCACTATATTGGCAGATAATTTTGCTTGATTCTGGTACCTTTTTCTTAATATCCTTTTCTTTTTCTTATTTTCTGACACTGATTTTTTGCAGTGCAGCAAGGAAGCATAAAAATAAAGTCAAAAATTAAAGTTAAAGTCAACTTTGTCATCTGTGCTATACGTGACTATAAAGAGAGAGAAGACGATATGTTTTTACAGAACAAATAAGGCACATAGAATAAGCAATATATGAACAGACTATGTGATATAAAACTCTAAACTAGAAGGAGAAAAAGAGAAGTTACATGCCATATTCAAACCACAATTATGATCCTGGAGTTGTCTTTTTTGCATTGAATGACCATAACATCTGCAGCAGTTCAATATGAAAATTCTAAACAGACAATCGATAAAAAACAACAGCATCTTTATAAAGTCTAAGCGAACCATGTGAGGGGTTCAGTAATATGTGCAAATATTGTAACAACAGTCAAGTGAGAAGCTACAATCAGTAATATGTGCAAATATGAATGGATAAATCTGCTTTATTGTAATCAGTATTCATTCAAACTAAATTGAATTGCCAACAGTGGACATGTAGTGTGCTCTGTAGTGGATAAACACAGGTTCTGGCTGTTAATAATGGCTCTAACAATTTTTTTTTTTTTTTGCAATCAGTCAGTAATATCAGCACAACAATGTACTGGTCTGGCTCAAATTACAAAATGCTCACTATTAAGGTAATGTTTCTCAAGAGAATAAAAGCTTGTGTGAACTGAGCTTGGTAACGTTTCAACCTGTTTTTATAAAGTGATTGTTTGCGTTGGCTTGACCAACATCAATTCAGTAATCATCATCATTATAAACCAGCTGCAAATCTATACTAGCCAACGCTGTTTTAACAAATAATACACACTTCACGGCTAAAGTGCTGACAGTAGAGACAATGACCCATTCTGATTAAAATACGTCCATTTCTTAATGCATATTCCTTCTCGGAGGCTGGCATAGTGGGCCGCTGCCCTGCCCGGAGACTCGCTCTCACTCTCAGCTCTGTCTAGCATCAGGTGCCACCAGGACAATCAAACATTTATTCTTCTCAAAAGACGTTCCTTCCGCCATTCATAGTCCCCTCGGAACACATGCGTGACACCGTGTTTATCACCTTGCCTTTGCACTTTTTCACAATTCATAATTTGTTTGAGTTTGCGTCTCAGACCTTTTTTCCACTGAGCGCCAGCCAATTCCATACACCTTTTAACTGTGAGCCATAACAGCCAGTGTTTTACTTTGAGTGACATGTTTTGACTATGATAGTGGTGGGAAACATCAAGAACCAGAGACGCTGGACTGGTTAAAGTCAAAGTAATCATCACATCAAAGTACCCAATACGTCCACGAGGCCTCACCATCAAACGCAGGTACATTAATAATCGGAAAAAGCAGGTCTTATCCCTAGTTACACTCAAAGGAGATCCGGTAGACTCACGAAACGTCCCAGTTAAACGACTGCCGTAAAGGAGCCGTCATAAGGTAGTAGCACTTCGGAAGTACTTTACGTTTTATGTAAGCAATCCTGTTTAGTAGGGTCTATGTCAGTGGTCACCAGCCTTTTCAAGCCCAAGATCTCCTGACCTCGGCCCCGGGGATAGACAAGATCTACTTATTGAAGCACCGAGAGAAAAAGACAGAAAAGATACATATTTGTCAAATTGAGATTTGTTTTTGTAGTTTAACATTTATTCTTTGTAGCACTTTGTTGAGTATAATATACCAGACAAATAATAAACATTTGATATAAAGTATGTTTTGTAAATAAGTATTTCATTTTACATATAAATTTACATAATTTAAGATAATAAATTACTTAAAAAATCTGAGGAGTCACTTGGGAGCTGAAAGAGCTGACTCGTTTTAGTGAACTGAGCCATAAGAACCGGTACTCTTAAAAGAACCGGAATTCCCATCACTAATATCTGCAGCAAGAACACTTCTCATTGGTCAATTAAAAGCATTTTTCTCTTTTATCATTGATCTTTTTCACGCTACAATGAAAATGCAGCAACTGGTCCAATAGAGAGGGAGGCGCTTGCAAAACCGAGTTAATCAGGCGAGACTGCATATGTGACCCGATCTGCCGTAATGAGTCGGAAGTCTGCGTTCTATTTATTTAGATATGGGCCGATTATGTTGAAAAACATCACAAAAATATCGATTTTTCTTTTTTTGAGACCAGATTAATTTTGAAGACCTTTTCTTTCATATAAGACCAAAAAAGAAAAATCGATATTTTTGATGTCAACATAATCGGCCTGTATCTAAATAAATAAAGTGCCGACTTCCGACTCATTATGGCAGATCGGGTCACATATACATTGTCCTTTTATATTCAGGATCTTACGTAAATGTCTCAAAGATCTATCGGTCTATATCAGTACATCGATTCAATAAACAAAGATGGCATAGCATTGATCCAAAAAGGAATATGACAATTCTCTCATTTCCCAGCACAACCTTTTACGCTTTTCCCTAAGTTTTGCGTCGTGGTGCATGACATCACACTCTCTGCGATTTGATCTTCAACCACGAGGAGTCTTGACGCATAAATGACGTTTCACGATGTAAACACACACGCTGCGTTTGTTAGCGCTCACGACTCTCACAGGGAAGTCCAACATTCACTAAAATATTCCAGTTCAGTTTAATCTTCCCATTTATTACAGACAAAACTGATATTTTAGCTGATAAATAATAAAAACAACCAGCGTTCCACTCACAGTACAGACATTTACTTGATATTCATTTATTCCCGACACGCGTCCACAGCGCTATTGTGCCGCGGCTCTCACACGGAACGGCCTCATGACAAAAATGTATCCAGAAATGAATCAAAAATGAGCTATAGACCAAAATCAGTCCAAATGCTCAAAAACTGTCAGTATTTACATTAATCAGAAATGATTTTTTCCCATTCTCTGTTATTCGATGTTAATGTTCCATTGAAAAAATGTATTATTTGTTATCAAATCATTTTATTCTATATCCAGAAGTGTTTCCACCTGGCACATTTTCTTCATAATACTAAGCCATAGAATGATAGCAATATGAATGTGTTGATGTTCACAGTCTTGTGCAGACATCATTTTGGGAAAAAATAAAAGGGTTGGTTTTGGTGTGAAAGACTGTGTAGAACAACTTTTTTCACACTAAAAAAACTACCCAGGAATCGATAAATGAATTGATAAGGAATTGGATTGATAGGCAGAATCCACAACGGCACTGATATTGATCAAATCTTATCAATTCCCACCCCTAATGAAAATATGGGGAAAGTATGTGACTGGTTGTAAATCAATTCAAAGTAAACTTTATTGCCATCTCAGCTACATACGAGTATAATGTAAGATAAGACAACATGGCTCCAGTTTCTACAGCGTGCAAAGAAGGCACATAGAATATACATATATAAATAAAACTTTAAACTAGAGGTAGAAAATGAAAAATGTGCAAATTTAGTTACAAATGTATGTGCTAATATTGCAACAGCAGTCAAGTGAGTGTACTATACAGACAATCTATTAATAAATAAACAGTATAAAAAGTATCTCTCAATGTAGCATGGAGGAGAGCATGTGACTAGATGTAAATCAATTCAAAGTAAACTTTATTGCCGTCTCGGCTGCATACGAGTATAATGTAAGATACGACAACATGGTCATATTCCAGGCTCATCCTTTAACTTTAAATGCACTAATTAACTTTTTCTGTCACTTAATAGTCCATTAAATATCTAACACTCGTCTGATGATTCACATTATAATGATATTAGATGGCTCTTTGCAGCTCATCAGAGATATGACATTTTCTTGGTTATAAAGGTTCTTGTGTATATACTGTCAAATTTGACAGCAAAGGAAAGCGAATGTATTTTTAGTAAATCTTAAGTGAGTTACATGGAAATGTAAAAAATCTCAGTGTGTGTTAAAAGGTTTGACTGGTAGGATAACGTTATATATGTGTATAATGTTGTTTATTTAGAGTTCTCTTCAGAATATTTGATCTTCACAAAGACTACAAGTTACAACAATGATTAGGGCTGAATTCTTATTAATTTATTTAACATACTGATTAACAGACATTGGCATAATACCAAACACAAAATACTGTTGCTACAAAAACAGCCGCATATTGCCCGTTTTCAATTACACAAATTGCCCATTGCTCTAGTTGTATATTTATCAGGCCCAGCGTTGATAGATCACACTCTTCACTTAGGCAGTATCAACAAGCTCTCAATGTTATTTCTCTGCTGTGTTATGTTCATCATTAACCTTACAATTCTTTCTTTCTTTCTTTCATTCATTCATTCATTCATTAGCTGAACCGTTTATACCCAACTGGGGTCGCGGAGGGACCAGAGCCTACCCTGGGCGCAAGGCGAGGACCAACCCAGAGCAGGCGCCAACACACCCTTGTCAGCTGCCGACTGCTCCTTCACGAATGGGTCAAATGCAGAGCTGTGCTACGTTCACAATGACAAATAATCACTCAGTGAAATTTACTGAAAACATCTCATGCTCACGCAAAAACATCTTAACGCAAGCATGCTCACATATACGATCTCTTGAGGCAGATGGTAGTATAGCGGTTCAGTTGTTCAACCCGTGATTGGAAGTGAAAGTGGGTGATTGTGGTGCACAGAACACAGTGCACCACAACGAAATGTGACCTTTGCATTTGACCCTTCCGTGAACAAGCAATGGGCAGGTAACATGGGCAGCTAACGGGGAGCAGTGCTTGGGGACAGTACCTTGCCCATGAGTACCTCAGTGGTAACTTTACCAGTCTGGGAATCGAAGGGCGACCTTCTGATTAACACCCAACCATTACGCCACCAACTGCCCCAGTCTGAATCCCGGACCAGTAAAGGTACTACTGAGGTACTCATGATTAAGATACTGTATGGAGTGAATACAGCAAGATACATGTGAATTAAGTAAATCATTATTTATCGTTGTGAACACACCACAGCACAGCACACAGCGCACCACAACAAAATGAGACCTCTACATTTGATCCATCCTTGAAGGAGCAGTGGACAGCTTTTTTTGCAGTGCCCGGGGAGCAGTGCTTGAGGACGGTACCTTGCTCATGAGTACCTTTAGTGGTACCTTTATCGATCCGACTTGAACTGTCGATCTTACAATCAGCGCAACTGTTGTAACTGTTGCAACTACCAACTGCCACAGTTTCTTTGGAGCAACTTGAGGTTAAGGGTCGTGTTCAGGGAGCTTGTGATGGTAGTTCTGTTGGCAGAATAAAGCCAGTTTTGATCCTATAAACTCTTGGTCCACAGGCAAGGATCTCACCACAATCCCTTAATTATCTACAATTCATCAGATTGTCTCTCATGTGACTCACACCCTCTCTTACCGCTCGGCCCCATGGTACCTGGAGCAGTATCCTGAGAGCAGAGAGAACAAGAGAGCCTTTATTTTTCAGTGTGTGAAGCAGCTGAGGTAAGAGCTGGTTACAGGTGGGAATTCAACTGAATCCATTCAAGAGAGGAGATCTGATTCCCTTTCCGAAAATAAAAGAGGCACAGCATGTAAGCGAAAGTCAATGAACGTTCACTTCAGCTCTGGTGAATCAAGTCACAATCGACGGCTCTTTCCTCTGCGACAAAAAGACCACAGTAGCATCATCCCTTCACACAATGAAGTCTTCTGATGCTCAGTGAGAACCTTGTCTCACTGAACCTTGCGAGATAAAGAGCGAAAGAGTCTTTCAGAGCTCACACTGTTAGGGACATCATTCAATCGAAACCAACATTCAGAACCTCTAATCCACATAATCTTGCCTGTGACCATTAATTTCAATTATTTTTTAAATTCTGTTAATACGGTCCCACATACTTCTGTGTGTGTTGTCACATGAAAGTGAGTGATTATTTGTCATTGTGAACACATCACAGCACACAGTGCACCACAACCAAATGTGAGCTCTGCATTTGGCCCGTCCGTGAAGGAGCAGTTTACATGGGCTTATGGACGGTATCTTGCTTATGAGTACCTCAGTGGTAACGTTACCAGATGGGATTTGAACCAGCGACCTTCTGATCACGGGGCGAATGCCCAACCGTTACACCACCAACTGACCTGACTCATCCCTATCTGCAACTACTCTGCCCTGTATAGTCTGTGTTTCCTTCATTTAAAAATCACAAAGATATTAACATTTTTCATTAGGATATCACAAATATCACAGTTTTAGTAGTGGAGCATATTTACAGTATATAAAGAAATAAACTATCTGAAAACTGTGTGGTGCAAAAGGTAAAAATGAGAAATAAAGTCGGCAGACGGAAATATTTCCCAAGAAGAACTGTGTGGCAGAGGTTTAACGTTTCCCCGTTTAAGAATAACTTGAAAAGGAGAAATACAGTTAAAAAAAAGGAGACTCAATGTGGCTCAATGGGATAAAAAAGGTCAGGATGATGTTACAGAACATTTCACCATCAAAGGTCCCATATTATTTTAAAAAAATCACCTTTTCTGTTTTTTGAACATCCATTTGGGTCTGTACTGCTTCTACACACACTGTAAGTTTGATAAAAATAAAAAGATCAATTGTGTTAGTATTAATTTACGAATGTCGGAAATCGTGTGCTTAAACGAGCCTTTCAGATTTCTCCCCTACTTCTATATCACAGTAGGGGACATTTGAATAACTCCACCCTCATATCTGAGAAGCTCCGCCCACCAGGTAGAACCGCTAGCGCTTCCTGATCCGCCATGTTTTCTCACAAGCGCTAGCGTAGGAATCACAGTGAAGAAGTCTAGCGGCGGAGTGTTGTGTTGAACATGTATAGCTGTATGGATGTTCTGTTAGCAGCAGCCGTGTGGATTATTTTCACGTGAGGTAAACTCTCACTGTGCTGTCTACACTCCAGTTCTGGAGAGGGGGCGTGTGTGGGCAGCAGCGGCTCATTTGCGTTTAGGAATACTAATAAGAAACAGCCTGTTCTGAAAGGGACTGAAATAGAGGAGTAAAAAGCAGGTGAAAATGCCTAATCTGAGAGGGATTTACGGCAAACTACTTCAGAGACATGTTTATTGGAGCTCATAGACCTATTTTAACTTGCTGAAAAAATGTATAATATGGGACCTTTAAGGTCTATGAGAAAAATTTGATCTTGTGACCTTGTTTGAAGAAAAAAGGGTTAAAAAAGGAGTGATGCAGGTGAAATATAAGGAATAGAAGCACTTTTCACTTGCAGATGAAGAAGGAGAAAAAATGAAGATGAGAAGGTGACTGTGATCACAACTAGAGGAATATTGTGGTGTGGTTGAGAGTGAGACACGTGTAGCTGACGGGGGACGAGTCGGTGGCTTTAACCTTGGTAAAATGTGCTCAGCTGTGGCTGAAGAGATGAACGGATGTGCTTCAGTGCACTGTGAAAACATTTGCCAGGGTCAACGCTTCACACTGAATTTTATTACCGGTGAAGGAAAAAGCTTACAGTTTATAGCAGCAAATGAGCTGTCATCAAATTTTACCACACTGTAAAAATGATTTGATTAGTCAATCATGTTAACGGATTTATTTCATTTACCTAAGACAATAATTTATGCAACTTTCAGTTAGTTTTCAGTGTCACAACTTAAATAAGTGGTCAACAACCGTAAGATCCCTGACCTCAGCCCTCGTGCTACCTACTGAAGCACTGAGAGGAAAAGACAGCAAAAACAGTCAAACTTTGTCAAACTGAGATGGGTATTTGTTTTTGTACTTTAAAATTAATTTTTCCATGTTAAGTATAATATACCAAACAAATAATAAATATTTGGCATAAAGTATGTTTTGTACATTAGTAATTGATTTTACACATAAATTGACATTATTTTTGGTAATAAATTAATTTAAGCAACACAAAAATCTTAGGAGCCAGAACTTGTATCACTATGAAAATGCGGCAACTGGTCCAATAGAGCAGGAGGGTTTGCAAAACCAAAGTTAATCAGGCAAAATCTAATACATTTTCTCCTTTTATATTTGGGATCTAACGTGAACGTCTCAAAGATCTACCGGTTGATCGCAATCGACGAGTTGCTATTTCAGTTTTGGAAATTTCAACTCATACATTTCCTGTGTGGTGTATTAACACATGCACCCTTAAACATAACTACAAAAATTCATACGTTAGATTATATACATAACGAAAGAAGCATGACTGTGTGAACACTGGCCTGCAAAGAGGATATTTGATGATTTAGTCATGTTAACTTACTTCTTCCATTTACTTCAACTTAAAACAAAAAATTATGCAACTTCAAATAACATTTATGAGTTTTCAGTGTTGCAACTTAGATGTTTTAGGTTTTTAAATCAGTTCACTGAAATTAAAATCTGAAGACGCCAGATTAACTCAAAACGGTTAGTTGTAACAGCGGCTGTGTTTAAAGGTGAATGTGTTAACAGGCTACACACTGTAAAGTATTTCCATCTGGTTCAACTCAAAAGCCTAACTTATATTACTGCCTTAAAGTTTCAAGTAAATTTGAATTGGATTTACTAATTACTTCAACTCACTATAATAATTCTAGTTTTGTATTGTTTTCTGTGTTTCACTTATAACTTTACATTTTATCTGTAAGACGTTGTAAATGACTGGAAAACCTCATAATATATGAAAGCTCATAAATGTTCAAATTGCTATGTTACAACTTTAAGTAAATGAAAGAATTACAGTGCACTATCACTAGAGTCAGGCCAGAGTTCATACAAACTTTTAAATGATGTTTACTTGGTTTTCCGCAATGAAAAGACGCTCCGATGTTCACTACAATGTGCTCGTTTTGTATCCTGAAAATACACTAGAATAGTTTCATAGACCTTTGCACAATGCCATTACGACCATAAAAGACAGACTAACAAAAAGGACTCTCATGCACAGGATATGCACAGTATAATGAATGCTTAAAAACCAGATGGAGTCCAATGCAAAACATCAAAGAAATACTTATATAAAGCATACATTAGGCAAGTTGCCAAATGCACAAGGCAGAGGCTAACAAAATGCAATGATTGGATTTACAGACATGCATTAAAAACCAAGAAGTGTTTTATATCATAATTATATATACTTTTATAGGGCTTGCTCATGGAATTTATACTAATAATAGAATCTCTGTCTAAAGCAATATAATGTAATAATATCTTATATAATATAATATCTTAGTCGTATCACTAGTTAAACTGTTATTCATATTCAAAATGTAGGAACAACCCAAAATGTCTTGTCATAAAAGAACATGATGAAGTTTCCACTGCAATAAAAATGATTCGCTATCAAAGACATTTTAAGTTAATCATATTAATAAACATCTTGGGCTAGTTTCTTGCTCACGGTTTAAGCCTAGTCTTGAACTAAATTGTGGTACCAATAGAGATTCACCGTTCAAATTCAAAGCTAGTCTAGGGCAAGGCTTAATCCTTGACTAAAATCTAAAGTAAAATCTAAAGTATAGTGGAAACGTTAACTAACAATAATCCTCCCACTTAATCTAAACTTACCTCCTAAGTTTCACACACTTAATTGGCTTAATTCAACTTATAAGATGATCAAGCAGGAAAAAAACAGTATACTTTAAGATTAACACATAATAAAATCACTATTTAATTAAATACAGGAAAAAAAACTGGCACAAAAAGACTACAAAAGTGGTGTCTGTTGATCCAATTTTCTATGTAATCACCATTACTCAAACTAATCCACCTCAGAGACTTATAGCAGGAAAATCTTAAATGTCAGCATTAACTTGCCATAGCATAAAATCACTCAAGACATCTAATTTTTGTGCTTCAGCGATCACAAACATGTCAAGCTTAAAGCACAACACATGCAGAAAATCTTTTTTATGATTGTGTAATTCTGTTTACTATAAAGTGTTTATTAGAGGGATCTGATTTTTTCCATTCAGACCTTGTTAAACATGTTACTTAAAAGAATTTAGTCACTGAAAGGACAATTGTGACAATATTGTGTTTGAGACTTTATCAGCAACAGAAATGGTGGTACAATCATCTAAGCCTTCAAACAATTTGAAAGTGGGAAACGTGTGGTATAGCGCTGTGTCTGTGATGTGCCTTTGTGTGTATTTGTGTATTTTTTTAGTCAGCCACTTGTGTTTCTTTGTGGATTGGTGGCCGAAGTGTGACATTTTGAGAGTTTCTGACTGGTGTGGGATACTGTGGTCTGTGTGCAGATGTAACAGCTTAACCTCTCTGACCTCAGCTGTGCTGTCTACACAAATAAAACAGCAACATCCTGCCTTGAGACCCCTTTCAGCGCCCCAATCGTACCAGCCATGCATCCACTCCACTCTCTCAACAACATTACACAAACACATATTATACAAATGCTACATTCTAGATTTACATGCACGTTTGCATGTGACAACAGCAAAAATATTAAGGAAAAATTCCCAGTGCCATACTATATTTTTACACCAATCATCAATGGTTCTGTGGTCAGCTGAAATTCAACTTACACAGGATTCATTTAACATATGTGACTTCTTTACGAGTGCTGGATGTCCAAGTGTTCGATGTCCAGAGTTTCTTAATGTCAACTCTCAAAGCCTGTTTATCATAAATACTTCAATGTAACATGCACATAAAGGTCTGCAAACTCATCAGATCACTGTATTGCAATTAGACACACGATCTTTTAAAAGGCTTTAATCAAATTTAACCTGATTAGAAAGAACCTCTGAAAGCATCCGCATTGCTTGACCAGCTACTGGGGCATGTAAAACCATTCTTCTCCCACAAACAATAACTAATATATATTTTTTTTGCATTTGGAATGGCCAGTACATGATTTATGTTGAATGAGTTGTGAAAAAGCTGACAGCACTCTGCATCACAGCTGCCGGCTGTTGAGATGAGGCAATACGGTGTGTGCATTTATTACCAGGAGGGCCAAATCCCTGTCTCCCTCTGCTATCACACTGTCATATGTATAAATACATATATACACAAAGGCCAGAAGACAGACAACAATTATGGACAACACGTGGGATAAAAAGATTCTGTAAGCAAGAACAATCAACACATTTTATAAGCAAGAGAAATTTGCATTTCTATGTTACCTTCTCTTTGTGCTTTGTGTGTAGTGTGTATAGATAGATAGATAGATAGATAGATAGATAATATTGCATTCATGCGTGCATATCAAATAACAAATACAAAGCCAATTTATAAATAACAATGCATATTCAATAAGTGACAAATTACAAATCTCTCTCGATAGATAGATTGATAGATTGATTGACAAAGATGTATGTGCATGCGCGACCACACATGTATATGTATTACAGTGACAGTGCATGAATGAGTGAGTGGGTGAGTGAGTGGGTGAGTGTAGGACAGGTGTCACTCACACGAAGGCGTGGTAGATGAAGGCCCAGGAGCGCGGTCTCTCCAGCACGTTGTACAGGTAGTTCTGCAGTTTGCGGTACCGTGCGTTGCGTCTGGCGCTCTGTGCGCTGTAGCTCAGCGGCTTCCCGAGCAGGCTGAGACGCGCTCCCTGCTTCCCTCCGCCGCTGCCGCCTCCTGCACCTGTTGCTCCCGCTACCGTGGAGCCGCATCCTGTTCCGTCTCCTCCACCACCACCTCCGCCTCCTCTGACTGCGCTCCTCATCGCGCCGCGCCCGGACTCGACATCCTTCAGGCGGTAGTGGTCAGCTCGGCGTCCCGGTGAGCTGCTTTTCAGCCAGAGCCCGGACGCGCTTTCGTCGCCGCCTCCGCCGCTGCTGCTGCTGTGGTTGCGCGGCATGGCATCACCGGCGCCGGCTGGAAATACACGCGGGACGGCGGGAGTGCGCACATATAACTATAATAATTATTATAATAAAAATTAATAAAACAACAAGGCTCGAGTTTTCATCCAACTTTTAGAAAGACGGCTTGGGATCGAGGGGGAAAAAAGATCCGTTTTACGTGCTCCGGGCTTTCACCTGCTTCTGCTGCTCGTGGCGAAAGTGGTGAAGTTGAGGGTGAGAAGGTTTGGGGCAAAAATCTGCACCGGGCGCCTGGAAAGTGCAGTTGTGAAAAAGTGACACCATCGCAGGGGTAGAAAAATGTGGTAAGGAGGAGGAGGAGGAGGAGGAGGAGGGCATCACCCGGCACCAACGTAAGCTTTTCTTCACTCTTCTCCCTCCCCTCTTGTCCGTAAGTGTGAAAGATACTCTGTACTCCAGTCCGGAAAGGCACTTCTTTCACACACACACACACACACACTCTCTCTCTCTCTCTCTCTCTCTCTGTCTCTCTCTCTCTCTCTCGTTCTCTCTCTCACTCACTCACTCACTCACACAGCCGAGAGCAAGCTGTTGCTCTTAATGGAGAGCGCGCAATCTTGAGTGTAGCTTTCCCAAGAGTACGGGAAGGACTGACAGCGCTTCTGTAATTGCCTGTAATGAGGTAGGAATTTACACACTTTGGCGTGGAAAAATCACATTTCTAATCACTCAATGAAGCGAAGTGACGCGTTTCTGCAAATGTCCATTTATGTCATGTTGAAAAAGAGAGAGAGAATGTGGCGTCCGTAAAGACTCCAAGTCGAGCTCGGTATACTACGAGAGCAGCCATCTGGGTTTAAATGAGCTGATAAAAAGCAAATTATAGACAAATTTAATTTATATGTAAAAGTGATCGTGAAAAAAAACTACAAAAAGTCCAATATCCGGACTGACATTTTTGGATGAGGAGAAATGAACCACTTTATTTCATCAAACATTTATTACGTAGCAGCTTGTCGTAAACGACGCCAATAAGAGATTCGCCGGAAAAATCTATATATAAAGCAGTGATTTTGGTGGAATTGGTTACTCACAGCAGACGCGGCACAGTTTTTGGCACACAGTGCATAAGCGAGCTACTTTTCGGGAATCACAACGTGACAGCAGAATAAAACTGCTCCGCGGGAAGAGGAAAGTAGCAGTACTCGTGTCTCTGGTTTTGTCTCGTAATCAGCTGATTGTTAATTGACCCCTGGTGTCGGTCCGGTTGGAGCTCCGCTTCTGCCACAACATCACCCGAACCGCCGCCGCTGCTGCTGCTGCTGCTCTCCATCTGCGGCGCGGGAGCTGCTGTCACCCCGAACACGTGACTCCGAGTGAAACAAAATCGCCCACACACACACACACACACACACACACACACACACACACACACACACACACTCACACACACACACACTCACACACACACACACACACACACACACACACACACACTCACACACACACACACACACACACACACTCACACACACACACACACTCACACACACACACACACACACACACACACGAGGAGAGAGAGATGGATATATGCGTAATGCACAAAATGAAGACAGAAGTGTTGTCTCGCACACACGCATGTCTGTATGTCTATCTATCATAAATAATGTGTAGTTTATTTATTTATTTATTTATTTATTTATTTATTTATTTTTGTGACTTAATTTTAACACATTTACTGTATTAACACAAAGATGTGATAACACAAAGCTATTAATATAATATTAACACGTGCTATCGTGAATGCTGTGAACAAATGCACATGTGTACATATAAAAAACTACACATGACAGTGTAAAAGATCTTACTTTTTCCAACACAGTTTTATTAAACATTACCACAAAATGTGTAAACTAAAGTGCTATACATGATTTGTGTGATTTTTCTACACATTCGTTCTAAGAGTGTACCATAATGACTTGATAATAAAAAGAATAAACAAATAAACGGTACAACGCATAAGCACAATAACCAATTACTTTGAACTCTTTTTGTTCTTCAAATAAACACTGAAACTTACATTCAAAAATAACATGAGGAAGCCAGAAAATCTATCTATCCTTTTTTTTTTTTTTTTTTTAAAGCACAGCCGGGTCTTCACCAGTATTGAAATACCAGCGCGCACACACACACGCAGCTGTGCCGGGAAGGTTTGTGACAACACTGGAAAATATGGGCATAATTAGTCATCATTACTAAATCTTTGAATAGACACCAAGAGCTGAGAACAGATAAAGAGTCACACTGTGATAATGGTCATGATGTTAAACCACGGTTTAATTTGAAAGTAAATTGTAAAATATATAAAGTGTAATGAGAATGTGCTGAACCACGTGAAGATCTCATGATGTACGATCTAAATGCAGCTGTTCATCTCTTTATTCGCCACAGGACATTAATGGAATTTAATATAAATATCATATTATTTTTTATATAACATGAAAAAAAGTTTTAACACTTAGAGAAACTTAACCACTTATTAATAATAATTACAGATTGGACAAAAGTCAAAAGTGTTTTAAAAACATATATGATATTTAAGTTGTAACATGCAAAATACAATGACTACCAAAACTGTAGAACTGTACAAGTCACTGACAAGATTAAATAAATAAACACAAACAGTGAATTTTAAGATGTCATAGTTGTCAGCATCTTTGGTTCTGTTTTCATCATTATACAGATAATACAGAATATACAAGATTATTTGAACATTTTCAGTAAAATCTTACATTTGAGCATTTTAAAACATGGAAAATTAAACACATAGAAGACTCATTTAAGGTGATTTGCAAAACTTGGAAAAGAGTAAAAGTATGACAACAATTCTGACACATTTTAATAACCAAAGCTTCCTTCTGAATGTTACATTCCTTCTTAAACATATCACGAAGTTTTAGAGACTACTTAATGTGTGGAGCTTGTTCAGCACCTTTTCATTCTTATTGATGTGTCTCACTGCTAATTTCCAAGTTTAAGGACAGGCTGATAGCAAAGTCACATACACACTGTAAGCTATAATAGAGAAATTATATTTGATGAAAGTCAGTAGAGCACAGAAGTGATTACGGTTTATTCGTCCGCTTCCAAAAGTCTTCAAAGGCAATAATTTGTACTTGCCTGCTGCATCAGCTCCCTACACCTCGGCCTTTAATACAGATAATTAAATTTTTTAGACTAGTTAGTATGAAAAGTGGCTTCCTGCTGGCCTTTCATCTCTCAGTTTTAGAACAGACGTATGAAGCCCTTGTTGTTGGCTCCATCTTTGAAAAAAGTGAAATACATTTAGACCTGCATGCACCACATTTTGAAGTCTATTGTGAAGTATAATATGGCAATTAAAAATGACCCTAAACTCAGATTTTTAAAAATTGGATTGTGATTTAATGTTATTTGAAATGCACACATATCTGGATATTCTGTTTGTGTTTCTGATTAAAATTGAACAGTGTGCATCAGCAGGTGCCACATGGTTCTAATGGCAAATTGTCAGTGGACAAATGGACTTCAAGTTGCACACAGTTAACAGGAACACACTCTAGTGGTATCTGCGCGTCATTACAGCTTTGGAATTTGTGTTTGGAGAGTTGAGTTCAGCTGCCAACAATTGCAAAAGAAGATGAGCCAAAATTCAGAAACTGAAACCGGTAATTTCTAAAGCTACATCAGTGATTTTTTGTAATTCACGTCCCGTCGTACTCTTTTTTAAGACGGGTGGGTAATTTCAGAGCGATGGGTAGGACTTTAGGTAGTAAATGTGGATGTTGGTGGCACAGTAGTTTAAAATGTTGCTAAAAATATTTTAAATGTAAATGCAGGTTTCAGCTACACTAGAGCATCTCAAAATATAGAATATGGAAAAAATATTTATGTTTAATTTATTATTAGTAGTAGTATTTAGGGAGTTGATAACGTAACAGATAGGGGTTTCGCCCTGTGATCAGAAATTTCACTTATGTAATTTATGTGACAAACTATCACAAGCCATTTTCCACTGTGCCACGCCACTTTGATGCAGTTGATTGTTCGAAGGAAATATTCTAATAAAGTGAGATACTGGATTTCTGAGACTTTTTTAAAAAGACAAAAGCTAAACAAAAAAGGATGCTTTCCTTATACATTATTTATTCATCCAGTGTAAAGCTTTTGCCAGTTCAAAATGCGGACAACAAGGCAGTTGATCTGCTGTTGAGACCCCTAACGGGAGAAGCCAAAAGAAGATTAAATATTATTGCACATTAATCTTATTACATACAACATTTTCAGGTTTTAAGTATTTCACTTCACATGAAATGAACATCATATAGTCACATACGACGCTGGTGGGACACAAGGCTTCATGACATCAAGGCAAGCATTTATTCAAACAAATAAACTGGATGGCAACAAAACAATAAACTGAAAACTCTTTTCTCTTCAATAACATACAAACCACAGCACGCCAGCACCGAGTAGCATCACGCTGGACCAACAGACACAAAAGAGAGACAGGCATCTAAAATCTAAAACAGATGTACACACTAAGCTGATTTAACCAAATCACAAACTCACATGAGTGTTGGTGGTCTAGTGGAAGGACACTCGCCTTTGGACCAAGAGGTTGTGGGTTAGAATCTGACCTCTGGAAATTCCAACACTGGGTCCCTGAGCAAGTCCCTTAACCCTAGATTGCTCTCAGGGGAACTGTCCCTGAAATTAGGAAATGTAAGTCGCTCTGGATAAGCGCGTCTGCTAAATGCTGTAAATGTAAACGCGTCCTCAATGCTAAACCAACAGATTAATAGAACTGGGCTAACTAGCAGGTGGGACCTAAACATGAACCAATGAAGCAAGCAGATGAATAAACTAGCAACAAAGAACTAAACCATCACAGATAATTAAGCTAAACTAACCAATCAGGAGACATGGGGGCAGGGCTGAGGGAAATTATTGATATACCACACAAGTGGGCGGTTGCGGTAAAGTCCACATATGTCTAAAACAACCCTTATCACAATATTCACATTTTTTAGATACAGTAGTGTACTCACAGAAGGGTTGGACGATATAACCTCAAATCAATATCACAATTACGAATAATGAAAAATTATTGGGGGTTTTTTTTCACAAACTCACAGGTTTGTACCATCAGTATGCTATTAAAACTAAGATATTTTTCCAGTGAAGGAATGCATATGTTCTTGATTGTAAAATAATTAATGGAAACACACACAAATGTACATTTTACAAGAGGCTGGACATCACACTCAAAAGTAAATATTTAAGGGGACATGATTTTTAGAGGCCTCTTAAAATTCCTGTACACATGCCTGGACATGAACACATACTTGGGAAAGTACTAATATAATTTAATAGAAAAAAGTCAAGAAATAACTGACGTGGGCAAGATTACACTGATTAGAGGTTCTGCCTAAGATGTATTGATTTATTTTCAATTAATTGCCCAGCCCTAACTCACAGTACTATATGAAAAAGAAGGTTTAACAGTAACACAAGCTTAAGCTGAGCTTCATCAGAGCACCACTCGAGGAGGACACTCATCTAACATGGTGCATCTCAAGGAGGAGAGTTTAGTTTAGTTTAGCCTCAAAATGTTTGGGCCTCATCCTGAGAATCCATCAACTTGAAACACATTTTGTGCAGAATGTGCATATGGCTGGATGGTGTGAGCCCAGACGAGTTCTCCAATAACCCCAGTCATAAAAATACTGTGAGGATTATATGGCCATCGGGATCAAGGCAGAAAAGAATGAGTAATGAGTCTTAAAATATTAGCAATAGATTCATTTGAGGAATGGAGCTCTGGAGCGTCGGTATGCTTCTTTTTTTTCTTCTTTTACATATTTCCACCACTTGATATAAATCACCTTCTGTTTAAAAAATGTTAAAAATCTTTTCACCGCCCTGCTTTCATTTCCCACTCGGCCTAGAAAAAAAACAGAGAGGAGCGCAAGCCGTCACAGCGTGTAATGCAACCTGACCTCATTGATCACCAGCGATGGCAGTAAATTTGTTAACACAATTCATAACTCTGCTGACTTCTTTCCTATCCATCAGACTGTAAAAAATCAATACAGTGGTAGGCCAGTTAGAAACATTTATTTCTTATGCTTTACAAAATACAAATATCCAAACAGGTGTGTAATGCCGTAGACGTAAAATATTCACACAAATGTTTTTCAAATGTAGCATAAGTGGAAAGCTGAGAAGTCAGTAGGTAGGTCTGTGCACAGAAGAATTAAAGATTTTCTGTGTTTTTAGACAGTGTGGTATCAGTGACATACAGCTACACTCTTAGAACAAATGTGTAGAAAAATTACACAAATCATGTGTAACACTTAAGTTTACACATTTTGTGTTAAAGTTTAATAAAACAGTGTTGGAAAAAGTCAGATCTTTTACACATAGTTATGTGTAGTTTTAAAATGTACACAACATTTGCATTTGTTCACAACTTTCAACACAATGTGTGTGTAACCAAGGAGCAGGTGTTAATATTATACATGTTTATACATCTTTGTGTTACCTTTCTTGACATGTGTCAAAAGTGTTAATACAGTGAATGTGCTAAAAGAACACAAGAAACGTTGTCCCAAAACTCACCCATTAATGATTGGTAAGAATTTGATACAGTTTGTGTCCATTTTAACACATCTTTTCTAAGAGTGTACACTCGAAAATAAATGTGATTATAATAAACTGGAGGGACACTGGTAAAATAAATAATGTAAGAATGCAGATCAGAAAAAGAATTACTAGCAGAATAGAAGAAGGAACTTGTGAAAATCATTAGTTTTTAGTAATTAGATAAATATAAAATTTTTTGCCATCTATTATATAAAATGATCTTCATTAGTATAAAGCTTGTGTTAGCTTTCCTGTTAAAGGTAGATGTTGTATCCTTAAGTCTTTCTCAATAATGTGTCATATGCATTTAAATGTTAGCTCTCCCTAGATAGGCCAAAATCTTAAAATCTTCTAAAGCAACAAAATGACATTACGAATATGCACATTACAAATAATCGTTTTCATTTTCAAGCATTATTTAAGCATGGAAGGTCTCAATTATTTATTTTTTTTACATTAATCTGTTATAAGTATATACATATACAAAGAGTTAACTTCTCCTTTTTCCTCCACATCTGATTTGCAGCATGTTGGTGTATAAATAGCTCTATTTCAGTAATGAAGTGTATTGAGCTGGTAATTCTCGCCGTCACCACATGGTGGAGGTTCTGCAGTGTGAAGAGTATGATATACTCCTAAGATATTAATGAGTGAGTGAGCACTTCAGCTGTAGCTGGGGAAGTAATCCTGATGTTGAGGTCTGCTAATGATCTTATTCTGATTTGACTCTCCCTAAATGTAACCACAATTAAATAAAAATGGGCAAAAATAGAGACTCAATATTAATTTGGATTTCTTTTTAAACATCAATTTTTCATTTTATTTAAACAAAAACACGCTTTTGGGCTTAAGTTAATATAATGCAAATTGCAAAATTATTAGATAGATAGACAAGAATGGATTGAAAAATAATTTTTAAAAGGTAAAAATATCTTTAGCCTATAAAATATAATTGGGAAAAAGGTTATCAGTGTATTTTCAATACAGAAACAATTTTATGTGCAAAATTTTGCAGTCATAATAAAAATTTACCCCAGTGCAGAAAAGCCCTAGAGTTAATGCACCTGCCCACATGTGTAATCACTTAAGGGAGAAATAAAATACTAGACCAAATATTTGGAAATTACATAAAAGAGTTAAACTGACATCAGTTTCTTTCCTTAATTCTATAAATTCCATATTTGTGATATTATGAAATCAAACACGCATACAATTGCTATGTATTGTCATATTTTAGACTCATGTTAAACCCAAGACCGGGAGATGACTAATTTGAAGTGATGTTATGAAAATGATTAAGAATTTCTTACCTCTGCAAACACACAAATGACCCCAAACCGCTGTTTATTTCACACAGTCTTTTATTTGTAAATAATAAAAATGAACTCTCGAATATAAAACATACACATCATTTGAGCCACATCTTTTTTTGTACAAACGAGAAAATGTTGCGGTGAATACTTTCTGTTTTTCAGTGGGACACGTGAATTGTAAACAATCAGTATCCTGGAATAATACTGACAAAAGTAAAGGAGGAGAAGAACTCTGCCGTAACAGACGTGAAAAGTAAACTCGTTTATCAAAACGTGACCCGGGCTTTGTTCTAAACGCGGCCGTAGAAACCTCCTCGGTGACCCGAAAAACTCTGGAGGCGTCTCTTTCTCAGCCTTCATTCCGTTCAACGGAGTCTGGAGACAGGAGAGCGTTCAATACACCTTTTCTATTTTGTTTCATCAGGGCCGCTTTTGTAAATATAAGTAAACTCTTTTTAGCACTCATATTTACAATATGTGCATGTATGTTTCTGTAGGCAACGTTTACTCGGATACACTCTTTATTATTTTTATTTTTAAATATCTATATGTATATATCTATGCTGTTTTCATTTCTGTATAATCGTTTTTTTCCCCATATATAGATAGCTCTGGATTTATACACGTTTTCTAGCTCAATTCTAGCCCCAGAGAAGTAAGACTACAGTGAACACCGACGGCTTCAGTTAAAAAAAAACGGGGGCCTCACGCTTTTTGCTCGGTACTACGGTACAGCACTTATTCATCCGTAGGGTTAGAAAAAGAAAAGAAAAAACAGAGAAAATATTTCCAAAAAAGAGAGAAACTCCTCGTAGACATTCAGCCCCGGGACGAGGCATGTGCGCATGGCTGAACTCGGCCGAATGCCCACACATGGAATGAATGGCTTGTTTTTTTATTGGTTAATCTATTAAATATCAAGTACGAGCAAATTGTACAAGTTACATGCAACATACAAGCTGGCCTACAGTATGTGGAACTAACACACATTTTTATTTTAGTCTCTTTTTTTACTCGTCTGTCTTGTTTTACAAAATGTGCATGCAGCTTGGAACGGTTCCAGAGTCATGCTGTTGCCCGCGTTTGGGGGGAGAAAGGTGGTGAGGTTTTTTTTAGGGGGGGATTCACCACCATCATCATCACCACCATTATTATCACCACCGTGTTACACGTTATCTTCCTAAACTCGCTTTCTCTCACTTTCCTGCCACTTTGTTTCGGTGCTCGGGGAGTCGTTTTTTTAATTTTTGGAATTGATTTTAATTTTCTCTAAACCTCAACGAAACGAAAAATTGGCAAATATAGGAAAATATGTAGCTAAATTTATAATTTACTTTTTTTTTTTTAATTTAAAAAATCAAGCATTTGTGCTTGGCTTAAATTAACTACTTCAATAGAAAGCCGACAATGTGCAGGAGGTCCCCGAAAAACACAATGCACTAAATAAAATAGAAAATATAGTGTGGTTGGCTTTTGCCTTAAGTGCACTGGGCTCGTCTGTAGTGACCGGCATCTTAACTTACTGGCAAGAGCTCAAAACCTGCGGCTGCGTATTAGGGCCATTGTAGACTAAAAAGAAAAATTGGAGGGCGGTAAAATTCCGAGAAAAACTCAGAGATTCCGAGATTAAAGTCGTACATTTAAAAGAAGTAAACTCGGACATTCATAATCTCGGAGAATATATATTTTTCTCATTAATTTGCCACTTTAATATCGGAGAATTTCCGGCTTTTTCTTCTCGTAAATCTGCGACTTTAATCCGGGAATTTCTCAGTTTTTTATCTTAATTTTACCTCCCTCCGTTTTTTCTTTTTAATATACAGTGGTCCTAATACACCGTGGTACAAAACACATTTCACGGCGGTTTTAATTGCGTTAGTGTATTGGGTTTTTTTTGTTTGTTTGTTTGTTTGTTTTACAGATGTCGAAACAGGACACGCGTCAACTTTATTTCTCTTTTTATCTCGAGATCACGACTGATTTTGAGATAATGAAGTCATTTTTTGATATCACAAGTTTTTTCTCGTGATTTAGAAATAACTGAAGTTGTTTTCTCAAAATCAAGTTTAATGTTTGTCCCAGATCTCTAACATAGCACCACTACCTTAGCAAAATGAATGACATTAAAAATCAACTAAAACTGGTAGTAGGGCTGGGTAATTAATCGAAACCGACATTCAAAACCTCCAATCGATGTAATCGATCTTGCCCTTGTCAATTATTTCAATTTTTTTTCTACTTCATAATCACAGATGAACGCAGTGGATTTTACTTTGATGACTGACTTATGGAGTTGAAACGAAAGTGTGTCTATCAGTTCTTGACAATTATCCTATACTTCATTAATTTTCTGAACCTCTTATCCCTATTGGGGTTGTGGGAGTCTATCCCGGGACTACGGGCATGAGGCAGGGATCAACCCTGGGCAGGCGCCAACACCCCGCAGGGCACACACTCACACCGTCACTCTCTCATTCACACTTTACAGAGAGTGACAGGGCACGCTCTCATTCTGGGAATCTAAATTCACTCACTCTCTCATTCACACTTTATGGGGCCAATTTAGATTCACCAATCAACCTATAGTGCATGCTTTTGGACTGTGGGAGGAAATCGGCGCACCCGGAGAAAACCCACACAAAATTGGGGATGGCACGCAAACTCCACAAAGAAAGGCCCTACGGGTGACCCGGGGATCGAACCCAGGACCTTCTCTGTGAGGCGGCAGCGCTAAACACTGTGCCACCGTAATTATCCTATCAGTGTCTATCAAATGAGAAGGAGGCTCAGACATTTGCATGTTTGCCATCGAGGAAAAAACTCGAGGAAACGACTTTTGTTTTGTCGAGATCATGAGAAAAATAAGCAGTGATCTCGAGATGAGAAGAAAAAATAATGTTGACACATGTCCTCTGTGGAATTCTGTAGTTTTTTAATCAGAGTTGACCATTTATCTCTCCTGACCAGGCTGAAACTGACGCCAACTTTCCCTGTCATTTACCGGTGTCCTCTTAGAAAGCATATGGAACAGAAACATCAGAAAACGTGACACGCCATCTTCACATTCTATGAGGTGTGCCGGTGCGTCAAACGGATGAAAAAGTGGAAAGAAAAGGCAAAGCGGTCGGTGGTTGACTGCTGTAAACAGACTTATTATTTCAGACCAAGTCTTCCTCCTCTGTTTTACATTTATGTTTTACAATCTGAACCACTTGCCACATTGACCCGGGACCCGTCCTTCGTCATGAAGAGGAAGAGGAGGAGAAGACTAACCCTTACCCTTTAACCTAAATGTAACCTCTCTTTACAACAGCTTTCCTGCAGATTTGGTTAAAAAAGGGGCCGGGAGGGGCAGTGTGTCCTCACTCTCTCACACACAAACTACTTTTAAATGGTAAGAAAATATCAGCTAAATATTTCTGATCAGCTCACTCTACCGATTCACTGGATTCTCTGGGTCGGCTCTAACGGATTGCTTTTTTGTCACTCGTCTTCGCTCTCTTTCTATCATTTCAGCCTAAAACCAGTGGTTCCCAAAGAGGGGGGTAAAGCAAAATGTATGGCACTGCAAATGAACTGAGTGGCAGTAGGACTGGGTAAATAATCAAAACTTACATTCAAAAACTCTAATCAATCTTGCCTTTGATGATTATTTTATTTTTTCTGTTAATGCTTTTTAAAAAAGAATTCTTTCTCCAGTGTGTTTACTCTTATCAGTGAACTAAAAAGGGGATATAACCCCTCACCCCCACCAAGAAAAAGTATAAAAATAGTTATTCACTGATCATAATTTAGGGATAAATGTTGAATTAATTGTTTATGTAATTGATTTGAGGTCATATTGCCCATCCTTAAGTGGCAGTCTCACAGTTGCAACCCCAATTTAACCAACAGGGAACTGATTTTAGTTTTTTTTGTGCAGAAAAGCAATTTTGAAAAGAAATAAATTAAAGAGTAGGACTGGGAGCATTACTGTATTACAGCACATAAATAATCTGGAAATTAGTGTGTTAAAATGCAAATTAATCATATGATCAATTTCGTCTCAAACCTCCTGTAGCTTGGGGCAGTTGATAGCGTAACGGTTAGGGAGTTTGCCCCGTGATCGAATCCCAGGACCGGTAAAGGTATCACTGAGGTACTCATGAGCAAGGTCTTGTCCCCAGATGCTGCCCACGTTAGCTGCCCACTGCTCCTTCATGGATGGGTTAAATGCAGAGGTCACATTTCGTTGTGGTGCACTGTGTACTGTGCTGTGTTCACAATGACAAAAACGAATGAAGTCGAATGAACCCTTGGTAAAATAATACCCTTTTAACCATGTCTGCCTAGTTTTATAGGAAAATAGATGCTTGTGCGAAAGGTCATTGTGAAGCAGACTTTCTAAAAAGCGCAAATAAGATGATGAAAAGGCAATATGTTTGGAAGTAGAAAGGGAGAGGAGGGGAGGGGGCGTGAAAATATTCTTATCTGCCACAATTTATTCCCTGCAGAAAAAAAATGTTTGGGAACCACTGGCTTAAACGAATGCAACATGCAGTAAGGTGTGAGGTGGAATCAAGGGAAACCTCTACAATCTGAAAGAATAAAACAAATCAAAAAGAGAGGAGAAGTGATTGTCAGGCTCCAGCAAAGCTTTTGATCGCCATTCTGTTTGTCGGTTTCATCCCTCCGTCTCTTCATCCGTCCGTCCGTTCCGGCGCTGATTGTGACGATTCCTCGGTCGGCTCGGCCGTCTCTTTCTCTCGTTGTTTTTCTCTCCATCTTTCATTCGGTTCCACTAGGACCTGACACCTGTTGGCCCTGAATCCAGCGACGATTGGGAAGCACGTCGAGTGAGAGGAGCTAACGTGGGATCCACCAATGAGGATGGAGGAAAGAGTTTGTACCAGCCAATCACTGTGCTCGAAAGGTCCAACTCCTCTAAAAGGATCTGCGCAACTCCCATGAAGCATTTGTGGTCCATGCGGCCGTAATCGCCCCACACTATTACCTGGGGGGTATAAAAAAGCGAGGGGCTCAAACCATGTTAAAATAACATAAAAACGAAGTTTGGAACGCTTTAACCAGACTTCATGGGTTTTGGATCATTATTATTATACTTTATATTATTATAGATACATCAGATTATAGTTAACATGGCCAGTAAAGTTGATTTGTGACGATGTCTGTTGTAAATAAAAAACATTATACAAACTGAATTGAAAACTGAATTCAATATTAACCTTAGAGGGCCCACATGAATGAGAACATTTATTCCTCATTTTTCTTTTTTTTCTTCAAATGAAATAAATTAGCAATTAATTATTAATTAAAGTGCATTGCAATTGTGCGTTGCCAAAATGTTCTAATCTAATGAAATCAGAAGCAACAGCTGCAGTTAGGGCTGAGTAATATGAATCAATATACATATAAAACTCCAAAAGCAGTCATGCAATGACATTGTTTTTATATTTGTTTTATTTTTTAAATAAAGCACTAGAAATATCATTTATATTGTGGCACTAGCTTATATCGCCTGATACTAGCTGCACTATTGTCCTTTACTCCCAAAATGCTATTAGCGGACAGAAATAAAATGAAAATCAAAATCATTTCCCCCAGATATGACATTCCGGTAACCCCAAGAAATGAAGCTGACTAAATACTTAACTCTGTTTCTCTAATGAATTTAGGATAAGAATTAGTAATAAGTTGACAGGGTTCTTCCACCCATCATTGTCTCTTACCTGGAGAACTTTACCCTGTGGACTCTCTTCAAATAGCAGCGATTGTTGGTACAGTGGATCGAGCGTTTTTCGTGCAATCTTGGTTTTCTTTTTGGCTTTACATGCTCCGTTATCCAGCAAGTATACCTTGACGTAGGGAGCTGTGAAAGGAGATCATAGTTTTTAATTAATTATTCATTAAAAACATCCTTCACGAATACAAAATTGAACAGCTTAGGGCCATGAGAAAATACTGCTTTAAGCAAACAAAACTCTCAAAATGCTTTGCTGAAATGTGAGACTTTAATGTCATGCACTTTTAAAATAAACTAGGTGGAGTAATCTCATACCTGGCAGCGATTTGGATCCTGGTTTGGGAGTAAGGCCACGTGCCCTGATCACCTCCACCTCTAGCTGCCCCTTTTTATCCATTAACCCAATCTGAACATCACCTGGAGGTATGTCAGGTAGCAGACAGAAACAAATATGAACATTTCACACCAACACATTCACTGCCATCTTTATCCCTGGGTTAAGAAAACTTAGGCATAAAAGACATTTTCCATGGTACTCAGATTCTGGGCCTAAAATAAAGATATAAATTAACAAGAATATCTATAGTAATTAGACGAGGTTAGAATGTCACCATAACTGTTACTGTTTACTCTTGTAAAGCTGAAATTGACAAACATTAAATATAATAAATTTGTCTTAAACATCATGGAAAAGCAATCTTAGGTCAAGTTTCACACTGGAAATAAACTGATCCAACTTATACTGTCATACTGATTCTGGGATCATTCTTTTGTGGGGAAGACTTCGGGCTTATATATTGCATATACATTTATTTTTTATTATTTTTAGGTGGCGATTAAGGACCCCCCCCAAAAAAAAAACAAAAAAACAAAAAAACGGAGGTATAAACAGTTCAAAATGTAACAGATTACAGATTGTTTTTTTTTACCGTTATTTCAAAGTATTTTGTTACATTACAATATTACTGTCTCTGAATTATAATGTATTACACAACTCCTGCATTACTGTTGAGTTACTTTCACCAAAATAACAGAAGTAGGATTTGGGCTTCCAAAATTATAAAATTGTCATAAAACAGTCTTTGTCCCACCTTCTGATTGGTTGATCACGGTGTATTAGTCCCCTCACCTGGGTTTTGTTTGTTTCAGTCCAGCCCCCTGTTGGTTTTCCCTTGATTAATTTTCCTGCTCATTGTTTCCCTTCCCCTTTATAAGCTCAGTTTTCCCAGTGTTTCTTGTTGGTCCAGCCTCACGCTACCTTCCCCATGTCGGCGTGCTCTGTGTCTTTGAAGAAGAGTTTGGTTTTGTTTGTGGCCTTCGTGCTCGTTTATGTTTAAGATTTGTGTGTTTGAATAAAAATGGCTTGCACCGTGACCTCGCCTCATGTCATGCCGACGCCCAACGTGACAAAAATGTAGTTTACTGCAGTTCATTCTACATCCAGTGGAGAGCGATGTGCTGTAGCATAATAACTCCAGCCACACACTCTGTAGAAAATAGCTCTTTTAGGGCCTGTGTCCACCAAACACGTTTTTTGCACTGGCAGCGGCTATTTTTAATACACATCCTATGAGTTTCAGCATTCGGAGAGCCTTCAGCGGAAAAAAAAATGCTGGTGGAGACGTTTTTTGCGCTCAGGGCAGTTCTAGTTGAATTTTTTTTAAATTAAAAACAAAACAGCACTAAATTTACTGAATATGTATTAGTAATGCCTTACTATGTTCCAGCAAAGTGTAATACATTACTGTAATTGAGTTACTTTTGTAATACGTTATTCCCGACACTGAATATGAACTGAACAGAAGCTTTAAAAATCTGAACAGAAATGCACAACTGTGACTCACCCATAGAGGGCGTTGCTAGCGTCTGTCTCCCCACCAGCTGGCCGGGGCCGAGACCATCCAGAAAATCACTGAACTGGCTGTCAGCTCCTAATCTCATCCCTGAGAAGATCAGACTATCACATACACACAAACACACACACACACACGTTTTGGCGTGAGTATTTTTGTGCAGCCTTCATGAAATGTTGTTTTAAAGAGCTATTATGAAGGTTGGGCTGTAACTCCTCAAAAGCCTGTAAAAGAACATATGAATAGTTTTAACAGTCCTATGTCTTATGAGTTCTGTCTGTTTTCAATACTTTTAAAAATACTGTTCAAGTCATTGTTACTGGAAATAATACTGTCCTTCTTCCAGTAACTATGACTGCAGTTCCATGCCAACACTATTGCACATGGGGTGAAGAGAAACTCTTCAATCTGGAAAAGGGGAAAACACTTTCGATGAGTCGTTATTTCATAAACAAGGACCTCCTTTAATATGGATCCACTCTATTTACAGTAAATGTTTGGTTTAAGTAAGAGGGGCAGCAGAGAGAAGGACTGAGATATTAGTAGCACGAAGAACTTTAATTGACGTTTGCATCAATAAAACAACATATAATTCATATTGAGAAATATTCTTGTTCTAATTAGTGCTGTGATATGACAAGAACCTCATGTTCCGATAACGATATATACCACAATGTAGGGAAAAAACAACAGGAAAAATATATATTTATTAAAACATGCTACTAAATAGTGCCCACTTTTCTCTCTAAGATAAAATTTTTGTTTCTTGGTTTCAAATAATGCATTTATTTATATTTATTTTTACTTTCTAACATTATAGAATGGAAAAATATTTTCTGATTAATGAAAAATGAAGAAATACTGAAGTTTTGGCAATTTTCTAGCATTTGGACTGATTTTGGTCTATAACACATTTTTGACTCATTTCTGGGAAAGAAGTACATTTTTGCCATGAGGGAATATCAAGTATATGTCTGTACTGTGAGTAGAACGCTGGTTGTTTTTGTTTTTTATCAGCTAAAATATAAGTTTTGTCTGTAATAAATGTGAAGATTTGACTGAACCGGATTGTTTTAGAGAATGCTGGACTTCCCTGTGAGAGTTGTGCGCGCCAACAAAGGCAGCGCGTAAGTTTACATCGCGAAACATATCATTGATGCGTCATGATTCCTCGTGGTTGAAGGTCAAGTCGCAGAGAGTGTGACGTAATGCACCGCGACGCAAAACTCAGGGATAAAACGGAAAACGTGCTGGGAAATGAGAGAAACGTTAAGAAGAATCGATAACGCTGGAGATGTACAGTTCTGATGGAATTGATCTGAGTCTGAACTGGTTTTCGATTCCCAATGTTTGCATCGGGCGAGGTGTACGTCCCTTTAGGTCCCGTTTAGTTCGTATGTAACGTTACATACGAAACGACAGAACATCCATGTCATTAAAGATGCTTAACCAGAGAATGAAAAGCATTAATTTGGGTAACAGATTTTCACTAAATTTAGCACATAAACTTGGTTCTGTGCGGTCAGAATTAAACTTAGGAACATAAATACAAATTAGTGGAGTAAAACTGAGCAAAAACATCCATATATATTAGGTCATTTGAATTGTGTCACGTTTTTTAATAAATCCAATTAATTCTGGCCAACACTAAAAGAAAAGGCAGAGGGTTTGAGTGTGTCCACCTCCCCGGCACCAGACCTGTATTAAGTGCGGTATGTAAACCACGTCCTGTGCTGCAGCCCCTCAAACGCAGCCGATATTTCCTTTGAGACCAGCACAGTTTCCATGAGCTAACTGCAGCAGGAATGTGGGAGAGTGCTGCTGCCAGCCGGTGTCATGCTACCATACCGAGAGGCCCTCGCCTGTCCTCCGCCTCCTTTATTACACACGCATGTTTAATTAATATTTTGGCTGAGAAATTCTGACGAAATAAAAAACACTGCAAATAGAAAAACATGCATCTAACAGAACAATGAGCTGCAAAACCACAAATGAACAACTGCATATTATTCAAGTTCATGACCCATGTTTGTGCAAACACAAAAGATGCTAAAGAAATTCAGAAAATGGTTTCATCAAAATGACTACACATCAGCCACGCTTCATAAACACACTGCACAATCAGAAAATTAACTTAATTAAATTTTAAAAAGTGGGCGGCACGGTGGCGCAGTGGTTAGCGCTGCCGCCTCACAGCGAGAACGTCCTGGGTTCGAGCCCCAGGGATGGCCGTAGGGTCTTTCTGTGTGGAGCTTGCATGCTCTCCCCGTGTTGGCGTGGGTTTCCACCGGGCGCTCCGGTTTCCTCCCACAGTCCAAAGGCATGCACTACAGGTTAATTGGCGGCTCTAAATTTGCCCCGTAAGGTGTGAATGTGTGTGTGACCGTGTAAATGTGTGTGTGCCCTGCGGTGTGTTGGCGCCTGCTCAGGGTTGTTCCCCGCCTTGCGCCCGAAAGTTTCTGGGATAGGCTCCGGTCCCCCCGCGACCCAAGTTGGGATTACAGGGGTTCGGATAATGAATGAATGAATGAATGGAAGATAATGAATAAATGATAAATGAAATTAAAATAAGGGCAAAAAATCAAGATCACCAGTTATTTTTAGGGTGCACGATTCAGAAAATTTCACAATTTAATTGGGGCAGTTGGTGGCGTAACGGTAGGGTGTTTGCACCGTGATCAGAAGGTCGCAGGTTTGAATCCAGGACCGGTAAAGTTACCACTGAGGAACTCATGAGCAAGGTTCCGTCCCCAATCACTGCTCCCCGGGAGCCGCCCACTGCTCCCTCACGAATGGGTCAAATGCAGAGGTCATTGTTAATTGAAAAATATAGTTTTTTGGAATGCATGAATTGATTTTGAATCAACAGATAATGAATCACGATTTGATTTGATTTGATTTTTGGGTATGTATTATTTTTCATGCAATCTTGAGGTAATTAAAGTTCTTTTCTCAAGGTTATTTTCTCCTGGTGTCAACATAATGAACGACATTTGCTTGAGAGAAATCATTTTTATTGCAGTCTTGACACAATTTAGGTCATTTTCTTGAGCTAAATTTTTGCCTGATATCGACATAACGAAAATCGTTATTTTATACTGCGGTCAGTTGGTACTGTAACGGTTAGGGAGTCCTAGACCGGTAAAGGTACTACTGAGGTACTCAAGAGCAAGGTACCATCTACAGGCACTGCTCTCACACGGATGGGTCAAATGGAGAGCTCACATTTGGCTGTGGTGTGTTCATAACGGCAAATAAACACTCACTTAAAATCTCACGCTGCAAATACAGAAAATGTATAAAATGTAACGTCTTCAAGAACCTAAAAGAAGTTCATCTGCTTTCGAATTAAGCTTTCAAATGTAGAACAGAACTTAATTTTCATCTATAAAATATCTCGTTAGCCGCCATTGAAAAGTAAACCTGAAATTGTGGCTATTTACTGCATGCTACAGCATGTGTTGTCTATGTTTGCAGCGTGTCTGTGAACGTACAGTGCGTTTGTGCAACGTTAAATTAAAACTGAATTTTGGAAGTTAAGGAAACTGTTTAGGTTAAAGAAATCTTAACTAAAAGTAAAGAGTAAAAATACGAACGTAAAGAAAAATATGTTCTTAAATAAACAGTGACGGAGCAGCACAGTGCCGCAGTGGTTAGTGCTGCCGCCTCACGGCGAGAAGGTCCTGAGTACGATCTCCGGGTCTGTGTAGAGTTTGCACGCTCTCCCCGTGTTGGCGTGAGTTTTCTCCGGATGTCCGGAAGCGTGCACTGTAGATTATTTGGCGACTCTAAATTGGCCCCGTATGAGAGTGTGAGCGTGTGTGTTGATCCCCGCCTTGCGCCCGTAGTTCCCAGGCTTTGGTCTCCCTGCGACCCCACTAAGGATTAAGCGGTCAGGATAATGAATGAATGAATCAATAAAAAGTAACTGTGCGTATTATGGTAAAAACTATACATTTAAAGTGCATGAAAAATATGCATCCAAGTCTTTCATGGCAGGTTGGTTGCAGGCACATTAATATAACATGCTTTGTAGTTTTGTAGCATATTTTTCTTTTAGACACATTTTTAGACAGCATTTTTCAATTTTCAATTGCGCTTTCTTGGCCATCGTAAATAATCCTCAATTCACGCCCTCGTCCGTATCGACTACTGCACTGTGCTTTGAGGTCGGGTAGGATCGGTTTGGTTCTCGTTGTCGCGGTGAGCAATTTCTGTTGTGTTTGAGCTCGGCTGAGTTCCCTGCTGAGGCCCTTCTGCACGGATGATGGATATTTTAATTATCAGAGGGGAGGACGGCTCAGCATCTGGCTCCAAAAAATGGAGTCGGAAAAAAAAAACAATAAAGGACATATTAACCGTGCAAATCAAGGCTGGAGTTGTCTACCTTAACCTGCTGTTTTATGTCAGCTTATCTCTTCCACAACAGCGCTCAGCGGCATCTCAAACACTTTTATGGTCGTGTGCTACGTGAAGCCAAAAAAAAGCTATAAATGATATTTTAAAATGAATTCAGTTAATACGTTTTAAAATAGCTAAACATGGCACGAAACCACTTTTTCATGTCTGATACGACACCCATATTGTAAATTTGGATATCTGCCGATACGATACAAGTCTCTGAGTGTTTCTTAAATAGAAAATAATGCTTTGAAAATGTCTGAATACATGACTGAGATTATTCTGTTCTGCTCAAGGAAATACTTGACAAATACTGTTTTCCTAACTACAGCAATCTAATAATTACACACCCATGTGTATATGCTAAATTATTTATTATTAAAATAACATCTCAAAAATTATTCTTTTAAACACAGTTGTGTCATTTAGTGACGGTCCCTAATCCCGGGGCACTAAAACCACCAGAAACACAGAGATTGTGAGTGAGAGCTGGTGTTGTTCAGGAAATTAAACAGTATAATGGTGTGATGTGCTTTTGGGGTTGTGGTGTGTTGCGTTGCTTGTTCTGCTCGTTGTCATATCAATATGTAGGAATTAGCGCAAATGTTGAACAATAAACCAGCTTTACCGCAGTGCCACTTCCCATGCATAACCAATTCAGGGTGCACACATTTACAGATCGGCTCCATAGATCGACCCAATGCCACCGATACCCGATCCAGCTGTTTGAGTCGTTATCGGACCGATATCCGATCCACGTATCAGATCGGTGCCATCCTTAAAAATATCATTTAAAAAACAAACGAAATAATCATCCAGGTACTTCGATTAGAGGTTGGAAACATGGGTTTAGATTATATTTTGGATGACTACGTTGATACTGACTTCCCCTCAGAGCTGTAGCTGTTCATGCTGCCGTCGGTGGACTCGCGGCTGGCCTGCCGTGCCATGGCGTTACGAGGATATTCCACCGCCATCCCCGTCTCCTGACTGCGCTGGATCTGGCTCGAGCCTTTCACCTTCTTGTTCGCTGCTTCTGCATTAAAGAGGGGAAAAAGACATAATAGGACATTAACCAATTAAGTCTGAGGAAGTGTGTCCTTTGGTCGCACTTTTTGGTCATCTTTCCAAATCTTTACGGATAGGCTCCAGTCCCTGCGACCCTGATAGGGGTTAAGCGGTTTGGATAATGAATGAATGAATAAACAACATAACAATATACAACTGCAGGATTTTATAAAACCAAATAAGCTCATGTTTTACACAAACACGTGTTGCAGTAAAGTGTGTGTCAGAGTCGTCTTCAGCGTTGATAGATTCTGTAAACTTTATAAGAATATTTTCTCTATTTTCTGTATTTCTATATTTAGTCTTACTCTTCGGATTTTTTGTTTATCTAAAGATGTTTAACTGTAACTAACTTTAATTTCTAAATTCCATTTTTTGATTTGCACAGATTTAGGATTATTAAGGGTATTTTTCACTACATTCGGGGCAGTTGGTAGCGTAGCGGTTAGGGAGTTTGGCCTCTGATCAAAAGGTCGCCAGTTCGATTCCCAGAACCGGTAAAGGTACCACTGAGGTACTCATGAGCAAAGTATCGTCCCCAAGCACTGCTCCCTGGGTACTGCCCATGTCAGCTGCCCACTGCTCCTTTAGTAAAACATTGGTGAATGTCAGAATCTTTGTCAGAACTTGGGCAGAAACATTATTGGGGCAGTCGATAGCATAGCGGTTCGGGCGTTCACCCTGTGATCAGAAGGTCGCTGGTACGAATCCCAGACTGGTAAAGGAACCACTGAGGTACTCATGAGCAAAGTATCGTCCCCAGGCGCTGCTCTCCAGGAATTGCCAAAATAGCTGCTCACTGCTCCTTCAGGATGGGTCAAATACAGAGGTCACATGTGGTTGTGGTGCGCTGTGTGCTGTGCTGTGGTGTGTTCACAATGACAAGTAATCACTCACTTTTATGAGCAAATTCTTTGTAAGAACAGTTAGTGTATGAGGCTCACTGTTCATTCTTTAACATGGAAAATAATTCAGACTCTTATGTCTCTTTGGAACTGATACTTTATAATATTTTATAAAACCAAATTAACATTTACAAAAGTAGTTTGTAGATCCAAAGAAATGTAGAAATCACATGAAGCTTGTGTGTGTGTGTGTGTGTGTGTTTCTCCCACTGCTGCTCTTCTTTATTCAGGAGGAAACACTGCTGTCCGAGACAAGGTGCTTTGGCTGTGGTGTGTGTGTGTGTTTGTGTGTGTGTGTGTGTGTGTGTGTGTGTGTGTGTGTGCTGGACGGCAAGCTTCACTTTGCCCAAAATTTTTTCGTCCTTCTGATGGATAACAGATGCTTTGAGGATGCCAACGCTCAGTGCCAGGGTTCGAGCCGACGGAGTTGTGTTTCACATGGCACACATGATACTTTAACTCATTAAAAACATACATCAAACTGCCCTCGGCTGCTTGTGGGGCAATAAAGGGAGCGAGACTCGCACAGCTTATCAAAGCTGCTATTCAACCTATCAACAAAACGGCAGAAAGATTTTCCATGGTCAAGAGAGGGAAAAGAATGACTTTCTGAAAACACCTGCAATTCATGACCACCTTCATGGGTACGTAGAGACAACAATTTGATGATAGTTTCATGTAAAACTCGCATGCACGTATTGTAAAATATACAAGTTATTGTAAAAAGTTTGTAATCAGCAGCAATAGGAAAACTGTTCATTAGAATATTTATTTTTAAGCGAGTGATTATTTGTCATTGTGACCTCACCCCAGCACAGCACACAGCGCACCACAACCAAATGTGACCCCTGCATTTGACCCATCCTGACGGAGCAGTGAGCAGCTATTTTGGCTATTCCTGGAGAGCGGTGCTTGGGGACAATACTTTGCTCATGAGTACCTCAGTGGTTCCTTTACCAGTCTGGAATTCGTACCAGCGACCTTCTGATCACAGGGCGAACGCCCGAACCGCTATGCTATCGACTGCCCCAATAATGTTTCTGCCCAAGTTCTGACAAAGATTCTGACATTCACCAATGTCATGAGTACCTCAGTGGTACCTTTAGATTTACATCATTTAGCACAGCGTTTCTCAATCCCAGCCCTCACGGACCACCGCTCTGCACAGATTCGACATTCCCGACACACAGCACAGTTGATGCTACTGATTAGCTAATTAGCAACCAAATATGTGCAGAGCGGTGGTCCGTGAGGACTGGGATTGAAAAAACGCTGATTTAGCAGACACTCTCATCCAGAGCGACTTCCATTTTCCTCATTTCAGGGAGAGCAACCTGGGGTTAAGGGTCTTGCTCGAGGACCCAATGATGGTAGTTCTGGAGGTAGGATTCGAACCCACAACCTCTTGGTCCAGAGGCGAGCGTCCTACGCACCAAACAAACACCACCCTACACATCCCGGACTTGAACATGGGGAAGACTTCTGATCCCAAACCGTTACACTACCAACTGCCCCAAACGTTTGTGCAATCATGTTGTGCATTTTACATTCGCGTTGTCTCTTTTGCGTTTCCATTAGGGCGTTTACCAATTATGTTGTGGCTTTGGCATTTCACTCAACAGCCCGGGCACAGACTTATTTCACTGAACTACTGGGGTCATTCCACATACATAATGATTGCTGTAGCTAAATAAACCAAAACCAAAACCTTCCCGAAAACCCAAACCCAAACCTAACCATAAAATGAAACTTCTCTGCTCTTTTAGTGTTCATTTAACACAAAAGATAACTTCGTAAAAACCAAATGTCCAAACAGAACGCCATCTGATGTCATAATCTGCAGATGTAGAGTCTAAAATCTGTCCCTAAAAATAAGTCTAGGACAAAGCACACACACACACACAACACATACACCGGGAGGCTGCGGAGAGGGTCTGCTGCCAGCCAACGCAGCTCTTTAAAATCCTGATTTATAGAAGCTCTGCTACTCGCTCTGATTTATCCCCTGATGGGCCTTTTAAGATATTGTGCAGGAACTTGGCAGCGAAACATGCCAAGAAACTTTCCTCTACCATACTTTTTGAATTTGTTTCTTTTTTTTTCCGAAATCCATTTATTAAACCATAAATAGACAGTGCTTAAAATATGGGATTTTAAAGGATATCAGATCCAACTTCAAAGGCATTTGTCTGCATTACATCCAGCGTTGATCTCCAGCTGACAGAGGAACCTCCTGCCAGTACTAACAGTGCTGCCACTCGCAGCTCCTTCAGCTTTCTACATCACATTTCTACAAGTCGCTCTGCTGACACGCTGTCTACTGAAAACGCTGATTGTAAGACATTCTCAGCCTTACTCTGGATGCAGGGTTGGGGAGTAGCTTATTAAAATGAACAACACTACTGACGCAACTACCTTTTCAGCAGTTCATCAAACACTCTCATGCTACTAAAATGACTTAAAATCCTAAATTATTTCAGTTATAAAATCATTTCCGTAATTTGGGTTTAATGCAAAACCACAAGACAGACTTATTTCGAGACCAGCCAAGACCACAACTCTGAGAATATTACTATTAAAACTCTTTGAGACCAACGTTGCGTTGTTTATTAATTAGTGTTTTAATAACTCAGAATCCCTTTAACTTATTTCAGAGTAATTCTGTAGAAGAAACTGAAGTAAATGCGTAAAAAAGGCATTAGTTACATTATTAGCTACGTAAACACGTTAGTGCTTGAAACTCTAATATGGAAAGCCATCATACACAAAAATGTAGCTCTCTACCAGAAAGGCCAAAACCAGCTTGTTTTATAGAGCGAAATGAGTCCAAATCTTGACCCAAAACTTTAGTATTTCTTCATTTTCAACTGATCAGTACTTTTTTCCATTTTATAATGTTAAGGAGTAATCAATACGGAAAAATTAATATAGAAAAACGCAAATTTCTGTCTGACTCTAACCTTATTTTTCTTCACAGTACTAAGCTATAGCATGTCTCTGCATAATAACAACTCTGCAAGTCAATAAAACAGTGAGTGTGGTCTTGAGGAGTGTTCACTGTGGTTTGTTGAGTTTAACATGTGATCAGTTTGGATAACTGCTTCCAGTGAAGTGATTTCCTCATTATTAATATGTAAGAGAGAAATATTGAATAAACATATTTAATGTTGCTTAGGTTTTGCATGTTCCACTTATTTGTCATGTGATGTAAAACGTGCATTGGTCCGGTCTCGGTCTCGGTCTCGTCTTGATCTCGGCCCTTCAGAGTCTTGGTCTTGTCTCGGTCTCGAAACACAATCTGATCTTGGTCTTGTTCGGTCTCGGTTTAGGTCGTCTTGTCTCCAACTCCAGCATTTAGCAGACGCTCTTAAACAGAGCAACGTACATTTTTTTTAATTTCAGGGGCATGGGATTAACGGTCTTGCTCAAGGACCCAAAGATGGTAGTGCCAGATGTAGGATTTGAATCCGTGACCTCTTGGTCCAGCGGTGAGTGTCCTAACCACTAGACCACCACCACCTTTTCACTTCTCTTCTACTCACATAATTCACATTGTTAATCATTCTGACTTATTAATGATTATTTATTATAATTCTGTAATAAAAACATGCAAAACTGCATCTGGACACCGGGTAAGAAATTAACCGGCTTGATCTCTCTTGTGTGACTGTCTAGACTTACGCAATTTTACTAGGACAGAATCTACCTCATGAGCCGTATGTTCTAGAGGCATGGAGGTATAACAGAATAAGTGAAATCACTTGTTATTAGGCTGGGAGCTCATTGCTTGAGTTCAGGTAACTCCGAAAACATAGGAATCGACTCATAAGCCTTGAAATCGACTCCACAAAGATGTTTGTTCAACATTAATGTCAGATTAATGTTTATTTTTCCATCAGTCATACATTTAGCGCTAACTACATGTTCCTGAATCAATTTAGGGCTAAAATTAAAAAACATCAATCTCACCTTACTGGTAGCATGCAACATAAATATGTGGTTTTACTGGAAATGACCAAGAGTTTCTGTTTATTTTACTAAAGGTTTTTCCTTGAATTTTGTTCTTAGAATTTATCAGGGTCACTGTCTGTAATCAACCCTGCATATGTTCCAAATTAAACAATACTACTGGCTGTCCAGTATTCTGTGTGTTTTTCTGGTACATAATTTGTCAGTTTAGGTTTAGGAATTGATGAAATCACTGTTCGGAATCAACTGAGATCGAAATCGATTCCAAAATGTTCCAAATCAAACAACCCTAATGGTTATGCAGTAATACACATGGGTGGGTTTCTGTTACATGATGCCAACGTGAACCCCATAAAGTGCTGTCATTATGCGTCATAATCCTTTTTTAAGCACTAGTGCTGTTCTGGTGTCAGTTCAAAATTTGGAACCACTGCAACATTTTCATTTGGCAAAATCAGCTCTGATCCACTGCCAAAACTTAGCAGGTCTGGAACCGAGAATCTGTGATGCCGTTAGAGGAGGGCGGAGTAAACAAGCAACTTTGGAAAAACTTAAACCTGGAATCATGTCCTAAAGGAGAAATTAAGGTTCTTTTAGCAACAAGAAATTCAACAGAAATTAGAAATTAGAAAGAGGAAAGGTGTACGAAGATGTAAGAGAAGAAGTGAATGTTACCAGTCATTATTTGACCAAATAATGAATAAGCTCAAAAGACGTTGTCGAATTGTGAAAAGAGCCATATGAGCCGCCTTTGAATATTTAAATATCTCTTTAAACTTGAATCAACCTCTGAAAACACTTGACGTGTTCTGTTGTTGATTTTTACTGTTTTTGATTTTTACTATTTTCTGTGTGCAACAGTCACTTACACACACTTTGATAAAAGCAAAAGTTGAGTTCATGTTTTCTGTATTATTGTGTTTTTGGGAAATTTCAAAACATCTAGTTAATCATTTTTTCATATTGTTTTCGAAACAGATACTGGGGGTTTGGTTTTTGGTTTTAATATGAAAAATATGAAAACCAAATTAAAGTTATTATTTGTCATTGTGAACACACCACACCACAGCACAACAAAATGTGACCTCTGCATTTGATCCATTCATGAAGGAGCAGTGGACGGCTGACATGGGCAGCGCCCGTGGATGGTACCTTGCTCATGAGTACCTCAGTGGTGGCTTTACTGGTCCAGGATTCGAACCAGCGACCTTACAATCACGGAGCGTACTCCCCAACGGTTAGGCTACTACTGCCCCTCAATAAATGAAAGATACACAGATTGAGGTCACAATGTTATCGCCCAGCTACAACTGAACTCCTACGTAATTGGAAATGTGTGCTGGTTCTCACAGTATCCCACCTTCAGCACCGGAACCAGCACCAGAACTGGCCCCAGGGCTGTCCATTTTTTATTTGAACACAAAATGGGAAACTGGAAAACAACCTGTTACTCTTAAATGATGTAGCAAGAAATGGCGACTTTCCTGGTTGTTGGTTGTAGACACTAGGACGTTCTTACTTTGGATGTGCCAAAAAGGCCAACGTGTTTCTGCTCAAGCTGAGTCTTCGTCAGAGTCTTTATCCACTTAATATTCTTATTTTTCATATTGGTTTTTGGTGGGGGTGGTTTTTGGCTTCACATTAAAAAATGAATCAACGAATGACACACAGATCGTGTCGTCACCTTAAGTCAGTGGAAATCCCAACCTGAGCACTGGAACTAGAAGCGGCGCCGGTTCAGAGGAAAAGGCGAGTGATTGGCCGGTTGTGGTTCTGACCTGTCTGGCTGAGTTGGGAGGTGCTCCTGCTGCGTCGGGACGGAATGCCCACGATGGCCACCACGCGAGCGCTGAGGCTGGAGCGCCGCTTCTTGCCCCCGACCCCTAGCGAGCCCAACGCCGTGTCCGATTGGCTGCCGTCCGTACGCTCCAGAGAGAAGATCTCACCACTCATGCTCGAGCTCTTCAGGATGTTCCGGCTGGACGAACGAATGTGGCGGCTGAGGTGTGAGATGGTAGAGAAAAGACTTCTAGCGAAAAGTTAAATATAAACTCTTTACTCCATTACTTTTAGGTTTTATTTCTTTTCACAGAAATAATTCTTTTTTTTTTTTTTCTTTTATTAACTTCACCAACAACTTATGATGTCATTTCATGAGAAAAGATCTTATAATCATGTAAAAATATCTTAAAATCTTAAAATATGTCTTTCCTTCAGTTATTTTAAAATCACAAAAATATGCACTCTTTTAGTAGGAAAAAAAGCCCAGCTTTAATAGTTGAGCATATTTACAGTACAAATCATGTCAACTATGAGGGTAAAAACTAAACAAAAATTGTTCATTAATCGTAATCAAGGTAATTAATCGTGGTATTGATTATGAAGTGATATCGCCCAGCCCTAATTTGGTGTAAACATGAAAAGTTTTTATTAAAGTGAGAACGTTACCTGAAGCGACCCCTGGGTCGCTCTGATTGGATGGACATGTAGCTGGTGCTACTGATCCGTGAGGCACTGCTGGCGCGAGAGATGGCTGACACGTCGCTGACATCACTGTCCGAGGACTTATGGGATACATTATCGCAGCTCCGCCGCTGCTCTTTATAAAGCTATAGCAAGGGGAGAAAGGATGGACATTGTTCTCTTCATACACAACACTTATTTATTTATATATATATATCTATCTATATATCAATCTCTTTCTATCTATCTATCTATCTATCTATCTATCTATCTATCTATCTATCTATATATATGCATACATAAAGGTATAACTTGTGAGCTTAGATATAATATATATTCACTTTAAGGGACTTTAGGGGCTCGGGAAGGCCCCGAGAGCGGAGCGGTAGAGATTTAATAATCTTTTTGTACCTCTCTTTTGTTCTTGAGCGCCCTCTCCAGATCCTGGCTGGTACTGGAGGGAGCTGGTGACCTGTAGGAATGTACTTTCATCTGCCGGGTTCGTTCCTCTGAGGCAAGGGCTGAGTAAGAAGAAATAATTTGACATAAAAATAAAAATACAATGCACTTCAGGCTCTCATCTCTGGCAGGAAATTAATGTCCGTTAAAACCAAAACCTCATACCAAAACCTCATTTCCACTGCAGCTGGTCTCATCCAGGGTTGGGGAAGCTACTTTTAAATGGTAGATTTTTGAGCTATAAACTATTTAAGATTAAAAGTAGCTAATCTACAGACAAGTCACTGTTTTAATTAAGTGGCAATTGGTAGCGCAACAGTTAGGGTGTTCGCCAGGTGATCGAATCCCAGGACCGGTAAAAGTACCAGTAAGGTGCTAATGAGCAAGGTACCGTCCTCAAGCACTGCTCTCCGGGCGCTGTCCATATCAGCTGCCCACTGCTCCTTAACGGATGGGTCAAATGCAGAGGTCGCATTTCGTTGTGGTGCACTGTGTGATGTGCTGTGTTCACAAAGACAAATCGATCACAAAGACTCACCCACTTGGTAATGAGCTACACTACAAGCTACAGAGAGAAAGTAGGTAACTTCATCCATTAATACTTAATATTTGTTCTGTAAGATACTATTAGAGCAGATTATTTTTTAAATGATATTAAAAATAATATTTTAAAAATATTTTAACAATGTAAAGTCAAATCATATTAACGCTTAACAATTTTTGAAGGTAGAGAACGTTTTTTGACTTTAGACTCAAATGTGTAAGTTCTGGGAAAAAAATAGTATTAGTTAAATAGTAATAAGTAATATTAGTAATAGCAAAATAATTTATAACAATGTAGCTTTGCTATTAACATGCTACTGAAAAAAAGCTGTTAAATCGGCAGTGTCACTAATTTTACTTAGCTACTGCCCAGCACTCTGTATTTCAATCCACTGTGCAATGGCTAAGTAACTAAGTAGTAGCTAAGTAAAATCCTCTACTTCCAACTTATTTATGTCACAACTTCTCTCTCATCCTGTTATGTATTTATGTAAATTGTGTGACTTATTATATAGCTTGAGCTTTAAATAAGTATATATTGCAAGTTGTAAACTCCCTCTTATCTATTTATTATCTTGTATATTTGTAAAATTTTTGGAATCTTACCTGTTTTAGCCCCAACCACCAAAGCAGTTTCCTTGTGCTGTACTTGACAATAAACTCACGTCTGATTCGGATTCTCATTAAGAGTCATTACGTACTGTAATGATTCAACAGGCACTCCTCACAGTTACAGTACAAAATAAACCCCCTCAGGAAGCTGTTGACTGTAGCGCACCTTGTTCTACACTGCTGCTTTTGGCCGGGACTTGGGGCAGTTGACGAGCTCTTCGTGCCTGCGAGAGAGTCCCTGTTGAAGAGTATGAGGTGGCGGAATGCGGATGCGCCCTGCCAAGGAGGGACAGTAAAAAAAATCAAGACAAAAAAGAATTTAGGACATACTATATCGTATGAAAATCAATAGTGGACATACGTCAACATAATTTTTCTTCTGGTCATCTCAAGTTATTTTTCTCGTAATGTCAACATAACAAAAGTCACCCTCTCAAGTTTATTCTTCTTGTGATCTTGGCATTACAACAGTTTTATTTCTAGATTATTTTCATGTGTTTGGGAAATAAAAAGTATATTTCTTGGGATGACGAGTTAGTTTTCTCATGATCACAACATTATAATCATAACGAGTTGCTTTCTCGGAATAACAACATTTTATTGCAACAGGTTTAGTCATTTGGCAGTACATCTTTATCGTAATCTGAGGGTCGCCAGTTCAAGTCCAGGACCGATAAAGGTACCACTGAGTGCTGCCAAAAGCTGCCCACTACCCCTTAGGTGCTGGACAGTGATCATGTCATTGTTTGTCACATGATCTTCAGAAAAAACATTTCGTTATCTCAAGATGACAACTTTTTTGTCATGAAATTGGATGTGTTCACCCATGATGATACTAATGTATTGCCAAGTTAGCAAACTCTGCAAAATAATTCATTATCTCATTATGACAAGATCGCAAGAAAAATTACTTATCTCAATGTCTTGTTAATGATCTTGTTATGTCAAGATAACGAGAAAAATTATCTCAAGAAATGCCATTCGTCAAATTTTGAGATTAGGGAGTAAAATAACTATGAAAAAACAACTTCCGTTATGTCAATATCACAAAAAACAAACGTGAAATGATGTTGATGCATGTCGTCTATCGACTTCACCAGTATTTGAAGATACTACAATTCTCTCTATACAATCCAGGAACAAATTCAAAAACAAATTATCTTACAATAACCAATCATCAAAAGCGCAGTGTGTATTTTGTAAGTAAGACTGTAAATGCAAATACTACTTTCATATGGTAACCAGTGAGAGTAAAGTGAAACCAAAAGATAAGAGGGAGAGGAAAAGGTGTTAGAGACACAATACTGTATAAAGAAAGCACAAAAAGTAGGAGTGTGTGTGAGAGAGAGAGAGATAAAGTCAATCAATATGCACAGACAAATTCAGGTGCGTGGGAATGTGAAGAAAGTTCTCTGTTTTTTTCAGTGAAGGAGAAGCAGCATCCAGAAAGCGTTAGGCATTTACGAGTTTTTAAAAAGTAAACAATTACACAAGTGATATTGAGAGCTTGAATTAAAGGCAACTGGACCTCTTTTAAGATTCTTGAAGACGTTTCATCTCTCACCTGCAAGGCTTCTTCAGTTCTAATAATCTGATAGAGTTCCAGGTATTTATCCTGTAATGGGGTTGTCACCTTAAAGGACTGTTAGAACTTACAAAGCCTTTCGGGTTAGAGCTAAAAGTGCCTTAAAAGAAGTCCAGCTGCCATATGCTGAACGACTGAGAGCTTTCAAGACAAACACACAAGTGGTCTTGGGAGGAGTGTAGGAGGGGTGTATTTTGAGGTTGGGAGGGTGAAGAGAGGTTTCTCGGCCTAGAGCAGGATCTCAGCATCTTTCCGGTTTGGGTAAGCCCAGGTTAAACCCCTCTCGGGTGGCCTTACCCAGTGGAGGTAGCGTTACCCCCTTCCCTCTGGAACCCTTTAGGACAGAGGTAGGCCGTATTCTGCAGGCCAGTGTGGAAAGCAACATGCAGAAGAAAACACATTGAAAAGAAAAGAAAAGAAAACATCATATAAACAGATTAAAAGTAGATCAAACTGATTTAGGAACAGAATAAAGTGAGGGGGGCCAGTTTAAGAAAAAAGCGAAAGGACCGCACACTGATCCTTGAGGTACAGCATTCATCCTGTAGAAATGTGTCACTCAAAAATAACAGAACCTGTGAGAAAAAAGATCAACTTGTTTCAGAATCTATCTAAAGGACCTGTAATGTTAATTGGGACAAAAAGAACCAGAAACCACAGACAGATAAGACATGTGAATATAACACACAAAACTCACATAAACAGTTACAGGATGAACACAAATATAAATGGATGTGAAAGTGGTGGTGGTAGTGGTGAGATTATGTTGCTCTACATTATATTTCTCCTTACCGCTCACTGTCAGATATTCTCTTGCCAGGTTTCTGACAGCTAGGCTTGCCCAGAGTTCTTGACTGCCTAAAATATGTAAATGATTAAAGTAAACAAAAAACAGAAACAAAGGAATGAGTGGAAACCACTGAACAGCAGATGGAGACTAAGGGCAGACACGTACTTGCTGTAAACTATGTATGTTTCATCCTTATCCGGCGTTATTCACGTTCTCAAAGGAGATGCAATACTTTGCGGAATTTATAGGGGGCAGAGCTGAGAGAAACTGAATGGTGTCAAGTAGCCACTAAGCGCTGCTTCCTGGCTTACAGTGACCCTGATTATGTTCAATATGAGGGTCAACCCGACCAAGCAATTCATCCAACACTTTAGGAGACATCTAGAAATATGTGCAGTATTTTCTTCATCTCCTATTGGCAAAACCAGAGAAAACAATTCTCTATTTTCCCTATGCAATTCTTTAAGCAGTCGGAGGTAACTTTTTGTTTTCTCATTTTCTGGTTTCGTCTCAGTAAGATTAAGATTAAAACTTCTCATGAAAAACATTACGAATACCCTTTTGGTTCTTTCCTGTTGTTGTGCAGTTTTGGACCAGAATACTTTTTTCTTTCTAATGAAAAAGTGTATATCACTGTGAAATTAAAATAACTGAGTGAACACACACAGATTAACAGTATAGACAGAATTGTTTTTTGCCACTATAAACACAACAGAATTTTTTAAATGATTGAAATAACTCTTATGGGTAAGATTACATTAATTAAAAATTCTGAATGCTAGTTTCAAATAATTGTTTACAGCAAGTAGATTTCCGCCTTTAAAGCTATGTAATGCCCTGTAAGACCACAACAAGAATGGAAATGCTGGTTATGTATATTTGTCTTTTCCCACATATTCTTCTTTGTTCCCTGCCCACTGTACCTCTGTGGCACTGGCCTTGCACTGAGGTGGTTTACTGTCTCCTGAGTGGGATAAATAGGCTCCAGAATCCAGCTGATGCATGCGACCGGGTTTGAAGACGTGCAAAACAACAACAACAAAAAAGACCCAGACACACGATTATGGAACGGGTGAGATTGTGTGTTCTTTGCATGACAAAATTATGACACAATGAAACATTAATGACAAGAATAAAAAAAGCATATTTACACAAATTTATAACAAACATGGACACACAGACAACTGTATAAAATGTTTTCAACCCAGTGGAACTGAGGCAATGCAATGTTTCCTGCTCTCATAATGGACTGTCAAATTCACATCCCAAATAACTATTAATTTTGGACATTACAGCACTAGATACAACAGAGGGGGACTGAAACAAAGTAAATATACTCGAGTACTGTACTGAAGTATGTTTTGGGTGTATATATTTTTGTTAATCACAAATCACCATCAATATATCAATGTTTTTATACATTTACATTAATGACATTTAGCAGATGCTATTATCCAGAGTGACTTTCATTTGAAATTTTCAGGGACAGTCTCCCTGAGAGCAATTTGGGGTTAAGGGTCTTGCTCAGGGACTCTACAACCTCTTGGTCCAGAGCCAAATTCTTTTAATCAAGCTCATTGGATGGCCCATTATAGATTATACAGTGTAACAGCAAACACAATGATTTCATTTCTCTTTTATGCATCAGAAAACAAAATTAAGCTTGTTAAGATGCTTGTTTGATGGGTGTAATATCACTGTATTAGTGAAAATACTGCAAATAAGTCATTAAAATAAGGAGAAAGGATACCACTAAAATAAAAGCACAACTAGAAAAGTTCCACAAAAAATCTTCACAGTGTTAAAGTCAAACACACAACCAGGAATCTCCAGAAAACAGAGAGAATAATAAGGAAACAGCAAAAAGACCACAGAAATAGTAAGGACACAAAAAGCTCTAGATCTACAACCACAGCCACACATCGCTGTTTCACTGGGGCTAGGCAAAGTAGGAGGAGCTGAAGGGTAAAAGTTAGCTGAACGGCGAGGGACTTAAGAGAATAGGCAGATAAGCGGGAGGAGTTGAAGAGTAAAAGTTAGCGGAAAGGGGAGAAGCTTAAGAAAGTAGATGGCTAAGTGGGAGCAGTTAAAGACTAGAAGTTAGCGGAAAGGGGAGGGGCTTAAGAGAAGAGAACGCTAAATGGGAGGAGTTGAACAGTAGAAGTTAGCGGAAAGGGGAGGGGCTTAAGAGAAGAGAACGCTAAATGGGAGGAGTTGAACAGTAGAAGTCAGCTGAAAGGGGAGGGGCTTAAGAGAACAGACAGGTAAGTGGGAGGAGTTGAACAGTAGAAGTCAGCTGGAAGGGGAGGGGCTTAAGAGAATAGACAGGTAAGTGGGAGGAGTTGAACAGTAGAAGTCAGCTGGAAGGGGAGGGGCTTAAGAGAACAGACAGGTAAGTGGGAGGAGTTGAACAGTAGAAGTTAACTGAAAGGGGAGGAGCTTAAGAGAAGAGAAAGCTAAGTGGAAGGAGTTGAGGAGTAAAAGTTAGCTGAAAGGGGAGGGGCTTAAGAGAATAGACAGGTAAGTGGGAGGAGTTGAGGAGTAAAAGTTAGCTGAAAGGGGAGGGGCTTAAGAGAACAGACAGGTAAGTGGGAGGAGTGGAGGAGTAGAAGTTAGCTGAGAGGGGATGGGCTTAAGAGAGTAGATGGCTAAGTAGGAGGAGTTGAGGAGTAGAAGTTAGGGGAAAGGGGAGGGGCTTAAGATAATAGACAGATAAGTGGGAGGAGTTGAAGAGAAGTTAGCTGAAATGGGCGGGGCTAAAGAAAAGAGAAGGCTAAGTGGGAGGAGCTAAAGAGTAGAAGTTGGCTGAAAGTGCAGGGGCTTAAGAGAAAACACAGCTAAGTGGGAGAAGTTGAAGAGCAGAAGGGGAGGAGATAAAGAGAATAATCTGGAGAAGCATGAGGAGCTCAGTTCTACAAAGTAATTCACACTAAAACCTACTGCACTAACAACAAAGCCAGCTCGAGGAGGGGGTAAATTCAGAGTGAATCGAAAGTGAAGCCACAAGTCAGACAGAAACCTGAACACCAGCACAACCAGAACACAGACTTCATTAGAGATTAAAGCGGAAGCACAGCCAAGAAGTGAAAGTTAAAGAGAGGGAGCAGCAGCTGAGATCTTTGGGCAGAGGCAGTAAGGACGGGGGAGGAGAGGGTTAGTGGCAAATTCGGGGAGAGCAGATTTTGCGGGGGTACCTGTCGTCCTCAGGGGAGGCATGTTGGATTAGGATCCTGGGGCTGGTGGGTCTGGTGCGGGGGAGAGACTGGGTGCTCCTGTATGAGAGTGAGTGTGTGTGTTCAACACACCCCAAGAAGTTGTGGAGGTGGGAATGGGGAAAGAGACAGGGCAAGTCAGGACAAAGTCAGGGACTCCTGTTTTATTTCACTTTTTTAACAAGTGCTAGGACAAAAAAAAAGCTCAGGGGAGGACAGCCTTCTCTCCAAACCCTACCAAACACAACACACAGATCCTGTACAACAAAGCACAACACCAGCTCTAGTCCTCTACCACACAGCAGGAGGCGAGTTCTACTACACTACTGTACTCTGTAATGACCCAGCAAATGTGTATCTTAGATTTAAGCTCTATTTCCAATGCAAGTGAAGGTAAAAAAGGAAGGTTTATGATCATTGTGATGTCAGACATGTTAAAAACAGAAAAAAGTATTGCTATGTACAAAGCCTCTAAGTCCCATAAGGTGAATGAGTTGAAGAGTAGAAGTTAGCTGCATCTAGTAAGTTATCTTGTGGGATCAAGTTATTACCTTGGTTTAGAATGTTGTAAAAACATATTATTATCTTGTGTACACAAGGTTTTTTCTTGTATTATTATCTTGGAACAACTAATTATCTTGTTTTATTATGTTGTAGAAACAAGCAATTGTATTGTGGGAACATGTTATTATCTTGCATTATTATCTAAGGTGAACATGTTATTGTGCATTATTATCTAGCGGGAACATGTTATTTTGCATTATTATCTAGCGGGAAACGTTATTATTATTATTATTAGTAGTAGTAGTAGTATTATTAGTATTATTAGTATTATTATTATTATCTGGTAGGGACATGTTATTTCTTGCATTACTATCTAGTAGGGAAATGTCATTATCTTGCATTATTATCTAGCGGGAACATGTTATTATCTTGCATTATTATCTAGTGGGAACATGTTATTATCTTGCATTATTATCTAATGGGAGCATGTTATTGTCTTGCATTATTATCTAGTGGGAACATGTTACTATCTTGCATTATTATCTAGTAGGGACATGTTATTATCTTGCATTATTATCTAATGGGGACATGTTATTACCTTGCATTATTATCTAGTGGGAACATGTTATTATCTTGCATTATTATCTAGTAGGGACATGTTATTATCTTGCATTATTATCTAGTAGGGACATGCTATTATCTTGCATTATTATCTAGTGGGAACATGTTATTGTCTTGCATTATTATCTAGCGGGAACATGTTATTATCTTGCATTATTATCTAGTGGGAACATGTTATTGTCTTGCATTATTATCTAGCGGGAACATGTTATTATCTTGCATTATTATCTAGCGGGAACATGTTATTATCTTGCATTATTATCTACCAGGAACATGTTATTATCTTGCATTATTATCTACCAGGAACAAGTTGTTATCTTGTGCACACAAGATATTATTTTGTGGGAACAAGTTATATTAGAAGACTAAAAATATATTATCTTTCAGGAACAAGTTACCATCTTGTTTAGGGTGGGAACATGTTATCACTTGCCTTGTTATCTAGTGGCAACACATTTTCTTGTTTTCTTGTGGGACCAAATTATTACATTGAACAAGTTATTTATCTTTTTCATTAAATATTTATTTTGTATGTAATAAAAAAATCACTTTATAGGACTATACAGGCTTCGTAGATGAGCCACAGTAATTAAGGGTGTAACAATCCACAATAGCACAATACTTCATTATTCAAAAATGTGACAGTATACGCTGTAGGGGTGTAACAATGCAATGACGCATAAAATATATGTTTTCAAACTCTGGTTTTACTTTCACATAATCTGCAGAATTAGGAGTAAAAAATCGTTTCAGAACCAAAAAAACTGGAACACTGAATAGTCTATCAAACTGCATCATTACACCCCCCTGGACTGCCAAACATGTGACTAGCGACAATTAAAGCATTCATACAAGTCTATGATGAAACGGAGCAGTAAAACAACAGCAAAACAACTAAAAGTTGGAGGGTCCTTCTGGTTAGTACCTTTCTCGTTCGGGTGAATTGGAATTTGAACCTGGTCTCAGACAGTTGGTACTAGCACTTCTAACCCTGTCAAGAGGGGGCTGCAGATCACTTAGGGTCACAACATGCCATCCAACGCAGAGAGGGGGAGGAGGGCAAGAAGACAAAAAAGATGAAATAAGAACAAGCAAATAATTTTAGATATAGAAAACGAAACAGCCATCGTCATGGAACAAAAGGAAAACGGAAAACGTGCAATGAAATCCGTTCACAAGGACAAAACGGCATACGATTTTCACGGACGGTGCTTTTATGGACAAATGGACATACTTACACTGCTGTTCATATTTGGGGTGTTTTCTTCTGAGAGGAACGAGATTCTGACTCTTACCTACTGTTAATTTCGTCAGTGAGTCTGAGAGTGCGATGTTTGGTGGTTCGGCGCGTGGCAGAGACCACCGATGGCTGGGTCTGAGTCTTAAGGCATGCAGAAAGAGTGCAACTAGAAGGAAAACTGCACATGCAGAAGTGAACACACACACACAGACACACACAAGCATGCAGGTTTAGAAAAAAACATTTCCAAAATTGTTTGGTTGTCTAGTAAGAATCAATGTCGGAGAGTAGGTAACTAAAATTTGTGACGATACTAACTTACTTACTTTTTCAGGAGCTTATCAGCAGCAAAGCTACTTTTGAAACACTAGTTTTTCCAGTGACAAATAGTGTTTTACATTATTAATATGATTTTACTAAAGGCGACATGGGAAAATATTATGTAATATTATGTAATATTATGTATAAATACATGCACAGTTTGGACTCCTTCCTGGGCCTCATTCTAAACCTCTGTACTGTTTTTAATGAAATAAGGGTATACATCATATTTTTATATTGGCAAACTTGTAACTAGATAGTCTGTGGGTAGATACCTAAATTTAACACCTAACAACTAAAAGTCATACTCAAGTAAGCATGTATTTATGAGTGACCAATTAATTCATTAAGTTCACAAATTTACCAAAATGATCTTATTACACATAGAATATTAAATGTAATATGTGACCCTCCACAGCAAAATCAGTCGCTTGTCGCAAATTTTCAATGTTTATGTTATGTTATATTTTATGTTTTCATGAAAGGGCATAAATCAACCTTCAAAACGATACCTATATCGAATGACTCGGACGACACATGACTGAGATATCGACATTCAAAGGAGTCGGGTTTCTCCTGTCACGCCAAGTGAGAAACGGAGAAATCTGCCCTTGAACTTGACTATCGCCGTAGCACTCACAGAGACGCTTGGTGCGGTCGCGGCTACGTTTGTATTTACGGTAGCCTACACTGCATTCACAGCCACACGGATAGCCTACCTGCGTTAGGTTAACTGAACTCGGGAGACGAAGATGGATTCCGGAGAAATATCTTCACGCTAGTCAACCAGTGGATTTACCGTAAATATTGAAGTAGAGCGGTCAAAACAGAAACTTTTAACATTCTGCTGGAACTGAATTCCTCACCTCAAGAAAGTCACGTTTTTAGGATGGAAAGGGTACGTTTTTCAGTGAAATTTATTCACAACAGTACAGTATAGACCTTCCACTGTCTCAAAACACTAAAAACAAAAAATCCAAAAATTTACCCCACGCAACATAAACGCTCGTTTTTCTCGGAAACCTCCGTTGCGATAAGCGACTGGTTTTGCCGTGGAGGGTCACATATAATCTGATTAAATTAAAATAATTCTATCAAACCTTTCCCCTTTTTTTTTTATACGTTGTAAATCTAGAAACTGTGTGACGGGGTGAATTACTTGATTAATTACTTAAAAGGTATGACTTGTGTATATTTAAACACAGAAACACAAGAGGCTACTTGGAAAGGGATCCCCTTTTACTTAAAGCCCCGATCAAGACAAAAATGTCCATATTTACTACTTAAAACTTCAAATAAAGTGACTATATACACTAGGAGTCAACCGATAAGATTGTTTTAGTGTCGATACTGATATCAACTGTTACAAATCAAGTATACAGATAACCGATATGAACACAATCACAAATCAGCCATAACGTTATGATCACTGACAGGTGAAGTGAATAACACTGATCACCTGGGTCCGATGACACTTGGCAGTGAGTTGAATATATTATGTACATACTGTGGGAGGAAACCCGAACACTCAGAGAAAACCCATGCGAACACGGGGAGAGTGGCCGACCCGGGGTTCGAACCCAGGACCTTCTCACTGTGAGGTGGCAGCCCTAACCACTGCACCACCATGCCACCCCAGGTTCACTGATGTTGTTTAATCCAGAGGAGCTACGCTAGCTCAGATTGCTGAAAATGGTGATGCTGCTTCTTACAGAAAGGTGTCAGAACACACAGTACAACACAGCTGCAGAACTGCTCATATAAGTCATAAAGTTATGGCTGACTGATGTATAATAATATAAGTGAGGTCATAGTTGGTCCTGTTAATAGCTATTTCCGTTAAAGTACTGATTGGAGCTTGTTTTGTGCAAAGAGAATTCACCCTTTCCTTTCACATCCTCACCTGTAAATGTCTTTATGAATGCCGTTGACTAAGAGTGGCATTTTGGGCGGGAGCGTGCTACTGTACCTAGAGCGCCTTCTGCTGAGAAAATAGTGTGCGAGCATGCAAGAGGTGAACAGAAAATAAAGCAGAAATCAAAACCAAAAAGCAAATAAAGAGCTGAAGCAATACTTAAGAACTGGGTCCTCATTCACCAACTGTTCTAAAGAAGAAACCCACTAACGCAGTTTTCAAAATGATTCTGACATTCACCAGTCTTTTTTTAACTAGGGTTCTAGGGATGCACGATAAGGGAATTATTGGCCGATGCCGATATCCGATATTTTCATGATTATATCTGCCGATATCAATGCTGATAAATGAAGATAGCTGAGTTAGGTAAAGACAAAATATTTTGCTGGCTAAAGTTCCATTGCACGCTGAGAATTTTGGCACAAAACCAGCGCCACAACTCTGACGAACACAGCGTCAAGTCAACCAAACCTGCGAGGGCGGATCATTGCGAGCGTAGTGCACAGCATTTTAAGAAAAAATCACGTCTTGCCCTTTAGGGGCTGTTGGTGGTGTAACGGTAGGGTGTTCACCTCATGATCAGAAGGCTGCAGGTTCGAATCCAGGGCCGGTAAAGCTACTGAGGTACGCAAGGTACCGTCCCCACTGTTAGCTGTCCACTGCTGCTTCACGGATGGGCTAAATGCAGAGGTCACATTTCGTTGTGGTGCACTGGTGGTTCACAATGACAAATAATCACTCACTTTCACTATGTAGTGCACCAAGTCAAATAGGGAGCGTGTGACTCTCCATGTGCACTACCTAGTGCATAGAGAGCTGTTAAGCTACAACCCTGGCTGTTTCCTGAGATGCATACTACTGCATAGAAAAGTATGATACAAGCTCCTTATCTGCCATACTATTAAGTGCAGCAGTACGTGGTTCGGGACACAGCCCATGTGCAAGCGCACAATCGCTAAGTGAGGCAAACACGCAATTTAGTTCGTTGACAAAATTTCGCAACCCCAGGCAAAGTAGAGCGCGTAAAGACGAGATTTTGCTCACAAATGTTCCATCGTGTGCTCAAAATAGCGCCATACATTTTAAGACAGCAGGCGCGGGCCATATAAAACCCCATCGTGGACTTTGAACATGCCTGGCACAAGCGCTACCTTTCCAACATGCAATAAATGTGTCATCAAACATCAGCGAAAAATATCCGGCAAATCTCAGCATCGGTCCAATGACGATAACTTAAAACAGCAATCATCGGCCGATTCTAATATGATTCTGATATTATCGGGCATCCCTAATTCATTCCTAGGTATGAAGAGAATCTAAAACGGCACTTTTACGCAAGATTTTATTTAATTCCTGTTTGTGCAAAATATTGAGAAAATGTTGGTGAATAAGGCCCCAGCTCTAGCCAGCCGGTCGGCGTCTCTCCCTCGCAGCCGTGTAACGAGCTCTCCGCCGTGGTGATGAAAACAGATGTCATAATAACACTTGAATAAAGTATGATGTTATTGCGAGGTTAAACTAAACTGTAGCCTTGTAGAGACGGAGGCAGTCGAACCTCTCGGAAAGTTCCACTCGCTAAAGCTTCTTGTCACATCGCTACTGCGAGCTCGAAGTGAGAGAAGCTCAAATAGAAACACTCCAGAGTGATACGCGGCATTTGGAAAGAACACGGTAGCATCTACACACACACACACTCACACTGAATACACCCAGAGAGCTGGGCGAGCTCTTGAAACACTCCAAATGTTTTTTATGTTTTTTACAAATGGAGTAACGACGACTGCATTGGTTAGAGAGATAAAAGTATGGAAGCCTGTTTCTGCAACGTAAAGAAAAATGTCATAACAACAAGAAACTTTCTCATTATTCCAACTTGTAATATCTAACAAAAACAAGAAAATTGAACATTATAACGACTTAATAACGGGCAAGTCTCTTGTTATTGTCAGTCATTCAGACGTAATAATGAGAATGTTGCTTATTATGACTTGAATCCTACAAAAATGAGAATCTCTCATTATTCCAACTTAGTATCTCATAAAAACAAGAACATTTCTGCTTATTATAACTTAACATCTCATATAAACTAGACATGGCATGATACCACTTTATTAATGTCCAATACGATACCAATATTGTAAATTTGGATATCTGCTGATACAGTACAAATCTAATACAGTCTCTGAGTCTTTTTAAACAGAAAATAATGTCTTAAAAATATGTCTGAATACAAGACTGAGATTATTCTGTTCTGGTTAAGGAAATACTTGACTTAAATACTGTTTTCCTAATTAAACCAATGTAATAATTACACACACATATGTATATGCTAAATTATTTATTATTAAAACAACAGCTAAAAAATTATTCCCTTAATCACAGTTGTGTAATTTTGTGACGGTCCCTAATCCTGCGGCACTAAAACCATCAGGAACACAGAGATTGTGAGTGAGAGCTGGTGTTGTTAAGGAAATTAAACAGTATAATCATGTGATTTGATTTTGGGGTCGTAGTGTGTTGCGTTGCTTATTCTGCTCATTGTCATATCAATATGTAGGAATTAGTGCGAATGTTGATCAATAAACCAGCTTTACTGCAGTAACACTTCCGACGCATAACCAATTCAGTGTGCGCATTTACAGATCGGCTCCATAGATCGGCCCAGTGCCACCGATACCCGATCCAGCTGTTTGAGTCGATATCGGATTGATATTTGATCCACGTATCAGATCGGTGCCATCTCTAATACAAATGGGCTTCTTCATCAACTTAACAACTTTACATCTTCTCATAACGACAAGAAACTTAAGTTGTAATAATCAGAAGTTTCTTGTTATTATAAGATCTTAAGTCAAAAATAATGTCAAACAATTTTCTCCTTGTGAAAACTTTTCATTTTTAAGAGTATGTCGTAATAATAAGAAACTTTCTCGTTATTATCAGATACTAAGTCGTAACTATGAAACGGTGTCTTGCTTTTACGTCTTATTACTTTCTTTACGTGGTGGAAACAGGCTTGTAAATGAAACATTTTGCCCAGTGCAGATGCAGAGCTGGCTCCAGCATTTTACCTTTTCGTGTGCAGACATTCTGCGCTTCTGCCTCGCATCGATCTGTGTATCAAGATCACCTCGCTGCAATTACCATGGAGATGGGTGACATGTGAGGGAGTCGTCAACAAATAAACAAACAAACAGGCAAAAACCAACCCCATTCGGATCAACATCCAGAGAAACAGGAACATGATATGTTTAAAAGAGCACGTTGTTTAAAGCACGTACAATTTGTATCACTCTTAATCACAAAAAATGTGTTCATGGAAATGTTCCTGTGAAAGCGTTGGGATGAGAACATGAATGCATTTTTGTTTAAAAAAAGAGATGGGATTAATGCATTCAAATTATACCTAAATATATTACAGAAATATATTTCCTATCATGGGAATTATTTCATATGCAATAAACCCACTGGATTCTTTTAGAGCAATAGCAACAGGCAAAGAGTGATCGCAAGTAAAATATATCATTACAATATTGCAGTAAAATATATATATATATATATATAAAATGTATAATCTTCAATTCATCATGTTGTTATTCTACACCATGTGTGTTCTGTTAAACTGTGTTTTATATTGTATGTTTTGTCTGTATGTACATACACTATATTGCCAAAAGTATTGGGACACGCCTCCAAATCACTGAATTCAAAATCAACCTTGAATAAAAGAGTTCATAATTTACTCTTAAACACATGGGAATAAAGCTGCACAAATATACATAATTTCACATCATTTTTTCTTTCTCTGTAAGGCACCATACCTCCCAGTCTCCGTAATCAAAACACATCTTCAACAACCCCATCAACTGGAGACTTAAGCTCTTTCCTGTAAGGCACTTGAAAAGTAAAAGTAAAAGTATGTTACAGCTCTCTTCTATAAAAACCTGGCATTTTCTGACCTGTCATCCACAAAATCTCTGTCCTGTGCCCGGCCGCGGTCGTGGTAGCGAGTTGGAGAGCGAGATCTTCGGCTGTGCTGAGCCTCGTCCAAACTCCTGCAAAAAGAAGAGAGAGAGATATTTACAGACCAGTAGTGCAACTGCTTAGATCAGAATCTGGACACTACTAACTGCCCTAAAATGAGCAGTTTTCATATTTTCTAATGTGAATATGTCTCACCTCTGCGTGGGGATGTTTGGAGGTCGTGACCTCGCTCTGCTCTCCTCGTCTCTGTGAGGGGAAACGGAGCGAGAGCGATGATGTGTCGACCTCTGCTGCTCGGGAACCTCTAAAGTTGTTCGCTCTCTCTCTCTTTCTCTTCCTCTCTCCCTCTCTCGTTCCCTCGGCCGATTCTCTACAGCTGTGAATGTATAAAACAGCAATATGAAGTAAGCATGTTGACCAAAAATATCATTTTTAAATATCTGTTGCATCCACATCTCAACAAAAACACAACCACACCCGTCACATTACACTTCAAACTAAATCAAACAAAAACATATATACACTAGCATTAATAATCAGATTTTACACTTACACATCAACTTACACACAGGTTCTGACCACTACAGACATGCAGAGCTGTGGCACACTTTAGTATATCCTAATAAAAATCGATGCAGTAATTTTATTTTTAAGGCAAGCTACAGGTTCAAGAACATTTGTCATCAACGTTAATCAATTTCCCTTCATGTTAAACATGTTTGAAATGTCCTGTTCAAGATTGCCCGGGTGTATTAACAGGTTAATGCTCCCATTCCTACTGTGTTCATTTATAGATTACTTAATTGAACAAAGAATGATAATGTGTGGACTCATGAATGCCTTTAATGGACGTAATAAAGCGTTGGTCTGCTTGAGTGTCACAAAGATGCAATGCTTTGGCAAAAGGATGCAAGTTTTCATGCATTAATGCACACAAACATCATAGCATTCCCACTCTCTAGCATGCAGAGAGGGAAGAAAATAAAGTGGAAACCCATTAAACCTCCCCCAAAAATACACTTTTCAAATTCCATGTCATGCACATCTTGCGCGGTGTTTCTACTTTAATATCTAATATAAGCTCTGGAGACACGACACTGACTTTGGAGACTCAAAAAAAACCTCGACAAAAAACATTCACCAATTTTCATTTTTTTTAATTGATTGATTTCATTAATATTACACACCTTTAAGCAGGAGTCACTGATTTAAGGCTTGTCTGATTATAGTATTTAGCATTTTTATGATTATCAGCATTAGCCGTTTTTTAAACCTATATGCAAAATACATTAATTTAAAAATGCACTACTTTCTCTCTGTCTGCACATATAACGTTCTGTTTTCCACACCACAACCTGGCGCTACTTTATTGAGACTTTATAGAGATTTATTTTGCTTATTAAGTTATAAAACCTTTGGTGCAATTTTATTTATTCATTCAAACATTTATTTAACTTTATTTAAAACATGGCCATTTGAAGCTGCCTGCACTTCTTGTGTTAATAACATTACAAAAAGTTCCCAGAATTAAACATATGCTACAAGGTATTTTTATTAATTTAGATTTTGTGTGTAAGTATTTTCTATTCTAAATTTTAACACTAATTCTCATTTCTACAGCAGATACATTTTGGTTCAATATTAATCTCCTACATTAATAATAAACAGCACTGGCGCTGAAGAAAATCATATCGGTCGAGCCCTACAATTAAGTATTGTTATACTATAATATCAGATACTTTAGAACTTTTACTCATGTAACACTGTAACAGGTGACTTAACTTCTGCTGCTGTCTGTGCAATTAACCTTTACTTTTACTTAAAAGGGGAATCCTATATTCTACCTAATTTCTACCATATTCTACTGTTACTATAAACCTATATTCTACTGTTAGAGGTCTTTGAGTACTGAGTGATTCGGGCGATTTCTAATGTCAAAGTTAATGCAGTTTTTGCGCCACTAATGAGACACTACGGCTGTTTAACTCAGTAGCCTTAAAGAAACTGTAAAAAAATTTTAAGCAGGCTACCGTATACCTCTGTTGACTTTCGCCTTGTTCGTGAAACTCCAAAAGAGTCGATTGTCGAACTCATCTTCTGTAAATGGGAATAGAAACGAGTTCGACAATCGACTCATTTGGACTTTCACCAGTCACTTTACTTAAATAAATAGTACATAAAAATTGAAATGACTAAAGATAAGATTATATTGGATTATATTTAACATATATTGTTTGAAAGGTATAACAGCTCAACTATGAAATATTTAAAATTTATTTAGATTTGTTATTTGGTAACAAATTGATTTGTATAAATCTTAGTAAATCACTAAATGATATGTTTTAGTGATTTACTAAGATTTATACTAATCAATTTGTTAAAATTGTGTGAATATTAATGGGCAAGTTGATTAATAATTACTTATCTCAGTTTGATTGAAATTTGTTGTACAATCATAATGTATAACGTTTAAAAATGGACCCAAATATTTTTTCAGTGTAGGTTTCTGACTTCGAGCCCACCACCGTCCCATCCCCTCCCCACCCACCTGCAGCCACAACTCCAATACCATCATCATAATCAGTTTCTGTGATACGCTGAGAGCCTGTGCAAACATACAGGTACAAAACACACGCTCAGACAGACAAACACACACACACACACACACAGAAATAAAGACATGACATGGGAAAAGACAGATGTAGATTCATGAAGACATGCGCATGAAGTGATCTCGAGATTCTTAAATGGGGCAAAAGCCCACATGTAAATGAATTTTTAACATGTAGAACACCAAATCATATAATCATATATTATAATATCATATAATATAATCATATACTTACACATTTGCTCAAGTTCAACAAGAATCATTAATTTATTAACCGTTATTAAATCAACTGTCTAACCAAAACACCTTTAATCGATGTTACCCGGTAAATATCATGTAGTAGCAATAGTAGTTGTAGTACAGTTGCATATAGTACGTCATTTATAAATCATTGTTAGATTAACTGTCTGACACCTGTAATGAGTGTTACATACATATTATCCTTATTTAGTGACATTAATTATGCTCATCGCTTAATTACACATTTTCCTAAGCTGACGCAGTGCAACAAATTTTAAATTCACTTTTTAACTCAACAAACCAGCATCATCAATAGGAACTCCCCCCACAGACTAAAAGCTGACCCCTGGCCCCGGACTCACGCTGCAGCTTCTTGGCAGGCGCGTCGGGGTGAGCGTGTCTTCGGGGCAGGAACGGCGAGGGGCGGGGCAGCGGGATGGAGGACAGGTCGTGGGTCTGCAGCTTGTACCAGTGCGGCTTGTCGTCCAGCAGGGCCGTCTCCAGCTCGATCAGGATCTAAAAAGGGCAGGCTGGTTGACGGAGGGAACCTTGCCATAAGAGTGCCATTACAAACCAGTGTGTTTGACGTGCCTCTCCCAGGAAGTGGCTCTCCTCGTCCTGCATCCGGGGCTGGTCCCACACCGTGATCTCCAGCATGTGCTCGCGGAAGTCCCTCCGGTGGACGTGCGAGTACACGAAGGTCTGGTTCCACTTGGGCTCCAAGCTCTTCTTCACCGTCTTCGTCCTGCGCTTGCTTTTGTCACTGACAAGTCATGGCAAGCAGACGTGTCAGAAAGGTAGAATTGTGTGGAATTACACTAGACATCATAGTTGATCTGATTCATTCATTCATTATCTGAAACGCTTAATCCCAACTGGGGTCGGGGGGGGGGCCAGAGCCTAACCCAGGAACCGACGGGTGCAAGGTGGAGAACAACCCTGGACAGGCGCCAACACACCGCAGGGCACACACACTTGATCTGATTCCTTCTAAATCAGTCAGTCAGTCAGTCATTATCTGAACCGATTAATCCCAGCTGGGGTCGCGGGGGAACCGGAGCCTATCCCGGGAACTTGCGGGCGCAGGCGGAGAACAACCCTGGGCAGGCGCCAACACACCGCAGGGCACACACACTCACACACACACACACACACACAAATTTCACACCTTACAGAGGCCAATTTAGAGTCACCAATTAACCTATATTGCATGCCTTTGGACTGTGGGAGGAAACCGGAGCAATTATCCTAATTTAGTTATATAAAAATATTTTATTTAATTAATTTAGCATTACATTTATCTTAATATTATAAGCAGCAGAAGAAATTGTAGTAGCGTAGGAGGAAACCCACGCAAACACGGGGAGAGCATGCAAACTCCACACAGAAAGTCCCTACGGCCATCCCGGGGGTTCGGACCCAGGACCTTCGTGCTGTGAGGCGGCAGCGCTAACCACTGTGCCACCGTGCCGCCCCCTTCTAAATCAATGTAACGTTTCTTTAAATACAGTGTAAGGTCATTATACTTATTTTCTCTTACTCCTGAATTTGTCATATTTCATGATGTCATATGACGCCACTTTTTCATCCATGTGTTGTTGTGTCTTCGTATTTGGTTGTCTAACGTCTAATGTTTTGTGTTCACTCTACATTGTGGAGCTACTACTACTGTACCTCTAATTAAAGCAGTAGTAAATATAGTAATAGCAATAGCAGTAGCAATAACAGCACTAATAATAACAGTAGTAGTATTAGTAATAATAACAGTAGTAGTACCTTCTGTCAGGAAGGAAGTACATTTTGACGTAGGGATTTCTTGGTCGCCCGTCTGCTCTGGCCGGCAGCTCTTTGGCCTGCAGCACGTTAACTATCAGCTGATGACCCACTTTATCATACAACATCTTCACCTACAACACACACACAAACATGAGTTTAATATCACACTGAGCAGGGTAAAAACAAACACACAGGAGTCGTTATCAAGTAGCAGCAGCGTTACACACTGAGAGCTGTCCAGGCAAGAGCTGGGGGGCGTCTCTCAGACCGCTGGGGCTGGACGGGGACAGCACCGAAATGGATGGACGCTCCATCTTCTGGGACTCGAAAGAACTTGAACCTGCTGTTGAGGCACACAGACAAACATAGTAGGGCTAAAATCACCACAGACAAAATGTTAACTGTGAGAGAAAGAAAAGAGCTGAATCACAATCAAAATCAGAATGAATTTGCTTTGGTAGTTGGTGCAGAGACATTAAAAGTTGAAAGATTTAAAAACGTATAGTGGTACCTCGGTACTCAAACTTAATCCGTTCCAGAAGGCAGTTTCAATTCCAAAGTCGAATTTGAGTTCCAAGTAAATCTTCCCAATAAAAATCAATGTAAAATAGTGCACTACTTGCAATTTTAGAATTTTTGGCATCACAACAATACATACGCATGAAATGACAAGGCAGCTTTGTGATGGGCAGATAGGGACCCCAACGAATTGATGTTACAAGTTAATTTAGCGTTAGGTTGAGTACAAAATAAATGGTCGAATTCTTTACCGATCACAAATAATGTTTGAGTGATGAACAGTTCGACTCACGCTACAGGAAATAGCAAATTTGTACGAAATGCAATATTTGCAACCAAGTCCAACAATTCATCAAAATTCAACAATAATTTTAATCTCAGTTTGTCTTCCAAGATTTCGTTCATTCTCCAAGCTTGAACTTGGCCAAAAAGATCTTTCATACCCCAAAATGTTCGTAGTCTAAGCGGTTTGAGAACCGATGTACTAGAGAAATGTAGATCTAACAATGTACGAACTGAAAAATTGATGTGCAAACAAACAGTCACAGATTGCGATTGTGATCGTGATAATACTCACTAGATTCTAATGGGGGATGTGAGGTTTCTGGTATCCTTGGTATATCGCTAAAAAGAAAATGAAATACATGCAAAAATAATATCTATAGGTTAGCTTCTGTGCATTTTTACTAAGAAAGAATGATCAAGATCTAAACTGGACACAATAAATGCAAATATATATATGTATAAACATAATTTTCTGAGGATTCTCTCTCCAAGGCCTTTGCTTTCTGTTGAGAAACTGCACTGCTTGAGAGTCGGGAAGAAAATCGGGTCTTAGGTTTGTTTAACTTACCAATAAGATTTATACACTCTTCACAAATGTTTGGAGAGAAATCAATGAATACATCTTTTTAAAGAGGTAGGAGGACAGTGCAAAGGAGAATATAATGGAGTAACAACGAAAACGAAACACAATAGAAACATAAATTACGGCAGAAACTCGGCAATCGAGTGAGTAAACACTTGCGCCTTGAGCGCAGACTTCCTCTTGAATAGACTGTGACAAATCATGGCGCTTAAAAGATTGTGCAGGTCATTTACTATCGAAAGAAGACTCTCTGCGGCGAAAAAGGAACAGATTTCATTAACCTCACTGCGAAAAATGGAAGACTTACCCAATTGGCCTTGAAACAACTAATTCAACTTGGGGTTCTGTTTGGGAATCCAGAATGATATTGTAAACTTCCTTCTTGGTTAGACCTGGTAATGATTTACCGTTCCACTGCAGCACCTCATCTCCTACAGAGAGAAAGATGAGTAAAGGAAAATATGAAAAATAAATCTTCAGATTCACAAACATTATAGGAACCACACTGAAGTGTTAAGATGGAATGAAGAAGATGTTTTGCTGTTGCCTGTGTAGGTTTTGATGCAATTTTCTTACAGATTTTTGAAAGAAAATGTTAGGAAAAACAGCCCTGTCCTAATTCTTCAGTGGGATTTTCCTAAACTCTTCTTTTAATAATTAGTAAGGAAAAACAGTAAAAACTCTCTTTCATTCTATATAATACTTCATCATTCCTACTAAATACTGAAGTATCCACAACCATTACGGGAATACTCCTGAAGTATTATGACAGAATTAACATTTTTAAATCTTTGACATTTTTGCCCATTCTTCAATTGCTTTTATTTATTGGCTTATTCCAAAAAGGGAACTTGAGCACCCGGAGAAAACCCAAGCAAACACAGGGAGAGTCCACACAGAGACTCTAGAGAGTCTACAGCTGACCCGGGGACTGAAGCCAGCACCTCCTCGCTGTAAGGTGACAGCACTAACCACCACGTCACCGTGCCGTCCCCTGTTAGGTTGAAGTTGCAGGTTTTTCGTGAGGTCTGGATGATGAAGAGAGGTAGAGTGTAAAGTGAGCTCACCTGCCCGTAAATGCCCCACCACGTCTGCCAGGCTTCCTTTTTTCACCTTGGTGATGAAGGCCCCGAGTCTCCCTGTTTCAGTGATCTTCCCTCCTACCACCTGCACACACACACACACACACACACACACACACCACATCACACACACACAATCAGAAAACAGGAGACATCCAATTTACTACTACAAGTATACTAATATGAATATGAATACGAATACGAATACTTTGTCATTGCACCAGTCACTACAACGAAATTTGCCGCGCAACTCCACAAACAACACAGTAAATACATACTCATTCACACATACCTATAATAATTAGGATAAAAATTGATTAATAAAATAAAAAGAGCATGGGCATCATAAAAAACATCAATATCACCAATAATAATATTGCATACAGGCCTAAAAGCAGATGATTTCTGGCTTCAAATTTCAAATCTACAACATTGTGCAAAAGTCTTGAGCCAAACCTCATTTCTTCACACTTTGCATCCCAAGTAGCCAGATGCTTGCAGATGTTGAAATAAAGGATTGTAATCTCTCATTATTTCTTCTTTTACTTTTCTTTTTCTTCTTCTAACTTAACCTGTTAAGCCCCGTAACTGTTTTACAGACTTTTGCTCTAAAAAAGATAATATAAAATAAAATGTGTATATCTCAGCAACCACAATGTCTATTTTTATGCTTTTGGTATCATTATGAAGGTAACACTTGATTCTACAGCCGTATTTCTTCCACATAGACCTACGCAGAGTTTTTGATCTTTGTTTATTATGTGTTTGGTGTTGGAATTGTGTTATGTTTAGGTGGAATTTGTTTGAGATTTTTAGATGAGATTCTATCGGTGATGTTGATGTGCCGCATGCACGTTTGTTTACATTTACCGACTATTTAAAGCCTTCCCGTTCTGCCCCCGGCACCGGGGGGCGATCGGGCTCAAGCCGTTAAATTCTTCCACAGTTTTTGTCATAGAGACACTCTTCGTGGCTTACAGTTTTCAGCTAGTTAAAGAGACTTGGCAGTAGCCTAACTGCACTCTTCTTTTTCTAGTAAAAAATGTCTTTGCCTATTTTGGCCTCAAACAGGCACCACTATTAAGGTTGTAATTCCCTATTTTTGTCTCAAAGGGGCACCACCAATAGGGCCCGTGTCCACCAAACACGTTTTTTGCGCTAAGAGCAGTCAAAACCTCACTTCCAGAGCGCTTCTCTCAGTGCTTGTTGTTACTATGAAAGTTATTAAAAGCGTCATGGGCGCTTCCGCGTTCATTCCTGTTTCATGTAAACACTGTAACGTGTTCGTTTGAGTTCGGTAGTTTAGCCGACATAAAAAATATGATCTTTACTGTTAGCGAGTTCTTGACTGTGTATGTTCCGCCCCTTCCTTGATTTTGATTGGCTAGCAAGAAAGAAGTGACATTGATGAGCATTGAATTGCCTGTCTAGTTGCACCGATTGTCTTATTTCGCTGGCAAAACATAAATAAAGGTTGAATTCTAGCTCAAAACCTTTACGGTATTTAGTTGATGCTTTCATCCAGAGCGACTAACATTTCCTATTTACAGGGGCATAAGGGTTCGCTGGTGATAGTGCTGGACGTAGGATTGAGCATCTAAGATTTTAAATACTGAATTGTTCTATTATCCATTTTCATGACTGGTCTCTTTGCGCTAGTGTAAAGGTTAAAGACAGGGGTAGTGTAACGGTTAGGGAGTTGGTCCCGTGATCGGAGGGTCGACGGTTCGAAGGTACCAATAAGGTACTCATGAGCAAGGTATCATCCCCAAGCACCGCTCCCTGCCCACTGCTTGTTCACAGATGCGTCAAATGCAGAGCTCACGTTCCATTGTGGTGCACTATGCTGTGCTGTGCTGTGTTTCACAATGACAAATACTCTAATTGTAATTTCCTAACTTTAACACGTTCCTGAAACCTATTAATAAGAATTTAACTTTCTCTCTTATTATTACATAAACTGTAAATGTGCACAGGTGCTTTATTAAATATTGGCGATAGGTATAAAATGTGGAAAATCCAGAACTATTAGAGCCGAACATCGAGACAGTTTCATTACAGGAGGGCAATCAAATTCAGAGCCATTTCTCATGAAGTACAGATAAGGATGGCATTAGCCCCCTCAGACACTTACACTCCCACTCACTGATCTGAGAAAGCATTAAGGCACATTAAGCCCATTACAATCGTCTCCGGATCGTCTTTTAGTGGAGAACCACAACAGCCGTGCTGGGAAGAACTTCACTTTCCAATCAGCCTACATCAGATCCTCACCTTTAGGACCAAGCGGCAAGAGCGTCTATGAGTGTGTGTGACTCTTGGCAGTATCGAGGAAGATTTTGCTACAGCTATTAATACTTAGCTACAGCCGAACTACTGTTTTACAGTTTTTCTCAATTGCTGAGATGTCTTTTTCAACAAGTCTAGTTGCAATTCTCAAGTCTGTTTTCACAACACAGTATCAAAAAACAAACATGCCCAAAACATTAACAACATGCACCAAAACAAACTAAAGAAGTGATCAATAAAATACTGTCCTAATCTAAGTTGATAATCTACTGATAAACTAGAACAGCAGTTAAGTTAGTAGCGTCACTAGCTACTCCCAACACTGGCTCTGTGTGTGTATGTGGGTAACAGGATGTAGTTGGTGTTGGAGATGTGGTGTTTGTGTGTGTGTGTTTGTGTGTTCATGTATTTATCGCATTGTGGTGACATTTTTGTCCCCTAAAATCACTTTTATCTGTTTTTTTGGGCTTTGTGGGGACATTTGAGAGGTCTCCATGAGGAAAAATTACTTTATAGAAGATGTGCTTGTTTTATTTGAGAAACTAAAAGAGATAAAAGATGTGCCTTTGGTTACTGAGGTTAAAATTTAACATAAAAAAATTATGTACTTTAGTCATATGGAAGGACCTCACAAAGATAGTAATACAAGACGTGTGTGTGTGTGTGTGCATGCTAACCTTTAGACCCAGCAGTGCTCCTGCCTCTTTGGGCATGGCCTTGCGCTTGCTCAGAGTGATCCGGCCAATTAAATGATCACCTTCCTTGGACGGCTGCCATGTAACCGGATGCTGGGAAGAAACAAGGCAGTGATTTAATCCTATCAGAGATGGTGCTCTGTCATTACATCTACCCCTCACCTCACCTTCACACACACACACACACACACACACACAAAGTAACAAAAGACACAGTATAACAAACACATGCAGTAACAAACACACAGCAAAAAACACACACTGGAACAAAAGGCACAGTGTAACAAAACACAAACAGTAACAAACACATAGCAACAAAAACACAGTAACACACAGCAACAAACACAAACAGCAACAAATACAATAAGTAACAAACACAGTAACACGAACACACAAAAACAACAACACAGTAACACACAGCTACAAATACAATAAGTAAAAAACACACAGCTACAAAAACAAATTAACATACAGCAACAAACACAAACAGCAACAAATACAATAAATAACAAACACAGTAACACAAACACACAAAAACAACACAGTAACACACAGCTACAAATACAATAAGTAACACACATACAGCAACAAACACTTAATAATAAACACACACAGAAACAAAAACATAGTAACACACACAGCAACAAACACAAACAGCAACAAATACAATAAATAACAAACAGTAACACAAACACACAAAAACAACAACACAGTAACACACAGCTACAAATACAATAAGTAACAAACACACAGCTACAAAAACACAGTAACATACAGCAACAAACACAAACAGCAATAAATACAATAAATAACAAACACAGTAACACAAACACACAAAAACAACAGTAACACACAGCTACAAATACAATAAGTAACAAACATACAGCTACAAAAACACAGTAACGCACATACAGCAACAAGCACTTAACAAACAAACACAACAACAAAAACATAGTAACACACAGCAACAAACAGCAACAAACAAACAGCAACAAACAAGAAACAAACACACAAAACACACACACAACAAAAACACAGTAACATACACAGCAACAAACTCACAGTAACGCACACAGCAACAAATACAATAAGTAACAACCCGCCTAGCAACACACACACACAATGCAACAAACACACAGAAACAAACACAAAAAGCAACAAACAACACATTTGCCTACATTAAAAGTACAAATCTCTTTAACTGGAAATACTCACATGCCACACAGTGGGATCCAACGGATAGCGCTCCCAGTCCCCTAACACACACACACACACACACACACACACAAGAAGAGAGAGTCAGTGGAATCGTGGCCCTGGAGAACACAAAACACACCACCGTCTCGCCCGAAGAGCTGAGGCTTTATGCAAGCCAGAACACACACTCTCCAAACACGCTGTTTACACTCGCAGTGCTCCGTTTATTGAAGCTCGGGGCTCTGGAGCGGCAACACTGTGCCAAGCTGTCACCTTAAAACTATGACCTCTTACAGTAAATATTGCACTAAAATTAAATTAAGTTGTGGGTAACATACTATAAATATACAAATCTATAAATCATGCTTTTACAGTTCGTTGTAAAGCAGCGTCTCTGACAGTCCAACTGGAGTCATTTTAATGTTTTGAACAGAGTATTTAAAGCAATATAAACTCATCTCAGTTTAGCTTACACAGTCTATAGATGTGGAGAATGTGTGAAGTGTTTTAAAAAAGTAAACACAGAATTGAGACATGAGTGAAAATGACTTCAACATCCAGTAATGGAGTGGCTGCACTCTTGCACATGTGTGTTTGTGAAGCGTCTAAGAGCTTCCTTTACTTTTGGCTTCTTGACGAGGGAAGCTGGATGACATGCAACAACACACAAACGCACACATACATACAGCCCTTTCCATGACGTTGGCTTCATATTTTACTCCTGGCATGTTTTATGGAGTTGTGTGAGTGTGCGTGTCTGTCTGTCTCTTGGACAGTCTATTTTGTTGGGGCACATGGGGCATCGCAAGTGCCAAATGTCACCAGGAGACGCAGCAATGACGCACTAAAGTGGAGCCATTTAGCCACGCTCTAAAACCAATAAAAACATCCACCCAAAATAAAAAGGACGACAGATTAGTTGAAATAATGCTTTAAAATATGTCTGAATACATGACTGAGATTATTCTGTTCTCTTTAAGAAAATATTTGACTTTAATAGTGTTATCCAAACTAAAACACTGTAATAATTACACACCCATATGTATATGCTAAATTATTTACTATTAAAATAACAGCTCAAAAATTATTCCTTTAAACACAGTTCTATAATTTTGTGACGGTCCCTAATCCTGCAGCACTAAAACCATCAGGAACACAGAGACTGCGAGTGAGAGCTGGTGTTGTTAAGTAAATTAAACAGTATAATGGTATGATTTGATTTTGGGGTTGTAGTGTGTTGCGTTGCTTGTTCCGCTCGTTGTCATATCAATATGTAGGAATTAGTGTGAATGTTGAACAATAAACCAGCTTTACCGCAGCATCACTTCACATGCTTAACGAACTGAGCATGCGCACATTTACAGAGCGGCTCCATAGATCGGCCCAGTGCCACCGATACCCGATCCAGCTGTTTGAGTCGATATCGGACTGATATCCAATCCATGTATCAGATCAGTGCCATCTCATATATATATATATATATATATATATATATATATATATATATATATATATATATATATATTAAAGACCTGTTCATTTGATCACACTCTTTTCTGACATTTGAATGTATTTGAATTCATATAGACAGATTTTTTTTTCTTTCCTTATTCAACACTTCCCCCAAAACAACAACAATACCAAGAAAAACCATATCACCCCTAGATCCAGGAGCCCAGCTTTTCAGCACGAGCAGTCGTTTGGTTGTGTTTTCTGCCCGCTGACATGCTGCAGGGCTTTTAATGGTAAGGTCTCTGATAGCTTGTGCGTCGATGTGGACGTCATTCATATTTTCTTAAGCTCCCCTAAGGCCATTAGGCAGTTGCTAGTGAGGACGCCTCACGCCGAGCTAAAAAAGGAACCTGTGCGGCAGACGAGCTCGGATGGTTTGAAATGAACTTTACCCTAAACACTCACTGCTCTCGTCTGCTCCCCGCCTTCCCAAAAGTCCTCCAAAGCAAGAATACAAAACTCTGCTCGAGTTCTAGGCTGGCAGGAGAGCGCAGGTGATGTGTGAGGCCAGGGAAGAGGAAAAAGAGAGCGAAGACATATGTGACTTACTTACAAGTGTGTCAGAAGCTTAAATCTATACAGAATGCACCGTTCCTTAAAGACTCTCGTTTCGGTCTAACCCAGTTCTGCTCTGCAAAGTGCTGCCCTAAAAAAACTTTCTCTAAAGTAAAAAACATCCGCATTCGCTCACATGCACACACACTTTATTTTACCATATAACTGGGGACAATCAATAGACATAACGATTACTGCAGCTAAACAAGTCCAAATCTAACCCTAAACCCTAACCATCACCTCATTAATTAAAAGGCAAAGTTTCTGTTCCTTTGGTTTTCTTACATTTTAATACTAAAGATATCACGTACCACTTTACAATGAGACTCTCCTTATAAGTGAGTGTTTAAGTGAATTTAAATGAACACAGCACACAGTGCACCACAATAAAACATGACTTCTGCATTTGACCCATCCATGGAGGAGCAGTGGGCAGTGCTTGGGGATGGTACCTTGCTCATGAGTACCCCAGTGGCACCTTCTGAGACCTGAATCAGTGACGATCATGAGGCCAACTCCCTAACCGTACTGCTACTAACTGACCAGGGTTATAAATTATTAATAGTTATTACTAGTAATAGGCTGATTGTCATTGTGAACACACCACAGCACAGCACAGCACACAGTGCACCACAACCAAATGTGACCTGTGCATTTGACCCATCCATGAAGGAACAGTGGGCAGCACCCGGGGAACAGTGCTTGGGGACAGAACTTTGCTCGTGAGTACATCAGTTTACCTTTACCTTCCGATCATGGGGCGAACTCCCGAACGGTTACGCTACCAACTGCCTTATATAATTAGGTTTTTGAGATCATTAATAAGAAGGGATAAACAATTAGTCATACATTGATGCAGGCCCACTATTTGGCGAGATCTCAGATCTTGTCAGTTGCTCAGCGTATCTCGTCCCCTTGTTACAACTATCAACTTCATCAACTGTTTGTTAACATGTTATAACCAGGGGGGTCGCCAGCCGATTTTACCGGGGTTTCAGCCCAGGATATTTGGAGTCTAGCTCGGGTAGGCCAAAATAATTGTACAGTTGTTTAGCTTCTTTATTTCATTAACATACTATAAATGCATCTGGAAATTGAGTCAGTAGGGCGGCACGGTGGTGCAGTGGTTAGCGCTGCTGCCTCACAGCGAGAAGGTCCTGGGTTCGAACCTCGGGGTTTGAATTTCTGTGTGGAGATTGCGTGTTCACTTGGATTTTCTCCTGGCGATCCGGTTTCCTCCCACAGTCCAAAAGCATGCACTACAGGTTAAATGGTGACTCTAAATTGACCCCGTAAGGTGTCGTTGTGAGTGTGTCCTAGCTAATTTGAATCTTTTCATGAGTCAAATTTCAGTTATCTGCCCAAACCAACTTTGCTTTCTGAGTTGATGATTCCCCCGTCCATTGTTATATTTCATAGCATTTTGATCACTAATTACATGAGTTACTGACATTGATATCTGGCAAAAGGGAGCCTTGTTATAAAGTGTTGAACTCATCTTGCCAAATAGTGAGGTCGCATGTATCACAACTGCTATGACTTGTTTATCACGGATATTGACTGCTGCTACAATAATTACACAACTATTGTATGTTTTACCCATCAATCCCTGCCTTTTTCTATGGTATTACGAGGCTCTTACCAAACATTTTCTGTCATTTTTACATTCAATTGACGTAAAACTTTTACCAGCTGTGCACTGCAACATTACCAGGTTAATCCTCACTATTTTCCTATTAAGTAAGATGAAGCTGTACTGTAAAAGGAAGCCGTGCCTCTTTCACGATGGGTAAAACAGACACGTTTTTCTATGAATAACTTGCCTACTTTCATAGGACGTTCTTAGGCAGTTCTATGTGGGGATACTACCAGCTTAAACAGCTCACAACTAAGTTGGGTGTTTGGTAATTCTCAGTTTTCCTTGGTGTTTGTTGTGCAGTTTCTCAGTATTAAACTTCATATTTCCTGGAGTAATTACCCAATAATGCGCAAACATGACATGTGATGTGGATTTGTCAGCCGTCATCGTGACTTGCTTTACATAATTTGGCCCTCCGGAGAAGATAACTGGGGACCACTAGGGTAGAGTCTGAGATTTGTCTCTAAAAAAAAAGTCTAGAAGTCTAGACTAGAAGTCAGAAACCATCATCTATCTACAGTGCATCTGTAAACCGACTTATCAACAACAAAGTGGCAGGTAGTGACATCATTAACGTGAGACCTAGTAAAGAAAATAAATAAAACTGGCTGCCCATTTATCAAATAATCAGCAGCCGTTCTAGATGCATACAAACAAAACCACACTCTTTGCACAAATCAGATTAGAAAAATGTCAGTTCCAATGACTGAACACAATCTTCACAGCTGCTTTACGATAGCTTGCTCTGTCCCACACGTCTTCGCAACAGCGGCCTTCTGTCAGCAGGCATCACCACATGGTGATTTACAGCTGGCGTGTCCATGTCACAGTTACAAAAAGTATTTTTGCAAAAAAGCAAAAGTATAAATCTACATTAAAACTTAACGCTTACATGCATCTAGAATGAATCAAATCGAAACATGAATTCTGTTGTTCGAAAAAGTTGTCCTAAAACTGTAGAAATTCTAAGTAAAAGTACATTCTTAAGAGTAGAGATATCAAAGAAAAGCTCCAGCATCAGTCTTGCTCCTCTTGTGCTGTGTGTGATGATGTCAGATGTGTAAATCAGAACTGTGGGTCAGGTTACGTCCCGCTACGAGGGTAAGAATGAGTTGGTGTACAGCTCTCTCTCTCTCTCTCTGCGCTGTTTACATTTCATCTCTAGCTTGTGCTAATACACTGACCTTTTAAGTCTGTGTTCAACCACTTTGTCCTACCGCGAGCACACACTCCCCTGCTCTACAGCCCTTATTGGCTCAGCTCTGTAGTTCAGAAATAAAGAGTTGTATGAAGAGAATATAGTTAATATTGAGTAGGTTCTGCAGTTATGCAGCCATATACACAACTGTGATGCACTGTCTGTCTGCTCTGACACCTTTCTATCAGAATCAGCATTTATCTTTTCAGCAGTCTGATCAATCAATCAGACAATATGGACCAGCTTTCACTTAAAAAAAAGATTCATTGGATTTACTTGATTGAATAAGCGACATTGGTTCCACATGAATCATGTGAGTTAGGCTGTCCTTATTTCTTTGCGTTATTTGATGCGTTTTGTTTTGACTTAACACAGTAAAATCACATTTTCAGTGGAAACGTTAAAGTCGAATCCATGTGATTCATTTTAGTTAACTTAATAAAGGCACATTCCCTTTTTTCAGTGTTCACTCTCCAGGTTCATCGCTGTGGTTACCAATTTTCCTTTCTTGGAGCACTTTTTGGTAGCTCCTGACCACTGAGGCCTGAATAAGAGCTGCTGCAGTTCTGGAGATGCTTTGGCCCAGTCGTCCTAGGAACTATGGGCGCAAGGCGGAGCACCGCAGGGCAATCACACTCACACAATCACACTCCCATTCACACCTTACGGGCCCAATTTAGAGTCGCCAATTAACCAATAATGCATGCTTTTGGACTGTGGGAAGAAACCAGAGCACCTAGAAAAAACCCACACGAACACTGTGGAGAGCATGCAAACTCCACACAGAAAGGCCCTACGGCCGACCCAGGGTTCGACCTTTTCGCTGTGAGGCAGCAGCGCTAACCACTGCGCCACCGTGCTGCATCAGTAGTACAATCTATTTAAATGTCTTAAGAACTAATTTAAGGGAAAAACATAAGATTTTGGTGAATGAGGCCCTATATTCTTTCTCCAAAAAGTTGGTGCTCCCACCTCTTTCGCTGACGCTCTCAATCTCCACGTCCTCGCAGCTGGTGTACTCTGCCGAGGAGCCGCCCTCTTCTTCCTCCTCCTCTGAACTGCTGACTGACGTTTGCCGCTTGTTGCCTCCCCTCTTTCCCTTATAGGGGCGGGGCGGGGGTGGACGCAGCGACTCTGACTGGTCCGAGCTCAGCGAGTCGTTGCGCAGCATGCTCTCGGCTTTCTCACGCTTGCTCTTGCGCGTGGCGGCGGCCGAACCGGGTTCCAGGCGGTTACCCGGCTGCAGCTGCCTCCTGCCCCATTCGGGGGGCTCCCTGAGCTCCGGGGGCGCAATGACACCGGCAGCAGTAGGTGGGGCAGTTGGGGCAGAAGTGGGGGCAGCAGCAGTAGAGGGAGCAACAATGGACATCACCCGGAACCCAGGTGCCGGTGGCTGTGGGGTGCTGTGGTTCGTTTTTAGGGGTGGGATTTGTGTCATGGACCCTCCTTGCCCTCCCCGAATGCCACTTTGTCCCATCCCCACGGTCCTCTCCTCCAGGTAGGCTTGTCTTTGGCTGTCCAAAGACCCCTGACGCCCTTCCGCCCACCTTCGGTTCGCCCTGTTTTCTGTTGTACCCGAATCGGCCAGCCGTGCCTGTGATGGTTTGGGAGGAATACGTCCCTCCTGCTCCCCGGGTTGGGATTTGGCGGGTGGATGTCGAGGTGCACCGGGTTCGCCCCGCTGCTCCCCTTCTGTCCTTTTGGTCCCACCCAGCTCGGCATCGCCGCGGTCCTGAGATCGGGCTTTGACCAGGCGCCGGCTCTCCCTGCGACTCTCGTCCCCGTGCTCATCCTCCACAGAACCCTGCGACTGGAGTTTGGGGAGACCTCGCCGCCTCTCGCCCCTCACCCCCGCCTTGCCATTTGAGTCGGGAGCTGATGACTGCTTTTTCCTGAAAAATTTGAGAAAAAATGAATATGTATTACTCATTCAAATACACAGAATCTTTTGGATTTGTGATTCTGGCATTGTTGAAAGTGTGCACCTGTCTCGTGGAGGTTCGCTGCGGGAGCGGGACGAGGGTGGGGTGTCGCCCGGGATGGAGGGTGTCTGGCTGGGGTGGGACGAGGGGGGCGGGTGGCCATCAGGGGCGGTGGAGGAGCCGGATGAGCCCATGGGAATTTGGGATCTGGAGCGCACCTTCTTCTCTCCCCCCGTTAGGTCTCCACACATGGCCGGGTCACTCACCGCTGTCCCTAAACCCACCAAGGATGCGGGTTTCGACCCCTGAGTCGAAAACCATTCCCCTGATTTAGGCAGGATGTCCTGCTGCTTACGGCACTGGTTACATACCCACATTACCTGGAGGGAAAACAGCAGCATGAGTGGTTGGTGAAGTGATTTACATTTAGAGTTGCCAATTAACCTGTACAGTATTGCATGCCTTTGGACTGTGGGAGGAAACCAGAGCACACCCAGGTGGACATGGGAAGAGCATGCAAACTCCACACAGGAAGGCCCTACAGCCAACCTGAGGATCGAACCCAGGACCTTCTCACTGTGAGGCACTAACCACTGCACCACCATGCCGCCCTGGGTTTAATAGTTGGAAATTGCGATATTTCATCTAGCATACTGCAAGGAAAGACAGATGACATGCATGATTTACAGTATGAGAAATTGTTTCTGTCACAGATGAAGCACGGAAATGACCAAAATTTGCAACGCCAACTGTTTTGGGGACAATCGTTCGGCCTACGAATGAGTCAGATTCAAATCCACCTAAACACTAGTGGGACAAAGACACAGACAGGAATGTGTTTGTTTGAGTAGGTGTTGAGCTAAAAAATTGGACAGAAAACAAACATGTAAAACAACAATGATATCTAGACACTGCCAAAAACAAAATGTACTAAATGACTAGAGGTGCGAACCTTCACTGCTCTCATGATTCAATTCGATTCTATTACAACTGTGATTATTAAGTCAATGTTTCGATTCAATACAATATCTTGATGCATCACGATGCATACCATCAATTTTTTTTACATTATTTAACATTGCACGCAGATCATGCAGCCATAGTTGCTACTGTGATGTTTGTTTGGAAATGGTTTGGAAAATGAAAAAAAAATTATCATATTTGAAAAGTGATTTTAGTAGTGAAAGTGGATTGCACGTCACGGACCAACTGCAAAGCCGCCACAGACCACTAGGGGGCGGCCGAAAGTTGGTTGAAAACCTCCTTTATAATCGATTATGGTCTACCATTGCATCGATGTAAAATCGTGACAGGATATGTTAGTGAATGAGATCCAGTGTTATCAGAAACACAAAAAGTCTTCTTAAACTAGTCTTCTTAACAATATCAGCTAAATTTCTGAAATAGTTCTGGGTATATCATTTCATCTAGCATGAAAAGACACATGACATGAGTGATTACAGTATGAAAATGGCTGATTCCACCTGATGACGTATAAAAACAACGTAAAATAAAATGTTGATTTGAGTGAGTGATTATTTTTGTCATTGTGAACACACCACAGCACAGCACACAGTGCACCACGACCAAAAGTGACCTATGCATTTTACCCATTCATGAATGAGCACTGAGCAGCTATCAAGGGCAGTGCTTGGGGATGGTACCTTGCTGGTACATCAGTGGCAACTTTACCAGCCCAGGATTCGCACCGGTGACCTTATGATCACGGGGCGAACACCCCAACTGTTACTGCCCCTTTCTGAGACATGTAGCAAACTACAGACTCACAATCTCAACTGTTATGAGAAAATCTTTCGGGCCTACGAATGAGTCAGATTGAAATCCTTGTAAACACTAGCAGGACCACAAAGATACAGACAGGAATGTGTTTGTTTGAGTAGGTGTGAGCTTAAAAAATGCATGTAAAACAATGATATCTAGACATTGCCAAAATAAATAATAAATAAATAATGTAGTGAGGTTGGTGTGTTGTAAGAGGGATGTTTATTCTAAATCGTCAGCTCTATAGGACGGGATCATATGGGCCAGAAACCACAGGCATCGACCAGCAGAGCCATGATACAAGTCATTAAAAACCGGGCCTTATTTTTTGTGCTTTATGTAAGACAGAGTGAGCCAGGGCATGAGGAGTGTCCTGCCACTTATGGATGGATGGATAGATAGATAGATAGATAGATAGATAGATAGATAGATAGATAGATAGATAGATAGATAGATCACTAAATAGATAGATAGATAGATAGATAGATAGATGGATGGATGAATAGATAGATGCTTTGGTCTTGAGGAATGTTCACTGTGGTTTGTTGAGTTTAACATATGATGTGATCAGTTTGGATAACTGCTTCCAGTGAAGCGATTTCCTCATTATAGATATGTAAGAAAGAAATATTGAAACCTTAACTATGAGTAGTGTTCAATTCGTTGACATAAACTACGACTAAAAGTTCACCAATGACCTTAGTCCCTGCTGATTCCTTCAAGCTGAGGGTGATGGAAAGAGAAGACAAAAAAAGCCTTGGCACGTTAAATATTTTTCCTCTTTTTTTTGTCACCACTCCTTCCCTCCTCCAGACTGCTTTGATTAAAGTGTTAAGAGAGAGAGAGAGAAAGAGAGAGAGAAAGACATAAACATGGCTATATTTATCGTGCCATCAGGAAGCCGCAAACAATTCCCCGCTCAGTGCATAGCTTTGCTGGGTAAAGACATCCTTTGGCCCCCTGAACACCATGCCAAATAACCAATCACACACACACACACACACACAGCCTTCTGGTGTGGTTGTCTGTGCCAACCAAACACACTGTGTGGTTATAGCAGGATAACAGAGTGTTCACATATGCCACCTGCTACCACAACTCCTGTCCTACTTTTCTCCTCTCACACACTCTCCAGCAAACATCCAAACTTAAAAAAATACTCACGTCAAAAAGGTTAAGTTACAGAACACGGGAATATTATGGTATGTCTGTAGCAGGGTTAATCTTACTGATGAAAAGACGTTTTTAACGTATTTATAGCCATAACTAAGACAAAATGTTGACCAGCTAAAAACATGTCTTTGTTTTCTGTAGATGAGATATGACAAGTTTATCTGCCGAAATGTTTAACACATCTGAGAAATTCTCTCAAAAACTAATATGTCTGAAAGTGAGTGATTATTTGCCATTGTGAACACACCACACTCAGAACTAAAAATATGAAGAGCATATAAGACTTAAGAGAATATCGTCCATGTCTGTGTACCACCATGGCAAAGGTGGAGACAATGGAGGTGCAGGAAAAGTGGTGGAGGAGAGAGAAGAAGAGAGTGAATATGAGTGAGAGAGAGAAAAACAGCAGAGCCACGGGGCAGGGCACATAGGGCCGAAAGGGCAATAACAGAATTAGGCTGTGATTGAATCGGCATGGCAACGCTCCAAACTAATCTAAAGTAAATCTGCAGCCAAATCCCCAGCTGTTAGGCACGAGATCAGCACCAGCAACACACTGTCCATTGCTTATTGCCCACCTAAAAAACGTATTTACACTAGTGTTGGAGAAGCCACCATGTCAACGGCTCACCAGTCTTTTTTCCTAGAACCATTTTTTGGCAACTTCTGAACATTACACAAGAGCTGCTGCAGTCTTGGAATTGCTCTTACCCAGTCGTCTATCCGTCATCACAATTTGGCCCAAATCAACCTTGCTCAAATCCTTACACTTGCCCATTTTTTATGCTTCCAACATCAATTTCAAGGACAGAAAAAATATTCACTTGCTCGGTAACCAGGTAATCATTATTATTCACTTCACCTATGAGTAGATGGTATTTTAACTCACTGTTTGAAAATAAGGGTGGCATGGTAGCGCAGTGGTTAGCGCTGCCGCTTCACAGTGAGAAGGTCCTGGGTTCGAGCCATGTGTCGGCCAGGGGCCTTTCTGTTTGGAGTTTGCATGCTCTCCCCTCCGTGGGTTTCCTCCGGGTGTACTAGTTTCCTCCCCCAGTCCAAAAGCATGCACTATAGGTTAATTGGCGACTGTAAGGTGTGAATGTTACGTGTGACTGTGTGAGTGTGTGTGCCCTGCGGTGTGTTGGCGCCTGCCCAGGGTTGCTCTCCGCCCTGCGCCCGTAAGTTCCCGGGAGAGTCTCCGGTCCCCCCGCGACCACAGTTGGGATCAAGCGATTTTGGATAATGAATGACTGAATGAATGTTTGAAAATGAAACTTCTGTGATATATGGGTGTTCGCCCTGTGATCAGAAAGTCAGCGGTTCGAATCCCAGACCGGTAAAGTTACCACTGAGGTACTCATGAGCAAGGTACCGTCCCCAAACACTGCTCCCTTGTCAGCTGCCCACTGTTTTATTTGGAGCACCGTGTATATTTCCAAACATTAAAATGGCCTGATAACCATGGTATATACGATGAAGTACCATATTTCAACAACTCTGGGGAAGGTTGTGCTTTTCTAATGTGGCACAGGAATGAGAATCACTTCAAAAGCTCTTTAATCAACCTCCAGTGGCAATTTGTTATATGGTTTAAAGCCATCTCAGGAGAGCAAAGACGGTGCCATTAGCCACTGCCACGGTGTAAAAACTAGGACACAATCTACAGTGTGTGTATGTGTGTGCCTATGTGAGGTGTGATGCGTTTGGAACTGCAGGTGATAAATATTAATGTGGAGTCATGACATCACTTGTAAATCAGTGTCCACGGTTGTCTCTGCACACTTCTCTGTAAGTGAGGATGCTCACACATCCAAGTGCTATGGAACCCTCTTATAATTGTTCAGTTTGTTCTTAATTATTATTATGATTTTTTGCCCCTACTTTCACATCTGTGCTGCCTCGGCCCCGCCCACTGCATTCCAGATCTCCTAAATTCTAACCTGAGTTGCTTTCCACCTTTCTCACTTGTTGGGTTGGAATTTCAGGCTAATGACTGTCACCTGCAACTTTTTTGTTTTTTCCCGTCTGAGTTAAGTATTACATCATGGTTGCACGTCACCCTCGATTCTGATTTGCTCACTGGTTTTGAGGTGATCCCAACTGGGGTTTTGATTATTTAAGCTGGCTCGACCCGGATGTTTGCGTCCAGTCACCCTCACCTTAACCTAAACCTGCTTTGTGTGTGTGTTACAGTACTGAGAGAGAATGACCAAGCCATAACAGCCAGCCGGGCTCGAGCCATTGTCACTCTGAAGACATTACATAGAGAGAGCGCTAACCTGGAGGTTCGGAGCTTAATCGGAGTGAGCTCATGTCCGAGTTGTTTGTGTGTTTAACGTTTGTGTCTTTAGCATTAAACAGTGTAAGGGTTAACAATAAATCCTGCACCTGCCTCCTCTGTTTCAAGGGCTGCGAACCCGAATGTGACACCTACAAAATGGATTGTGCAGCTTGGACTGTAAGTCACAGAAATATGCCGCTATTTGAACTATAGGGGGCACTAAAAATGCTACATAAATTTATGCAGCCTAAACCGTAAGTCACACAAAGCTGAAACTTGGTCAATAAATTGGGAAGGTCTGCTCCTTAGCAATTAATGAAAAGCATAGTGCTCAGCGTATCTAATTTGCATAATATGCAGACTTTCGTCAACTCCATCTAGGCCAATTGGGTAATTAGACCAAATGAGGTGTCAAATTAATCTGCAAACTTGTCCTTATGTCATAACAGAGCTTTTGCTCATTCTGACTTTTGATTCATTCATCAGCAGCTTTTGTGCTGCTTTCTGTGACTTTTGCTTGGACCCCATCATTGCCACTGTAGGCTGTATTTCTTATTCTTATTCTCTTTAGAATTTTGTTTTCTGTCAACAGCCCAAACTTCCCAAATTTACTACACTATACTACTATAAATACTACACATGCATGTTACGGTAAAAGAGTATATTCTATTATATTCTATATGTAAAGATGTTATTCCCTATTTTGGCCACAAGGAGCCGCCACTATGTAAGCTGTCCCTCACCATTTTAGCCACAAGGGGGCATCTTCATTAAGAAGAACTGCTCTGTTACTTTACTGTTTTTAGCTCAGTCCTGACATGATCTTAACATGAATTCAACAGCTCATAGTTTAACAGCTATATCAACTGAAATCAAGCCAAAACATTTATAAACAGCATTTATCACTACTTCTTTTTCACCCTTTTACTCCTTTCTACATTCAGAACTCAGCAATCACAATTTCTTCAGCTGTTGGCCATCTAGTTTTCCCATATTACCCCTGCCCGCATGGTAGATTCAGCCAGTGATCTAAACATATAAACAAACTCAGAAGGTTAAACCTTTTATGCAGGTTTTAATTTAATCTCTCCCCAAAACATTCATCGCCCTGGGCAAAGATTTTATTTATAAAAGCAGCACACGTACAGATGCTGATTAGCTATAAGAGCATCCCATAATTCAGCTACAAGTACAGGAACAGAGCCAGCAGGGCAGGAGCAACTGACGCATGATAGATCAAGACAGATAAATAGAGAAAGAAAAGAGAGAGAGAGGGAGAGAGAGAGAGAGGGAAAAGGGAAGGCCAGTTTTCACCCTGCAGGACGCACATCAAGAGCTTTAGTGATGAGTTAATTATCAGACTCCTTATCGTAAAGCTGATGTAATGTAATGTGCTGCTGCTGCTGCGAGCGTGACGATGGACACATGGTGTTGGAGGAGAAAAAAAAATCACTATTAGAGGCATGGTGGTGCAGTGGTTAGCCCTGCTGGCTCACAGTTAGAAGGTCTTGGGTTCGATCACCTGGTCGGCCAGAGACCCGTTCTGCGTGGAGTTTGTATGCTCTCCCTGTATTTGCGTGGCTTTCGTCTGGGTGCTCCGGTTTCCTCCCACAGCCCAAAAGCATGCACTGTAGGTTAATTGGGAACTCTAAATTGGTCCCGTAAGGTTTGAATGTGTGTGTGATTGTGTGAGTGTGAGTGCCCTGCGGTGTGTTGGCGCCTGCCCAGGGTTGGTCCCCCACCTGCGCTCGTAGTTCTCGGAATAGGCTCCGGTTCCCCCACGGCCCCAGTTGGGATTAAGCGGTTTGGATAATGAATGAATGAATGACAATAACCATGGCTTGTTGTCCAGAGGGTCTCGGCTGGCCCAACTACACGTTCGGCAAATAATTAACACATCAGCACTATAATTAGCTCAAGTAGCAGTGCTCATAACAACAAGCCAGGATGGATGGATGGAGCAAAATAGAATACCAAAAAGATATGAATAAATAGTATAAATAGTTAGAATAATTAGCAGACAACCACTCAAAGAGCAATGCCTGGTAAAAAGTTCATAATTTTGATAAACAAATCAGAGCTTTTTTAGTACAAATCTGGGGTGTGCATAGTGTACATTAGCAACTAACATAGTGTACATTAGCAACTAACATACAGTAGTGTACATTAGCAACTAACATAGTGTACGTTAACAACTAACATAGTGTACGTTAGCAACTAACATAGTGTACGTTAACAACTAACATAGTGTACGTTAACAACTAACATAGTGTACGTTAGCAACTAACATAGTGTACATTAGCAACTAACATAGTGTACGTTAACAACTAACATAGTGTACATTAGCAACTATCATAGTGTACATTAGCACCTATGCTTCTGGGAAACACACCCCTGTGCAGCTGTTGCATATATTTCATATCCTAATAAATATTAATGCATTAATTTCATATTTCGGCTACAGGTGTAAGAACATTTGCAATATGGATCAATTTCCCTTGATAGGAATACTTGTACAGTGTTTGAAAATGATTTCCAGAGTCAGCACAGTCTTAAATAATATGTATATACTTTAAAAGATTGTATTAAACATCAATTAAACAGGATGAAGCAGAGTCACATTTGCATAACAAACTCCCTGGTGCATGCTCCAGTTTCAGTTAACAAAAAAATCGATGCTCCTACACACACACACACACGGGTATGTATCCGTACGTACGAGCCGCCAGAGGCAAATCCTAGATTACATGGAAGCACTCCTCTCTCTCTATCCTCATCCTCCATCAATTCTACATGAGATTAAGAGGAAATAATACACTAGATGCATTTAAACACCCCCCTCCTTATTGTCAGTCACGTCCTCCGAGGTTTGGCTATTTTTATGCCATAGCTGAGAATAAAAAACTCCTCGTCTCCAATTTAGTGATGCAACAAAGTGTACACAGTTGCACTCAGTGTGTGTTTGTATCTATAAAACAGATAGAGGTAGGGAAGAGATTTTTTTTTTTTATCATTGTTTATGTCTGCAAGTCTCAGGAGCAGGGTTGTATAAGCAAAACATACAAACTCATTTTATAAGCTTTTAAATGTTGCATTTGTATATACAGTAGATTCAGATTTGATTTAAATAGAAGATACTCAAATTTCCAGAGCAATGCATCCTACTGGGCGGAATGTGTGAAAGAGTTAATGTCCTTTACGTGTTGTATAAGGGACAAGAGTGAAAATAGGCTGTTGAGAACCAGAAAAAAATATTCTTAACACCTTCATCCGTCAGATCCTGCTCCCTGTACATCAGCTGGCAGTGTTTGATTTGTCTGGCAGCTGTGAGTGATGGAGAGACGGCAGTGAGTCTGCCATCACGTAGAGACGCGAGTTTGAACCCGTCTCTGCTCCTTTAACATCATCTTATTTACATCACACGTTGAGATGGGGCCGGGCAGCAGCCTGTTTCTACCTCAAAAAGATGAAAAACTTAATGATAAATGAGAAACTTCCTCTTTATTACAACTTAGTTTCTCATAATAACAAGAAACTCTAGTACGACTTTTATTGCTGGTGGCTGGATGTATTAAGGGAGAGTTTTGAGATGTGAAGCTTTTTTACTAGAAAACTGATGTTTGTCACAAAACTTTTAGTCATTAATTCTGTCATCCATCAGCAATAAAAGTCCCTCGGGAAGCTGGAACAATAATTGAGATGGACAGCACTTGGTCATCTTCATTGTGGCTTACGCATTCGTGTCGCAGCTTTTGCATTTCCATTGTAGTTTATTCATTCGTGTTGTGGCTTTTGTTTTCATATTTCAACCACTGCATTCCCATTGTGGCTTATGCATTCATGTTGTTGCGTTTGCACTTCCATTGTTGCTCTTGATTTCATGTTGTAACTTTTGCATTCATGCTGTGGTTTTTGTATTTCCACTGTGGCTATTGTGTGTGTATTGTATCTACAACATTTCTGTTATAGCATCGTGTTGTCGCTTTTGCTTTCAATGTTGTGGCTCTTGCTTTTATGTTGTAACTTTTGTTTGAATTTCCATTGCTGCTTTGGCAATCCCATTGGAGTTTTTCATTTGCATTGTGGCTTTAGCATTCAAGGTTGTGGCTTTTGCATTTCCATTCCGGCTTTTGCATTCATGTTGTAGAGGCATGTTTCACAATGCAGTGAAATAACATGTACTTCTAATACTTAAGTATAAAGTACATCAGTACTTTAACTTAAGTAAAAATCTGATTGTGCGACTTTCACTTGTATTGGTTGTATTGTATCATTTCGATTTGATAACCAAATGAGAGCTTTTTTAGGACAAATCTGGGGTGCGTTTCCCAAAAGCATAGCTGCTAACTATGCTAAATATTAATGCAGGAATTTCATATTTAGACTAGCTACACGTGTTAGAAGTTGTAGCTTTTGCATTCATGTTGTAGCTTTTGGATTTCCGTTGCTGCTTTCACATTGATGTAGTAGCTTTCACGCTTGGGTTTTGGCTATTGCTTTTCCATTGTGGCTCTTGATGTCATGTAGTAATTTTTACATTTGTGTTGTTGTTTTGACTGCATTCATTGTGTAGCTTTTCCTTTCTTGTTGCGACTTTTGCATTCACGTTGTGACTTTTGCCTTTCCTCTGTGGCTTCTGCATTCTGTTCAGCTTAATGGGCCACTGTAAGACTATAAGGAGGAACCGCGTTCCAAACCAGCAGACAAATGAAATGGCCAAGAGAGGGAGCGAAGGAAGAAGAAGGGCGGATTGGGGGCAGGAAGCTGGCCCCATAATTCAGCATTGTGTTATAAATCCTGGATCATGATAAAAGACTGCCACAAAAAGACATTACTGTCCATTTGCTGTAATGAGCCAGTACATCAGTTCCGGTGGGAGACGCTTGCCCCCTAACCGCCTTCGCTAAAAAACCCTGCTCTCGCTCGCTCCCCCACCTCCTCATACGCAGGGCATTTCAATTGTTAAACACCAGATCGATTGTGTACATAATTTATGAAGAGTCCCCCGCTGATGTTACAAAACTCCCACTCCCGCTGTTGTTTTTTCTCAGCTGAGACGAACGTCTCCCGCTTGACGTGGCGTTCTGCCGATCGATGCCGCGATAAGTTTAGATTGGTTTCTTTTTTTTCCCCCAAACATTGAGTTTTTTGTCTGAACTAAAAGGGTCGATGGAACCTATGAATAGTCAGGTTGTGCCTGGCTGTTAACAACAAAGACAGCGGGTCTCATTGACCAATGTTTTCTTAAGTATTTTCTAAAATTGTTTTAGAGAAAGTTCAGACATGAGACTTTTTTCAGACCACAGGCAAAATGATATTATTTGATATTTGAAACTACAGCAATATAATGTAGTATAAGTGCAAAACACTGTAACCACCTGATGTAAATTAAACCTATTTCCGTACTATAAGTTAGTGTATGTTCATAACACAGTGACATACTGTAAGGTGAAAGCTGTAAAATACTATAGAGAAACTGTTAACATACAGTAAACATCCTGTAAATTTACAGTTATTTTCCTTTAGTATGTTACTGTACTTTCATAACAATCAAATAAAGCATCCCATTTCTCTACAGCATTTTACTTTATTTTTCTTAACACAGTAAATTAATGCATCATATTACTCTACAGTATTTTGCTATATTTTGATAACACAGTAAAATAAATTATCAGATTTCTCTACACTATTTTTCCGGTATGGGCTTTGGTCCTCCCATGACCCCAGTTGAGATTAAGCGGTTTGGATAATGAATAAATGAATGATTACAGTGTGGCCAGCACGGTGGTAAGCACCGTCACCTCACAGCAAGAATGTCCTGGGTTCAATCTTCCGGGTCTCCCTGTGTTCACGTGGGTTTCCTTCCACAGTCCACAAGCGTGCAGTTTAGGTAGATTGGTGACCCTAAACTGGGCCCATAAGGTATGAACGTGAGTGTGACTGGTGAGTGTGCGTGCCCACCTGCCCAGGGTTGGTTCCTGTCCCGCGCCCTGAATTGGCTCCGGTCCCTACAACCACGGTTTAAGCGGGATTTAGCGGTTTAAACTGTGTGAAGTTTGCACTAAAACAGGTTCCTGTTCGCTCAAAATTAGAGAACATTGACCCGCAGTACCTCATATCACCACTAGTCTTCACTGTACTACACAATGCTCATCCCAAATTCCTCAAGCTCCCCTAAAAAGGTCTTTCTCCCTATTTCACACATTAAAAGTGCATGGGCGCTAAAGCGTGGCATCTCAAACATCCCAAAACCAGATGCAAACGCAGAGAGAAAGAAATCAATACTAATCATTTTATGCTGCCGCGTAAAGGGAGGAAATAACACTTCGTTCCCTGAATTCTCCCCCCGTGCCATCAATATTCAGGCCATGACAAATGCACAGCATGAGAGGGCTGACCCAGCACACCAAACACACACAACAACAGGACGAGAAAAATGTTTCGCAAAAAAATGAGAGAAAGATAAATGATGAGAGAATAAGGAAAGGAGGCGAGTGTACCCAGAACAGAGGAACTGAAGCTGAAAAACACAGCAAAGCTGAAATAAAAATAATAAACTTGTCTATGAAAGAAAAGAAGGATTTCACCACGAGCGCCTGATAGACGCTGGGATAATGAGTGTTGAAGTATGTTTATGGGGGTTTTATCTATTATACTCAAGTGTACAACCCCAGGAGGGAGTGTGTTTACATACGTAACAAGGCCCATGGCAAGACTCGCTTATAAGATCAGAGCTCAGATCAAGCAGTGCAGAAACAAGCTGTACACTGCAGAAAAAATGCTTTAACCAAGACAAAATAATCATTTAGCAATGAAACATGCATTAGTTTTAGTAAATAGTCTTAAATAATATTCAAGATGAGCTGAAACGTGTGAAAAACATAAATGTGCATTTTAAAAAAGGGAGTTCTGTACCTTTGTTCATAACTTTGGCAAATGCTGTCCGATGTTTAAAAATCTGTCACTGTTGCGGTCAGAATTTAATGTGCAACAATGTGATTATTATATTGCTCAGTACACTTAAAATGTGTAGCTATCTAGTGAACTGACAATTATTACAAACAATGTTTACATATACTGTATATATAAACGTTACCTAATAAGTTTAAAAGAGAACCATAAAATGTCAATTTATGACCAAATTTAATTATGATATCCCTTTGGATGTTACACATTTAAGGTGTGGTGTGCAATATAATAATCATTTTGTGATATACTGTATATACAGTATACACACACACACGTATATTATCTTATTGGAGTAAACAATCTTAATCTAACCTGGAAGTTGCAAACTATGCATATATTATTTTACAACTATGTCACTAAAAGAATATGGTCCACAAGTCCACGGTGTTCTCAATTACTGAGATCTGTTTTCTCTAATCACCAAATTGAGTCAGGTGTATAGGTGTTGGAATGTAACACATGAAATAGCTGCTATAAAAACAGAACTGCAGTTATATAATTGCAATATTCTTCATAAGCAAAAAGTAGGCTAAAAGTCACTATAGTTCACAGGTTATTTGCAATATGAAATAAGTAAAAGTAAAAAGTGGGTCAGCTTAGTCCCAATAAAGTATTGAAATAGCATGCTACACAGAATTATACTACTAGTACTCAATATTAGTACACTAAATATTGATAGGCGGCATTTTGGCGCAGTGGTTAGCGCTACCGCCTCACAGCAAGAAGGTCCTGGGTTCGATCCCCAGGTCGGTCGCAGAGTCTTTCTGTGTGGAGTCTGCATGTTCTCCCTGTGCTCGTGTGGGTTTTCCCCGGGTGCTCCGGTTTCCTCCCACAGTCCAAAAGCATGCACTATAGGTTAATTGGCGACTCTAAATTGGCCATGAAAGGTGTGCATGTGAGTGTGTGATTGTGTTGGCGCCTGCCTAGGGTTGTTCCCAGCCTTGTGCCCGTAAATTCTCTGGATAGGCTCCCGTCCCTCCACGACCCCAGTTGGGATTAAGTGGTTCAGATAATGAATGAATGAATGAATGAATAAATATTACTATATTACGTTTCCTTAATAAAATGAACTTCAGCTATACTTGGAAAGTAAATGTGTGTGTTTGGCAACCAGATTAACCACTGGTTGGAAGTATTTAGCAGTAAATATGCACTATAGGTTGATTTGTTAATCTAAATGGGCCTCTTAGGTGTGAAAGTTAGTGTGTCTGTCTGTCTGTGTGAGTGTGTGTACACTGCGGTCACCGGCTGAATACTGTATATTAGAAATATTTAAGTATTTAAATATATGTGACCCTCCACGGCAAAACCAGTCGCTTGTTGAGTTATTATGTTTTCATGAAAGGGCATAAATCAAGCTTCAAAACGGTACCTATATCGAATGAATCGGATGACATATGACTGAGATATCAACATTCAAATGAGTCGGGTTTCTCCTGTAACGGCAAGTGAGAAACGGAGAAATCTGCCTTTGAAGTTGACTATCGCCGTAGCACTCACAGACGCTTGGCGCGGTCGCGGCTACGTTTGTATTTACGGTAGCCTACGCTGCATTCACAGCCACGCGGATAGCCTACCTGCGTTAGGTTAACTGAACTCGGGAGACGAAGATGGATTCCGGAGAAATATCTTCACGCTAGTCAACCAGTGGATTTACCGTAAATATTGAAGTAGAGCAGTCAAAACAGAAACTTTTAACATTCTGCTGGAATTGAATTCCTCACCTCAAGAAAGTCATGTTTTTAGGATGGAAAGGTAAGTTTTTCAGCGAAATTTATTCACAACAGTACAGTATAGACCTTCCACTGTTTCAAAACACTAAAAACGAAACATATAAAATTTTACCCCACGCAACATAAACGCTCGTTTTTCTCGGAAACCTCCGTTGCGACAAGCGACTGGTTTTGCCGTGGAGGGTCACATATACGGGATATGTACATTGTATATACAGCATCTTTTAAATGCCGCAAGTTTAAATATGTATATGCATTTACACTACATATATATATATATATATATATATATATATATATATATATATATATATATAGAACACACACACAGAGACAGCAGCAGCCTGGTGCTTGAGGCCCAAAGCTCATCCACATCCCGTTTTTTCTGACTTTTTTTCTGTAGGGTGTTTTAATGAAGCTCTCATGCATCACAGCTCATCCATGCAGCGAGTATCCAGCGTGTCTTACCCTGTCTTTCAGTATGAGACTCTACAGAGAGTGAGACACACACAGGGACGAAGACAGACACGTTAGATCCAACAAACACCGCCACATAAAACATCACATGTGGCTTTTCAACATACAACAATAATCAGACAACACGCAACGTTGACAGTGTGAGAATGTAATTTGAGCTCAGTAACGACTGACCGAATGAACACACACACACACACACATATACACATATAAGAATGATTGGTAGAGGGTGTTATGAGAATGAAGAAGATAAAAAATGCTAACCACTTTGTCTTCCTTCTTCTCCAACATCACAATGCAGCAAGAAAGAGAGAGAAAAAAGAGGAAAGATGGGAAAAGGACAACAGGTAAGATCAGAAGAAATCAGTTACACAAAGTGTGAAAGCTGACACAAAAAATATACACTGTGTGTCAAAATAAAAGCTGTACCTGTAACCATGGCTTTGGGCAAATGTTGATCAATTTTCAAAATTATTTCACTGTTGTATTCTGAATTAAATGTGCAACAAAGTGATACAGTACAGTTATTATACTGCTCACCATAAAATAATTTGTTAAATCACGAGCAACAGTTTCATATCATAATATCAAAGGATACATAACAACTTTGATAGCGAACAAATTGTCAATTTATGATTAAATTAAACAATAATGACCAGTTTTTGTAATGAAAAGTTCAAAATGTTCAATAAAATGTTCAAAATATTCCCCTTTCACATGGACACAAAGACACCAACTTGGTTGCTAGTGTAACGGTTAGGGAGTTGGCCCTATGATCAGAAAAAGTCCTGGACTGGTAACGGTACCACTGAGGTACTCATGAGCAAGGTAAAAAAAAAAAAAAAAAATGTAATAATAAATAATTTAGCATATACATATGGGTGTGTAATTATTACATTGTTTTAATAATAAACAGTATTTAAGTCAAGTATTTCCTTAGGCATAACAATTATCTCAGTCATGTATTCAGACATTTTTTTAAGCATTATTTTCTGTTTTGTGTTTAGAAAACAGAAGACTCGGATTGGTATCGTATCGGCTGATATCCAAAGTTACAATATCGGTATAGGTATCGCACATAAAAAAGTAGCATCGTACCATGTTTGACAACAAGTATAACTAAATGGCTTAAAATAGCATATTTGTGCTGGTTGTAGTGAGAAATACTTCAGAGATTTAAATTTTCTGGTGTGTTGCCATCCACAGGATGGTGGGAGAAGGTGCAGTTTCTAAGCACTTTCTTTATTTTTTAATGAGATTTACAATGAATTCCCTCTGGAAAATAAAAGACAGTTCATGGGTCAATGAAAATGAGAATATTAGATTCTACTTAGTAAATCTTATTTCATGTCCAGTAAAATGAGCACCGAAGAATGCACACACACACTCAAACCATGCACGCAGAAATGCAAACAGCATTAGAAGGTGGTGCACATCTGCTCTCTCTCTTCCTGTATCATACACACAAAACACAAATGTTACCATTCGCATGCACTCACACACACAAAAAAACTATGGTTTACAGCAACTGGTACGTGGAATCTCTAAGTGTGTGAGTGTCTCGGCTCGCTGCAGGCCTGTTGTCCGCTGCAAAGCCACAGCAATAGAGCCATTAAGTGCAATTCATTGCTGTTAGCTAGTGTTTTGTGCTCTCCAGTCCATCACTTTGAGTAGGTGTAGCTCTCTATGTTTAACCTTCAGGCATCTAGTGACTCCATTATCAAAGCAGCCGCTCTCATTAATAGCACACCATGCTGGGGGGCCAGGACAGCGTTGTATACTCATTTCAGCAAAAAGCTAACCTCTAGGCTTCCAGCGTTCCATAAGCAGCACACTTCCCTTCTGTCCATATTACATGAGGACCAACTCTACATCAGCTGTAGACAAGGACAGCAGCACACTCCCACTCTCACCTGGCCTAAACTAGACCAACCAACACTTTCTGCATTCAGCAGACTCTTCCATTTTGTAATTACAGAAGTCTCTTTGGAGCAATTTGTAGTTAACGGTCTTGCTCAGGGGGCCAGTGGTGGTGGTGCTGGGTCCCTGAGGAAGACAACTTTTTGGTACAGAGGTGAGTATTCCAACCAGTGCATCACCAACACACTACACAAATATATCATCTAACAATGTCTGCCATTGTAAAAGGCAAAAAATTGTAAATTAGCAACTAACATAATGTACATTGGTAACTAACATAGTGTACGTTAGCAGCTAACATAGTATACATTAGCAACTAACACAGTGAACGTTAGCAACTAACATAGTATACATTAGCAACTAACATAGTGTACGTTAGCAACTAACATAGTGTACGTTAGCAACTAACATAGTGTACATTAGCAACTAACATAATGTACATTAGCTTAAATTAGCAACTAACATAGTGTACGTTAGCAACTAACATAGTGTGCATTAGCAACTAACATAATGTACATTAGCTTAAATTAGCAACTAACATAGTGTACGTTAGCAACTAACATAGTGTACATTAACTTAAGTTAGCAAATAACATAGTGTACGTTAGCAGATAACATAGTGTACGTTAGCAGCTAACATAGTGTACGTTAGCAGCTAACATAGTGTACATTAGCAACTAACATAGTGTACGTTAGCAGCTAACATAGTGTACATTAGCAACTAACTCAAAATCTCACTTCTGCCAACTGACTTAAGTTGGCATCTCTGGATACGATACCCTGGGAAGCTGACGGGATGTACACGTCTCCCGCCTTGTGAGATGCCTCACTCTCACCAGCGATCAGAACGCATCTAATGATAAGAGAGTTGGTCCCGCAATCTTCCGATTCCAGTCCCGGACCAGTAAAGGTACTACTGAGGTACTCATGAGCAAGGTACCGTCCCCAAGCACTGCTCCCTGGGTGCTGCCAAAAAAGCTGCCCACTGCTCCGTCACAGATGCAAAGATCTCATTTTGTTGTGGTGCACTGTGCGCTGTGCTGTGTTCACAATGACAATTAATCACTCACTTAAAAGTAGCTTCCCCAACACTGCTCATCACATCCAACCCACCATCTTTAATACACATCTGTCATTAACGAACTAATCCTCAGTTCAAAGCTGCCTTGTTTCCGTCAACTTCCAATATTGGACTCATTACTGGCGAAACTCTAATTAGGGCCCCACATTTAAGGGCATAATCCTTGGGGAAGTGCGACTCTGGGAGGGTAAATATCACCCTCGGGAGGGGGGCGTCTCCATTTGTGGGGCTTCCACAGTTTCTCCCGTGGAGACGCCGGTGCCAGGCCAGATCCCCCGGTGAGGGTGAGCGCTGCCCCCTGCTGACTGGGAGACTCATCTCCCCTGACTAATGCCTAATTAACCTTTCCTCCAGCCTCACATTCTTCCTCTTCCTCCTCACTCTTGCCTTTAAATGTCCTCACATCAGTGGGTCGGACTCAGACCGAGGCTCACAGAGTAAAAGAGCGACAACAAACAATTACTTGTGAAGGTGAGGATTGAGACGGTTATGAGGAAATATTTTGGTGGATCACAGATTTAGACAAAATCGCTCAAATGTATGTATTTTCAATGTCGTCTGGGCTCTGAAGTTTCATAGGATGACATTTTTCATTTTGTGCTCACAAGTCTTTATCTTACTGGGATGAGTTATCTTGTGAACGGAAGTTACTATCTTGGGCAGCTAAGAAATTTATCTTGTGAGAACAAATTCTTATCATGCTGAAAAAAGTTATTATCTTGTGGGAATGAGTTATTGTAAAAGTAATTTATCTTGGGAACAAGTTGTTATCTTGTGGGAAGAAATATCTTATGTCTCATAAGATATTTAACTACTATGTCCAAGTTATTATCTGGTGGGAACAAGTTATTATCTTGTGTACATGAAATATTTATCTTGTGTGAACAACTTGTAAGGCAAAGTTATTATCAAGAAATAATTGTTCTTGCTGGAATAAGATTTCATAAGATATCTTGTAGGAACAAAATTATTGTCTTGGCTGCATTAGATATTTATCCTATGTACACAAATTATTATCTTTTGGGAAGTTATTTATCTTCTTGCAAAAAATTCTGATCTTGAGCACATAAAATATCTTGGGAGGACAAGATTCTTTATCTTGTGGGAACATGTTATTTATCTTCTGTAAGAACAGAACATATGATCTTTCCAAAAGTAAAGAAAAACGTCTGAAAGTTCTGAGATAGTTAGTGCATATTTAATTAAAGTAATAAACTTTGAAAAGAAACTAAAAATAATTATTAGCACTAATATAAAAAATGTTTACATATTAATAGCATAATAATATACAGCTGCAGAAACGAAGAAAATCACATTATGTTTTTTTTATCTTTTGTTTTTATACTTTTTGCCTTTATTTCTAAGGCAATATTGTTTTGGGTTACGGTTTACCTTTAGACATGTGTTTGGTAAAGTTCCTGCCACAGTTAATATTTGCATTCCGTCAAATGGAAATCATCTCTGGAATACAGTCAATACATGTGTAATACTTTAAAGCCTTTTCCGTCCAGCTGAAGGAGCCGTGGTGCTGCTGGTGGGGTTAAGTGAGGTGTGGAGAGAAGAGCGTTTGAGGGTGTTGTTACTCACGTTGTTGGAGCGTAGAGAGACTCGTCCTCCGCAGCGAGCACAGAACTTGGTGTGGCAGTAGGAGCAGATGTTCCCGCAGCCGTCTGCAAACTTGGTCTTGTGGCAGATTCCGCAGGTGGGAGCGTCGTCCTTGTGCTGGCCCTGCTGCCGCTGCTGCGACTCCTGCGTCACACGACCGATCTGCTCCCTGTAGCTGCCCAACTGCTGATGCATGCTGAGGAAAAGAGAGGAAAACGCAGAGATTATTATTATTATTATTATTATTACTGAGACTTGCAGAGAAAAACAGAGACTCGCTTAAAAGTCAAAGTTATACACAGTGTTGCGGAGTAGCTAACTACAAATAGCGACGCTATTAGCTTAGCTACATTTTTCTGTAGCAAGGCTGCTTTTCAAACACAGTAGCTTTAAAAGTAGGTTTTTACTCGTAGCGACATAGTGAGGCAAAACAAGACAAAAATTATTCTTAACAAAGTCATTTTCAACTAGCAGGCGTGTGATTGGGTTTAAATTGACAGAAGTGGCATCTGACACGCTATTCTCATTGCATCACAGTGAACTCTTGCCAGCTGCGAGATGGAGTCGGAAGATGGAGTCCAACTTGACCCAGAAGAAAACAAGAAAGATTACATTGTTAAAAATTTAGATTTTCATATTACTTGTAACAGTTCTGTGGTTTAAAAGTAACTTTTTACATTGTTACAAAAAAGTACATTGTTTCTCACTTTACAAAAAATATTTTTAACGAGCAGGTCTTGTTAAAAATATCCTTGGTGCTGAATTGCCAGACGTAGCATCTGATGGCATCACAGTGGCTACTGTGCTCAGACAATACATACTCATTGTGTAACAGTGCGCTCTTGGCAGATGTGGGATGGAGTCAGAGGATGGAGTCCACCTTGGTGAAGATGGAAGCAAAAATCTGTATTTATTAAAATATATGACTGCAAAAGGTGAAACACACAGAACTTACACATTTGAGAGTAACTTACATTTAAGTAAGTAAGTTAATTAAACCACTCTAAACTATCCCAGCGGTGCCTGTTGCTAAGCTTTCGGGGCAGTTGCTGGCGTAACGGTAGGGTGTTCGCCCCGAGATCAGAAGGTTGCAGGTTTGAAGCCAGGGCTGGTAAAGTTACCACTGAGGTATTCATGAGCAAGGTACCGTCCCTAAGCCCTGCTCCCCGGGAGCTGCCCACCGCTCCTTCACAAATGGGTTAAATGCAGAGGTCACATTTGGTTGTGGTGCACTGTGTGCTGTGCTGTGGTGTGTTCACAATGACAAATAATCACTCACTTTATTGTGATTTAACATTAAAAATTATTGATTTTCATTTCATTTTTAACCTCATGTTTCACATGTTTAATTCATTTGCTTTAAGAATATCCTAGAGCACAAATATTAAGTGCTGGAACAGCTTAGATGTTGTTTGCTACTGTAGTGAAGCTAACTACTATATTAAACACGAGTCTGGCTGTACCTCAGTTACTTTGTAATCATAAGTAGCTTGTCGTTTGTAAAGCTACTGTTTAAAAGTAGCTTCCGTAGCCTTCCGGACACTGGCTTCTGCTTGACGTCTAATAGAGCTGATGAGTTGCCAGCCTGTCACTGAGCCTAAAGGAAATGTGGGATTTTCACACAACTGGGCCGATACAAAATCACCAGCCAAAAATCAATAGAACATGTCGGCTCCACTGGACCGTGTTCCTCAGAGAATTGGCCATTGTAGAGCCTCTCCCAGCATGCCTTGCACCCCATCTTCCTCTTTTCTGTCCACAAGGCCACATTTTACACTTTTGCTCCCCCTCACTGTCACGTCAAATATCTAAAACTCACAAGCAATACTTCATGAAGCACCACAGTCACAACTCCACACTTACACAATGAGACACGTTCAACGACCATCCTTCATATGAAATTTAATCTTAAAACTTGTAGTTTTCGTGACGATTCCTGATATTCACTAAAGTTTTCCTGTTCGAGGTTTGTTCTAAGGTTAGAGGAGAATCTTTCGAACACTGAAAAGCACTCTTATGCTAATTTAATTGCATGTGTGTTTCTGCAAACATTAGCTTATTGTTTTTTTTCCACACAAAAATAATACAATAATTTAGGATTTACATTTAAACATTATCATTGTTAATAATTATTTTAATTGATTTAGAAAATGTTTGTTTAAAATAAATACACACTATAATAACATTTTGACTCAACTATTCTTTCCCTTTTGGATCCGGTGCTTCACCGTCTTTATAATTATGTTTAGACATTTACTGCCAATTTCATGTTCCAGTTTGTCTGTACACACCGCCCTGCAGTCTCATGGCCTTTTATGGGATTTGCAGGGTGTTTACCTATGCTAATTCGGGCAGTGGGCAGTGTAACGGTTAGAGAGTTGGCCCTGTGATCAGAAGATCGGCAGCTCAAGTCCCAGACCGGTAATGGTAGCACTGAGGTACTCATGAGCAAGGTACCATTCCTAAGCCCTGCCAAAAAAGCTGCCCACTGGTCCTTCACAAATGGGTCAAATTTCATTATGGTGCACTGTGTGCTGTGCCGTGGTGTGTTCACAATGACAAATAATCATTCACTTAATTAAGAATTAACAACTGGTGTGGTTTCAGTTTCAGGGGGTACGTCGTCATAGGAACGAAGTCGTGGATAATTTGGCAGGACACGTTATATTTCTGAAGAAGACTTTTCTAAGAACATTTTAAAAAATGTATTTTTGGTTCATGAGGTCTACGTTGACCAGTTAGAATCTGACATGAACTTCTCTTATGAACAAAATTAAGAAAGGACGAATGAGGCCCAATGTTCACATGACTCTCCCCAAATCCAACATCCAAACCACATACAGAGAAAACTGTATTACAACCAGAACATAACTCACACCTAAAAGCAGCTTTGCAGGATATTCTCCATAATCAAAACACAATACTTGCAACCAATACACACCTACTGTATTTCAGCAGTCTTCCTCAGATTCTACTTACTCTGTAGCCGTCTTCGCCACAGATTCCTTTGGCATATCTTACACGCATCGCAATGAGAAGACGAAGAGAGTTTTACAGAAGATAATTCCACGTCCTGAGACCGGCAACGTTGTCCCGGAGAGGAAGAGCAAGGAAGAGGTAGAGGGAGTGGAAGAGAAAACCAACCCCATCCTCGTCTCACCCCTCCATCCCTCCATCCCTCCTCCAACACTCCTCCTGCGCTCCCCACAAAGCTCTTCCTCTCCCCACCACGGCACCCCGCGGGTCAAAGGTTGGGAAAAGGGCACCTGACGGCAGAGTGACTTCCTGTCTGCAACGCGATGCTCAGGTGCTGGCAGATTACGAGTTCTCACACATATGTAGATTAATCAATAGGATGTAACTGCACTTAAAGTGTATTTAAGCGAGTGATTATTTGTTGTTGTGACAACACACAGTGCACCACAACGAAGGAGAGGAAGAAGAGTATGCGAAAAAGAAGGAGATAAGCATCAAGTCTGGCACTGTAAAAAGGACACACAAAGGCACTCTGCACTCTGGAAATGATATTCAGGAAGGCGCGCCAGACATGGCACAATTAATACAGCACATAAAACACTGGCTTTCATAAATGAAACACAAGGTTATACCAAAGTGAGCCGCTGTTTTACTTCACAAGCACAAGCCCACTTTCCCCATTACACATCTCTCTATCTCTCTCTCTCTCTCTCTCTCTCTCTGTCCTTTCACTCCTTTTTAACCACGAATAAAAATAAACCTTTTGTGAAATGCAAATCGGGGCCGAGCGTCTACGAGACGCAGCAAGCAATTCACACAGGAGCGCTGCATTAGCATAGGACTTGGCGTAATTAAGGTATGCAGAAGGCCTAATTAGTGTGGTAAAGTGTGGGAACGTGGATCAGACCGGACTGACCTGAGCAGAACAAAACAGACCTGGCAAAACTGTTACAAATATGATATTGCTACAAAAGAAAAATAATATATATTTTTTATCTTTTCACACAGATGGGTTTTTTCAATTATCCGACACTGATGATTAGTGTTGAAGTGGCATCTGATTGGCTGCCGTGTCCACACAGAGCACACTCATTGCATCACACAGTGCTCTTGGCAGACAGCCTTGGTACACATCAGCGTGAGTGCTGCCCTTAAGTTGGCATGGACGGTTGCCAGTGTTGGGGAAGCTAGTTTTAACCCTAGCTTTTTAAGCTACAAACTACATGTCATTAAAGTAACTAAGCTACAGCCAGGCTAACATTTTAATACAGTAGTTAACAGCATTGGGAGTAGGCTAACGTGTTACTCCCCCAAAAAAGTGGGAAAAGTGAGTGATTATTTGTCATTGTGAACACACCACAGCACAACACACAGTGCACCACAATGTGACCTCTGCATTGGACCCATCCGTGAAGGAGCAGTGGGCAGCTAACAAGCACCCGGGGGGCAGTGCTTGGAGACGGTAACTTGCTCATAAGTACCTCAGTGGTAACTTTACCAGTCCTGGATTCAAACCTGCGACCTTCTGATCACGGGGCCAACACCCTACCGTTACGCCACCAACTGCCCCAATTACAGTAATCTATTACTTTTTCCTGTAATTCAGTAATATATTCACATATTTCAGTAATGCGCATTACAGTGAAAAATGCACATTTTTAACTCAAAATTTACAGCTGTTTTGTATTTATAAATGAACATCACCAACACTGCAAGACCTTTGGCACAAGAGAATAATTTGGTGAGTAATTTTAGTGAAAGTAACTCGTAGTCAGGCAACATATTTAAGAACACTGCGTTTTGCAAAGTTTTGCTACCTTGTTGCATACTGAGGAGTCTCGAGATTTTGTGTTGCCCAGTTGTGTTAAGTTCTGCCTTTATTCTTTGACCTAGAGTCTTGCTTAGTCTTTGTTCACTTACAAGCCAGTGCGTTTGAGATTTGGACTGTTTTCGGATTGAAGGAATCGGTTCGCCTGCGTTCTGTTGAATTATGCTACACATCAAATTGTGCTGCTTTGGTGTTGAGACTTGACAGTAAGTAAAACAATTTAAATCCTCATTTCTTACACTATAATGCCAAAAGTATTGGGACACCTGCTTTTACATGTGCATGAACTTTAATGAACTCCCATTGATAATCCATAGGCTTTAATGGATTAAGTTGGTCCAACCATTCCCGCTATAACAGCTTCAAATCGTCTGGGAAGGCTGTCCACAAGGTTTAGGTGTGCATTTATGGGAATTTTCCACCATTCTTCCAGAAGAGCGCGTGTGAGGTCAGCCACTGATGTTGGACGAGAAGACCTGGCTCACAGTCTCTGCTCTAATTCATCCCAAAGATGTTCTGTCAGGTTGAGGTCAGGGCTCTGTGCAAGCCGGTCAAGTTCCTCCTCCACATCAACCTCCCTCATCATCCGGGTCTTTATGGAGCTTGCTTTGTGCACTGTTGTGCAGTCATGTTGGAACAGGAAGGGACCGTCTCCAAACTCTTCCTACAAAGTTGGAGCAATGAAACTGTCCAAAAATCTCTTCTCTTGGTGTGCTGAAGCATTAAGAGCTCCTTTCACTGGAACTAAGGGTCCAAGTCTAAACCCTGAACAACAGCCCCCATTGGAACACCTGAATTCAATGATTTGGAGGGGTGTCCCAATACTTTTGACAATATAGTGTATATGTGACAAACAAAATAAAAATAAATGTTAATGTGATAAGTACAAATTATGTTTAAATTACATTTTCTTTATAAAAAATTTAAATACATGTATTATCATGCAATGTCACTCATAAAATCAAGAAACAGCCATAAGAAAATTGGAAAGTGCCTAAAATAAGGCTGTGATTCTTTTTTTTTTTAAAGGCCACTTTTTATAATAAATTAAAAAATGCATTAATTATGGTTTAAATAATAGTGATAAGTAATAATTTAAATAAAATTATCTTTATAATAATAAAAAACCATACATAATAATTAAATGTCATTTAAGTACTTTTTTAATAAAAATATTTTATAATTAAAAAGTGCATACATACATAATAATGTTGTAGCACACAACAGTTTATAATGAACTCAATTTCAATAAAATTCTAAAATCTCTATTATTATTACCCATCCGTCTTCTCTGCTTATTAATGAGCACAATTTTTAAGCTATTCTATTATTGTTAAAAAAATAATCACATTTTCAACTCACCAAATCTCTAATCCATTTTTAAGAATCATTTTCCCATCAAACGCTGCTTTACACGCACAAGTGCAGAAGATAAACATGGCACATTATTACATCTAATCATGATAATCTCTGTCAATTCATAGAGCAGTTTAGATACAGAGCCAGACTCAAATCCATTTTCTGAATGAAAATCCAGTAAGAGAGAGAGTGTGAAATGCAACGAGAGTGAAAAAATGAATCAGGGCCTTAACCCGAGGCCAAGCCACTTAACACTCGGCGCAATTTTGGAAATCGACGTTTGAAAACCTGCAGAAATCTGTCACTTAACAATGTGAAAAGTGTCAAAAATGCTGAGCTGAAATCCCTCTCAAGCAATTTAGAAATTACGCTTCGCTGCTGGACGAGGAGCCAAACACATGGTTGATCTGATTTATGGGCGGAAGTCGTACAATGATGTTGAGGTTTTGGGTTTTTTTTAGTATTTGTTATATTAAATGATTTTACATGTTGACAAAGTGGAAACGCTCGCCAGTTTGCACGGTCAGTATGTGGAAGGTACATGTAAATACGCTTGTGTGAAGGCACAATAAAGGAGTGACTACTTTGGGGAAAAGTACTCATAGGCATTGCTCATTTTCCGGAAGAGAGAGAGAGTAAGAGAAAGAGAGAATGCTGAAGCAGAGTAATTGATTATTAGCTTCAGTAATATTGTGACAGTGCTGGGAATGAGAAACAGCCTCCTCGGAACGACCTGCCGTCAAAAAAAGTATGAATGACTTGAGCTAAAAGATGGAGGATAAATGACTGTTCAAAGCATCGATTGCTGAACTGCATTTACATTACAGAGAGAGAGAGATTTTTCAAGATGCGCACTTTTCCCTCATTCCAATCTCAACGTAGCACAACGTTGGGAGAATTTAACTAATTATAAAATATATACTGTGATATGTTTCATTTCTGTAAGGCATGTGCATGTGTATTATTTCTGTTGGCTCGGAGCACGCAGGCGAGTGGATGCACCGTGTGGCTCCATATGGCATCAGCATCGCGTGGCCGACATGCCGCGGCTGCGGATCTCCAGCTCCGGAACTGGCCCGCTGTGGGAAACGTTCACCGTGTTGCCCCCCCAACTAAGCCTGCAGGCCGTCCATGTGCCTAAAACTATAGCATAAGGTTCTGCTCAAGGTTCTGTGCAATCTGCCTGATTAAACCTGAAGCTTTTGTGTGTACTTTGTAAAAACTGCAGGTCATCTCGTCTCATTGTATACTTACATATAACTGAGTTGACAAAGTTTATTTTGATTTTGACTTTGAAAAAGATTAATTTGACATTTTGATTTGGTACTCAATATGATATTTAAATGAAAGATCCTCTCTTTTAACAAAATAGATCTATAATATAATATAATATAATATA